>JAAKBH010000286.1:0-600000 GCA_019776075.1 Amaranthus palmeri | reverse complement strand
CACTCTTGACCCATGGGTTTATGGGCCCGAGCCCACGGGTTTCCCGTATCCACACGAGTGGGCCACGGTGAGATTATGTGACGAATTGTCACGGCCTAATAATGATTTAATTTAATGTTCCATTGGAATTTAATCACTCTTTGTTTGTTTGGTCCATTATGCATTTTATCTCTAACTAGTGGGATTAATAGGGCCTATGGACCTACACCATGCTAATACCCACTAATTATTTAATTAATATTCTTTGATGTTAAATTAGAAAACTAAATTTACCAAAATCTTTTATTTTATAGATGTAATAACTTATCTTTTTATTTTTTTATTTAATTTGAAAAAAGTCAGAGAATCCCTCTAGAAAATTACCAAAAAAATAAAAAAAAAATAAAAACTCAAGCCATCATGTAGTTTCTGCAAAACAACTTGCATCTCAAGGAGAACTTAGACTGGAGGAAAACATTAAAAATTTATTTTCCCTAATGTAAATTTTAAGTTCACTAATTTGAAATGGGAATGTCTAACCTAAGAAACAATTTACAGTAGCATGTACAAAATCAAACTAACTAGAACTTAGACTGTAAAATAAAAATCTAGCTTGAACTTTATTACCTCCAAGTTTTGTTAAGCTTGTATCGCGGTGTGCAAACGTAACGTCCTAGTTGGTTTCCATTTGATTAACGTCCTGAGTCCTGACATATCGATAGAGTTGTAAAGGTTTTAAAAATGTACCGAACTGATACTACCAATATCGTAAAGGTGTAAGAAATTGGTATATAATAACATCCTCATATTTGACGGTGCGAAAACTACAACACCCGTTTACTTGACTGAAACCGCATTGTTCTATGCTAGTAAAAAGAGAGACGAGAAAAGAGAATACGAGAGATGATGATTAACATACCATAACTTGCCGATAATCGCTGTGCAAGAACCACCAAGGACCATTCCGAGACAAAATTCTAGGAAGAAAGGCAAAGGTACAATATTATCAAATAAAAAAGATTAGCATCATCATATAGCGAGAAAAAAATATGCCGGGCTTTTGAATATTTGAGCCTGTGGTTAGAATTGTTTCATGGGTCGGGGCCGCTAAAATCCCGTGGCCCGGCCCATCTTAAAAGAGTCCAGCCCATTTATTGTTTAAAGAACCGAGCTTCTAAACGGGTCAGGTCAATTTTAAAACTTAGCAGGTCAGGGTGGGCTTTAGATGGGTCAAACTTCATCATATTACTCATAACCACCAATTGTCAATTATGCTGAACTAGGTAAACTACAGCTCATGAATAAGCAGATAATGAGGTACAAAAATTGCACCTGAAATATCCAGCGGCTGTACGTAAGCCCATAAAGAGAGTCAACCCGAGCCATACTCCAGGAAGACCCATCACTGTAGGAGCATAGAGCAAGACAGCGGATGAAATGGCCCCAACCAGCATCTGAAACTCAGAAAAGGCAGTATGTAGAATTAGTTACTCGAGCAGCATCGTTTGTTAAAACCGAGAATTTATACCCCTTACCATAGAACAAGCAGCGTAAGGGAAATCCGATGCACCAAAATGGAGACCATCGAAGATAAATGCTAAAGCGTTGAGTGGCTGGCTTGCACTGACAAACTGCCACAAATGGGTCAATTATTATACTTAGATGCTTAATAGTATTGTCAATCGTGTGCAAGTGATAAGAAATTAGTGCATACCAAAGTGCCAGCTTTCACTATCTGCAATACCGCAGAATCGTTGGTGAACAAGTTCGCAAAATAACCGTAAGATGCTCCTAAGATCACGGCTAAAGCACCACCAGTAACTATTCCGATCTGATAGGATTTAGAAAAAGAAAGTAAACAAAATAAATGTTACATTCGAATCATGCATACGTATAGATGTAAACATGCTATGAAATAGGAAAATACAGAGTATATATTGATAATAATGATGGCTAACCTTCAATATAAAATTAGTTAGCTCTTTCACTGTGGTGTAGTCACCTCTTGACATAGAACTAGCTACTAGAGCCTGAAATGAAAAGTCAAAAGTATAAAATAAACATAATTGTCGTGTATGATAAATCCTCATAATTGTCGTGCATGATAAATCCTCATAATTGCCGTGGCGGTGGTCTAGTGGTTGTTGGCTGTGTTGTTGCCTCTAGCGGGTATCATTGTTACCCATAAAACGTTGAGACCAGCACTTGACATACATCGTACTATTTACTCCTAGTCAAAAATGTAGTTGCACAATTTAAAATAAAGATATATATTTTACCTGACCAGATGCTGCCAATGCATCAGTTAGAAGAGAGACAGCCAACCATACTTGGACACAGATTTGATGAGCAGCCATCGCTGTAGGACCTTGACGAGCAGCCACTGAGGTCCCTATCGTCATAGTCACCAGAAGAGCCAGAGTTCTTCCGATGAGAAAACCACCTACAAAATAGAAATCATACCAAAAATGTAGTACTTTTAGTAGGGCCAATACAATGACCAATCGAGCAGACTGATAAAAGGAATTGAACCAGTATAATGTTATTGAAAAGGCTGAAACCATCATCCTCGAAGACAAAAAACGGCATGCATCAAATAAATATGACAATAACTAACACCCACCCGATTTTAAATAGACTCCAAATTTTAGATCTCCCAAATTTGGAGGTAATAATATTACTCTTTTGCTAACATACCATAGCATCAAGAAGCTACCAATGTATCTGTAATGCAAAAACAAGCAGAGGCGTTGTCATTAATATACCCTAAAACGTAACTAGCAATTATCGAAGGATGAGCATACTGTGATACAACAGTGGCAATGGCTGCTCCGGTAACTCCCATCTGAAGCTTATATATGAAAAGCGGGAACAAAAAAATGGCTGCAACGTTGGCGACCCCTGTGTATAGAAGTATAGAATATCAAAACACGCACAAAAACTGAATTAAAAAAAAAAAAAAGACATTTAAAATGAGAATGTACAATAAAAAAAGTGGGGAGTTCAAAATTTTTAAAAGCAAAGCTATAAAAACATGCCTAGACAGAATACAGGGGTCTTAGTGTCCTTAAAGCCCCTTAAAACACCCTGAAGAGCCAAAGAGAGAACAACAGCCGGAGCACCAAGAGCTCTAAGCGACAAAAACCTATGTGCTGGAACTCGCATTGGACTATCCTGTAGTAAATTAAACTCAAACATCAAATAAATAAACAGCCCGTCTTGTATGAGACCATCTAACCATGAGACGAGTTCATACAAAAGGCCCAATTGTACCAGAAGCAATTTTTTTTAATAGTTTCGGCTAGCCCAATTGAAGTTGTCTCAAGGTAAAACAGTCTCAATAAAGATTTAGTGATTAATAAATGCCATTGTCATTTAAAATACCACTGTAGTTGCCACAATAACAAATTATCCGGTCATAAACAGTAAAATTCAAACAGTCATGTTTGTTTTCATGATTTGTTTCCAGTCTTGAATTCAAACAATAAGAAATTATTTGTTTCCAGTCTTGATTACCTCTATCAAGAAAAATAGATCTTAGTTACCGAATGTTTAAAACTTACAGGTGCAATACCCATTAAACTAAGGAGTAATCCGGTTCCCAAAAGTAATGCTAGAGCCTCAATAATGCCAATGCCTACAGCGAGTAACAACGCAGTAGAAACTGATGATAACTGCTTTCTTTTCAACTCTCCGTGATTAGATTTCCCGTAAGAAACTGTTTCATGTCCATCTACAAGGAATGAACATAGAACAATAAAATCAAAATATTGTGATAATTCAACGTAAAAGATGGCGGGAATGACAATGATCAGAATATTTACCTGTAGAAGACTTGGCTATATCTTCAGCTACAAAAGAAGTAGCAACGCTCAGAAGAGGAATGTTAAAAAGCTTTGAGATAAGATTAAAGATCGACATAGAGACACCAGCAGATGCGAGTTCTACCGATCCTGCACACATAATCATATAGATTTAGGTCACAATTACCCAAATAATTTCACAGACGGAAAGGAACAAAAACAAAAATCTTAAATCAAAAGGCATAAATTCAGCATAACAAAATTGTATTTAACCTATTTTGCCGATGTAAACTGTCTCCATCAACTGCGCAAAAGGTTCAATGGCTTGGCTAGCTATTGCGGGTAAAGAAAGCATTATAAGCTCTCGTTTAATATTTTGCGAAGGCAATTGATTAGAAGACTGAACTACAGCTTCACTGCACTTTCATGAAAAACAACCTTCAGCATCATAAATATCCCAAACAAAAAAACAGCACTGATATTCATGAGTAACAGTTTGTATTACATTATTTTATTTCAAGTGAAAAGGGGCTGATACTAAATATACTCCAAAGACTCGGGCAATAAAACTATCCAAGTGCTTACAACAGTAAAATGCATCCTTCAAAAGCAAGTAAGGATCCAACTACTAATAATAGATTAACAATAGCAACACGACCAAAGCAATAATTCCAACAATATGACGTCGGCCTAATAATAGATCAAATCCTAAAGATTCAATGAAGAAAACATACTAAGCTCAAAGTTTTAAAAGGAGTATATTACAACTACATGTCATCATCCAAATCTATATTACTCGAACTCTTCATTTTGCTTCACGACTCACGTACCCGTGTCAGATCCTTGATGCTTGGACACAGGTATAACACTTAGACACGCCACTCAAGGCGTTAATTAAACATTTAGACGTATTCGACAATTGGACGTGTATCAGTATCCAACATCAGTACCCGAGTTCAAGCAACATAGATCCCATACTAAGTTTGGGAATTGGCCATGTAATAACAAAAGGTTGTTTCTGATTGAACCTTAATTGCAAATATCATCGACAATATAACATTTATAAAACGCCATGAGACCTAAACAACAGAAAAAGGGAAAACGATTTAAAAAAACAGTTGTCTTGGCAAGGTAAAAATCTTCGTTGCAGTCAGGGTGGCAGAGCAATAAAACAACAAATGAATATACGACCAATAATATATACAAAGCTTAAAATTAAACAAGGTATAAAAAGAAATTAGGTGTATGAAAACTAGACAAATCAATGCAAAGTAACAATATGTGTGGCATTTGTAATGGAAAATGGAGGAGCAATGCAAGTATGAAATAACATATTAATACATAAATCAAATACGAAATGAAAGCATCATAAAACTTCAAACCTTGAACCATTAGCATCATTATCATTCTCTAGAGTATTCTCCTCGGAAGAACTTTCGGCCAACTCCTGAGGATCTTCATCTACATCGGAACCTACTAAACTATATGAGACATTCTTAAAGAGCTTTCTACGTCGAAGATAAGCGTTGTGAGATAACTTTCTACTGTCAAAAGACGTATAGCAGCGTCCAGAATCATGTTCACAGATCCTTTGACTAGCAAATGAAAGTGAAGAACAAAATCCACGTGATAGGCCCTCAACATCTGATTCCCGTGTCTTGTTTATAATGCTCCATCTTTTCCTAGCATTAGAAAATACTGTTGAGATTTTACCACCACAAAGTTGTGCAGTTGTCATCTTTGAAAATTTCTAATTGTGTGTCTTCCACCCACAAAATTCTGAACAAACCATCAACAAAAATCAAGTTAATGAAGGAAAAATCATACAGCAACTACAAGATCTTCATTCCAAAGAATTCCCTATAAGCTTCTCGTTCGTGAACGAAAAATCAGGGTAGTAAATGGAAAATCCTTCCAACCAAGAAGTAATGCTTCATTGTCGGCCTATGTGACATAGAAATGGCGTCAACTGTCAAGTATAGGCTATCACCGCGTATTTACATGCCTAAGTCGATTGTTCTATGGAAAGTTTGGCCCAAAACAAAATGTCAAGTATAGGCTATCACCACCATGGCTATTGATTTCTCAAAGTAGACTTTATTACAGTCATCTCAATTTCATTCTCACTTCTGCAGTTAACTACACAAGAAACCACTATCACATGATTCAATAATCTCCTCCATAATCGCTAATCAAAAGTAGCGAAATATGGTCGATTTTGGGCTATTTAAGGGTCATTTTGAGTGAATTGTGAGTTCAAAAAGCGAATTAACTGGCGACTTATGTACAATGCAAGAAACCAATGGCAATTTAATTATAAGTTCGAAAATGTGACAAATTCTCACTAACATTCTAAAATTGCATACAAAACCACTAATTCCTAACCTTTGTACTTTGTACCAATTGGCAAAATATTGAATTCAAACCCATTCTATATAAGAAGTACATGAACGAAATGGTATTACATGGGTAGTAAGATATAACTACACTACAAATATAAAATATCCAAGCACATAATTTCCCTAATAAAAAAACCCTTCTCCTGTAGGCGCTGAAATCCAAACAACATTACAACATAACCCCCAAAAAAAAGTAATTATAAACGGCCAAAGATAGAACATTCACAATATTTACCAATTGGCAATGAAATAAACAGTATTACGACCAGAATCCGAACCAAAAAGGCGACAGAACAATACCAAATAAAAGCTACAAATAACAAAAGTGAATAATAGTGCATTAGAATAGAAACCAAATTAAACAGTCAATCATGCTATAATACTAATATGAGGAACAAAACAAAATGAGTCGGTGAAATTACAGTAAACAAGAAATGTAACCAGTCATTCATTAACAGCAACAATTCAAAAAAAAACAATCATTCACCACTCCATAGTCCATACCCAGATAAATGAGTCGGTGAAAAAAAAACCCATAATAGAAAATGCAAAAAAAAAGAAATTCGCCATTTCCGTGGTGAATTTTCAAGTACAAACATGAAAACTAAGCAATTAATATGCAGAAAACAAATGAAATCAAGAAGGAAAAAACCTCAGAGGAAGTGGGTTTAAGTAGGATGGACGAATCACGATGACAGGCGGTAGAATGAAGAATTGCAGGAAAAGGCGGTTAGTATACGGAAGTTTCTTCAAGATTGAATTTTTTTTATTTTTTCTTTTTTTTTACATCGGCAAGGTTTAATGTTGTTTTTATAAGTTTTTTTTATTGGGGTTGCGAATTGTGATTGTGATACAAAGGATATTGATTGATTTATGTTTTTGGGTTTGTTTTGTTTTGTTTTGTTTTGAGGAATAAACAAATAAATAAATAAATAAATATAAATAAATAAATATAATTCTTGTAAAGTTTTTTTTTTGAAAGGAATAATTCTTGTAAAGTTGAAATCTCTAAATAGGTTATATTATCAATTTAAATGGTTATAAATATTAATTTTAATAGGTAATAATACCAACTTTAATAAATTATAACACTAACTTTAATAGGTTTAACAGCACGTGTCTGTTGTTAGTTTTTTTTTGGAATAATTGGGAGGAATAATAAAAGTATACAATCTGTTGCTTATTTTCCCACATTAATACCAACTTTAGGGGTGTTTTCCTATAATATACCTAACGTATTAAAATTTAAATTATAGTAGGAGATTATATGACAAAAAAATTTAGTAAATTAGTTAATAAACTAAAGTTGGTGTTGTTCTAGAAAAAAAACCCCTTAAGTTGGCATTATTCATGGTTAATCAAGTAATTGGTATTATTGTAGGGAAATTAACAAAATGTTGTATCATTCACATTAATTTTTCTTTTTTTTTAATTATTGAGAATGTGGGTTGTGCACTTATGAGTAGCGTTTATGTTATAAACGATCTCTTAAGAGAGGGTCTGATAAATAAAAGTTTAGCTATTTTTATGAGAGACTATCTTTTAATGAGACGACTTTAAACAAAAAACCCACATTTTAATTTTTTTTTAATTTGTATTAATTGGGATTTGGGCTCTTTAGCCCATAAATCTAATAATTCTTTTAAAATTGAAAATAAGGCTGATGACTAATCAGTTACTTATTTTGCAAAATGGGCTGACCCATATTTATCCGTCTATGCTATAGACGATCTTTAGTAAGAATTTGTGTTTAACAATACCGTCTCTCACAACAATTTATAATAAAATTGGACCTTCCTAAATCCAATGGGCCGATATTGTAGTTAGGTTTATGTGATAAGAAGACGATATTAGCTTTGGGTTCATGAACAATGCTACGGCCTAGGGCTTGCCAGTTTTGTTTTTTTTTTTTTTTTTTTTTAATTTACATCGAGTTCGTGTTAAATGTAACGTTTTTAGTCAAGTAACTCTTCTATGAGAGCGTCATTTTTAGTTAAGTAACGATAATAGCGTCGTTTTATTGTAAGATGATTTCAAATGAGTCAGCCTAAATTATTTTAAAAAATTGTTTTTCAGTAGAAAAGAAAATTCAGTTTTATCCTTTGTCTCACGATGAGACTATCTCATACAAGACGGGTTGAAAATCTAAATACATGCCTTAAGCCAAACCTTAAAATGTTTATTTCAAGACTTAAAATGTCAATTTCAATATTTAAATTGCCAATTCCAAGCATTACCCTCAATAAAGACCTAACCAATAGAGCCGTCTTGAAAAATTTAGGATTCTGCGTCAATATTTATTTATTTTGTGCCTTTTTTATAGTAAATATATTTATTTTAATAAACTTAACATATTCCTTTCATACAAGAATATGTGAGATAACTTTTATTAATATTGTATGCACAAATTCTTGTGAGAGATGGTTTCTTTGAGAGACCTTCTCTAATTGGGCCGGCCCATTATATATTTTTTAAAATATTGTAAGTGGATATTAAGAATAATGTAAGTAGACGTTTAAGAAATTGAAAGTAGAGATAAAGGATAGGGTAAGTAAGCATTAAGAATAATATAAGTAAATATTAAAAATATGATAAGTAGACATTAATCTTTAATGAGCTGGATTTGAGATATATTCTCAAAAAACTAGCTTAAATAAGGCCAAAATTCAGTCCCATACGATGAATCCCAAGAAAAGGAAGGTAATTATTTCATGGTAATTTTGCTTCATATATTTTACATCTTTTTAATTTTTTTTTATCTTCTTCTTAATTTGATAAAAAAAAAAATTCAATTAAAGTGTTAACATAAAATAATTAAGGTAGTGTTTGGCCAAGCTTTTAAAATAACTTCTGCAACAGAAAAGCTAAAACTTGGCCAAACACTGTGTTTCTGAGAAGTTGAAACAGTTTTGAAAAAAGCTAAAAACAGCTTCTACAAGGGTCAAGAGGAGAAGCTACAAATTGTAACTTCTACTCCTAACTTCTCAAAGAGCTTCATACTTTTCTCATTTTATATGTTAAAAAAATTCCTATATTTTCTTCAATTAACTATGAAATTTTTTTTATTAATTTTATTTTTCTTTTTTCATATTTTCCACCATAATTCAAAAATTTTTACTTCATTGTATAATTCATTTGTTATCACAACCAACATCCCAATTATTTTTTTATTGAATATCAGGCGATCAAATTACATCAAAATTTCATATATGTTTTATCTTTAAATTTATTAACATATTTAAATATGTTTTTCTATATAGTAAATTGTCAAATTTGGGATTTATTTTCAATTACTTAATTTAGTGTATTTGAATATTTTTTCTAACATTATAATGATTACTTTTTCGTATATTTCTCTTAAAATTGATGCTTTGTGACTCGACTATTTTTTAATGTATGTTATATTTTTTCCATCATATAACACACTAACATTAAATAAACATAAGAAACAAAGCCAAACACACAAATGTATTTGTTTTCCAAAAACATTTTTATAAAATATGAGGCCAAACACATTTGTTTCTAAACAGTGTTTCTCTAGAAACAGTTTCTACAGAATTACTTTTAGGAAACAAAAGTTGATTTCCAAAAGTTAGGCCAAACATAATCTAAATTGAACTGAATAGAAGTTATGAGAGAGCAAGCTCTATCTAATGATGGCTAGAGATTAGACTGAGAGAAGGGGTGAATTAGAAGATAACCAACGAGAATTAATTTTACAATTTTTTTAAAAATAATCATATATACTTCAACTGATACAAAATTCAATTTAATTTTTTTTTTAATTTAAGTCGTAGAATTAATGATTTATGAAATTAAAATAATTGAATAAAATGATGGAAAAAATAGTCAATAAATGTAACATGTAATAAAGTACTATTATATAACACAAGTGCACAACCAGTGGCCATTTTTATAATTATTGCCATAAGTTGGATATAGAAGTATAATGTAACAACCAAGCAAGTACTAACATCCAATTCTTCTCTCTTAATTATTAATGGATTACATTATAGTTGACTAGTTGTTTACATGTTTAAATAAGCGGAATACACTAATTATGATGATAAAATGATATATTTAAAGAAGTTAAAATATTAACCAAAAATATGAGTACCCTTAGCTTCATTATAGTTCTCTCTCTCACACTAATTAAATTCTACCAATTTTTTTAATATGTCGAATTAAATTTACATTATTTCTATTTTTAGTCATAATTCACATTTTTTCTTTAATTCTTATCAACATATTTAACTTATATTTTTTTTATCTATACATTTACTCCACTACCTGATCACAATAATTATTTTTATCTCTTTTTCTTAGTTTTTCCATCAAATATTTATGAGGCAAATTTAATGGGACCAGCAGAAATTAGTTATTTTGTCATGGTCTCATGGAGGAGTATGTCTTTTTGATTACAAAAGTCTACTTCAAATCATAACACACTCCTATTTAAAGTATATTTGAATTATATGTGTTGAGAGGATTATATAACCAAGTCCTTTTAGCTAGCAAAAATATGCTTTTCACCAAACATCCTCACTATTGGATTTAATGGGCAAAATCTTAGAAATTGGTTCAATTCATAAATCTTATGAATCCTCACTCCACTAAATAGGGCTAAATCATTGAAAACAAAATTCTTAATAATAAACAAATTTGATAAAATCAAAGATATTCTACTAATTATTCTCTAAATATTATTTATATTCTACTAATTATTCACTACAACAAATTTAACTTTTTGCAACACTGGATTTAGTGACATTTAAAAAATGACACTGTTTCATATTTTTGATGTAATAATTATTGGTTTTTATTTTAAGTTCCACCATAAAGTGATTTAACGACACTTAATTTGGTCTTTAGTGGCATACGTAATTGTCACTATAGTCTATTGTGGCATTTGTGAGAAATGTCATTAGATCCTATGTCGCTAAAAGCTTTAGTGTGACTTTTTAATATGCTGCTAAAGGGTTTAATAAATGTCACTAAATCCTCTATATGC
This sequence comes from Amaranthus palmeri, assembly GCA_019776075.1. NCBI lineage: Eukaryota > Viridiplantae > Streptophyta > Magnoliopsida > Caryophyllales > Amaranthaceae > Amaranthus > Amaranthus palmeri. The sequence goes on along the minus strand of JAAKBH010000286.1, from coordinate 588,808 downwards.
ACTATAAAAAATTTGAAATAGCGACATTAAAATTAAATGTCGCTAAATATATCCTACTAAAACTAAATTATGTTGTAGTGATTCTCTAAATATTGTTTATTATTTCCAACATTAAATTCATTCATATAATATAGGAGTATATGATAAATATTTTTGAAATAATTTGTAGCATCACACGTATGTTTAAATTGTTTCAGAGCTATATATAGGCCGGTCATATTTTTAGTCTAATTACTAGCAACATGTTTTCCCTCCACGATATAAAGTACGCATTATAACGCATCAAATATGATTTTATTTGATTTTTTTTATACTTCCTCTTATTCACTTAAGTTATCCTATTTAATTTTTCACACTTGTCGAGACAACATTTTAACACTTAATATCTCAAATTATTGTTAATTAAAAATTATAAAAAGATGATATTAATAATCTTTATGTTGAGACGAATCAAACAAAATCTCACAATCCTATGTTTTAACTTATAGATTAAAAGTAAAATACAAATAAACATTAATAAATAAATGGTACCCAAAAACAAATGAAACAACTTGAGTGAATAAGAAGGAAATGTACAGAATAAAAATGAAACAAATATTCCCAATAAAAAATTATAACATATAGATTTATGTAATTGAACCAACAAGTGGGACAAAGGGGTGTAATTCCCTTGTTGAAAGATTAGAACCCCACCTAATCTACCACAATCTAAAATCTAAAACAACATTCCATCTAACATCATTTAATTTAATACAATTATCAAAAACAATGAGCTTAATTAACCCTAAAACCTTTAAACTCAAATGGTTTCATTTATTTCAATAATATATTTCATTAACACAATAATTATCAAAAGCAATCACCCACCAAACTCCTTTAAAATATTACACTCAAATCATGCTCTTACAATATTTTTAAATTAATTCCAAGGTAAGATGGATATTCCTTTAGTTTAGATGTAGTTTTCTTCAAGTTTTTTTATTAATTTGTTTTGAAGTCTACTCTTATCTCTATTATCTGTTACTTATCTTCGTGTCTTAGCGTACAAAAGTAGCTTATTGACCTACTACAAGTTTACACACATCATCAATTTCTACCATTTTTATATTTTTTTTCTCTCCTTATATATAACATAAAAATCCCATTTTGTTCCCAAAAAAATCTCTAATTTTAGTGTTTAGGTAAAAATGGAAGGATTGATCCCTTATCTTTACAAAGCTTTAGTACAACACAAAGATGGTCATCATAATCATCATGGTACAACAAATGAGTCATGGCTTCGAGGGTCGTCGCCTTCGGCCTCTTACATGAGGCTTTCTAGCGGAGATTCAGGTCGATTTCAGACGGTGTCATCTGATATGAACATATCATCATCGAGAAATCAAGTGGTACGAGTTACGGAAACAAGGTCGTCCCCGAATCAATGTTTGGTTTCTCGACATGGGATCAATGTTTATCATGATCCTCAAGCTATATTAATGCATTGATGTGTATATATGAAGTTTGAAGTGTGTATGACAAAGGTTATACACCTTGTGTGTATGTATATGCAATATTGGAGTATGGAAAAGCCAAATGGTGCCATACAACTTTAATGCTTGTTCTTTAAGTGTGAATTATTAAGGTAATAATTTTCTTTTTTATTTTTTTATTGTTATAAAAGTCAAATACGGCCCAATCAAAAAGAACATCTTTATTTTAAAGATAAGATTGAATGTATTTGATCTTCAAACTCTGTCTGAATCGGAATTTAAAGTGGGAGTCACTTTACAATTAAGAGATGTCTAAGCAAAGCATAGGATATCCTTGTTTCCTTATGATGTTTGATGTTTGATGTTTGATCCTTCTTCACAAATGTAAATAATGATATTATGTGATGGCAATGTTTTGCGTTTAATTATCTTGTTCTAATTGAACTTCTAATTCTGAACTTTATTTATTTGTTGTTATTATTATTATTATTATTATGAGCTTACTCTTCTGAGATATCGTCTTATCGATAAGATGATTTTAAAACAAGAATTCTACAACTAAATATAAGGGTATGTAATATATCATGGGGCCTCAACCATCAGCTTAAACTTTTAGTTGAGTTGATTCCTTGATATGGTATTAGAGCCAGTGTGACAAGAGGTCACATGTTCGAATCTCAACCACTCTCAATTACAGTGGAATATATAGTACGTCAGGTAAGGAGGGCATGTGCTGCATCCACACTTCGAGCCATTTTGAGCCCAAAGGGCTTTTGTGTAAGGGCCTAGGGGGCGTATTAGAGTGTATAACATATCTTGCGACCTCGACCATCAGCTTAAACTTTTGGTTGAATTGATTCCTTAATATTAATAATATGTATTATTAAACTATTTTATCTATGTATGATAAGGCCATTATATACAAAAATTTATGTATTTTTATTACTATTCGTTATGTTTCTTAGGTTGATGTAACAATAGTCAGAAATTAATTTAATAAAAAACTAACATTAGGTATAACATAACTGCTTCGATTAACTTATTATTTCTTGACATAATATTTGTGACTTAAGATTGATGAAATAGTACATTAGAAAATGTAATGATATTAGAAAAACACAATATGTTTGCGTCATGCATGACTTTCATACGTTGACAAGCAGATTTAAGTAGAAAATCTTAAACAATAACGATTATTTGCAAATAATTACAAAAAGACAAAATACAAATGTTCAGGTTTTAAACTAGATGACCTTAAATAAATTGGGCTTTAAATGAACTCTTTATATAAATAGAGTTGGTAAAAGAAAGGCTTTATGTCATCCTTAAGCGAGTCTTTATAGTTATTATATTCACAAATTCTCACGTAAGACGATTTTACAATTAGATTATCTGTTTGGACTGGTCAAATCAACTGACAATTGCAGTTGACAGTCATTTGTCAAACAAATTCTAAATTGGACATGCAAGCTATTGAATTGGCTTAACCAGCTAAATTCCTTGCCTAATTACTCAGACACTACGTTATGAACTATGAAGTCACCATGCTCATCTCTTACCCACTCCACCTAAAGGGTACGATCATGATACATTATAGTCGGTGGTGAATTCAGAAATTTATATATACAGAGCTTGGAATAAAGTCAAAGTTTAAGTCAAAGTCAATAATAAAGTTATCTCATACAATCGAAAAATTCGCAATTGCTCTATATAAACTGTTATGTCCAATTGTCGTAGATAAATAAGGTGAATATATATAGCATAGAAATGTCAAGTGATTTTAAATTTAAGTTTGGGCCGAAAAATTATATTTTGTTTAAGAAAAAAAATACTTTATTGTTGCATGTATACTTATTCAAATTGATTGATAAATGTCACTTATAACAATGTACTACTTTCAACTTAATTTATGTTTCTAGTTACACAATTAAATATCATTAAAAATATAACTAAGTTTTCAAGAGTCAGAATAATGACCCATGGACACATATGTGTCTCCACTCTCCACCCTTGATTATATTATACTAGTACTAGTAATATCACTCCAAAACCAAATAATTACTCCCTCTTCCTAAGAGAATGAACCTAAATAAGTGAAAGTGAAATTGAATTGGAAAACAATAAAAAAAATAAATGAATGATAGAAATATGTAGTTGAGATAAAAGAAATACTCCACTTTCGTTATTTGGTTAGCTTACCCAAATAATTATTATAATCATTAATATACCCCAACTATCACATTTACAATTATTATAATCATTTAAAATACATCAACTATCACTTTCTTAATATGCGTGCCCAACTTAAAGTGGACATTAAAAAAAGACTAGAGGGAGTAATAAATTTGTGAATGAGAATAAAAAGAAATAAAGTGAAGCCATTGTCAAAAAGAGAGAAGATGCAAAATAAATAAGACAAACTAAAATAAAAAGAATCATAAATTAAGAGCCAGATTGGGTTTACCAAACACACAAAAATATGATGTATTCAGTTATCCAATCAGTTAAAATAGGAAATTAAGGGGAAAAGACAGTAATCAAGTTAATAACCACTAAGAGAATAGTCCATTGTTAGTGGATAGCTACAAATACCAACCATTTGTTGTTGAAAAATGCCCTTAATCCTTTTGCACATTTCCGGTCTTTGATTATTACATGTTAACAATACACTACTTTTTTTTTCATGTAAAGCGAAATTTAGATGTGAATAATAATGAGCACTTTTATATATTTAGTGGTGTATCTAAAATTTTTATTACGGGTTTTCTATTGGAAAAATTGATACTAATAATCCAACATTTTACTCATTTGTTGTGAATAATTCCAACTTTTGATTGTTTTTTTGAAGATGCTTTTGATTGTTTATTAATAAACTAACATTTGCCCTTAGTTTGCTTTCAGCATAAAGTGCAAAGGTGAAATTAATATCAAAGTAAGGGCAAAGGTGGAATTTATATTAAATAGATGGTTATGCTGATAGCAAACTAAGGACAAAGGTGAAATTATATAAATTAAAAAGCTATGCTGATAGCAAACCAAGGATAAATGTTGAATATATAAAAAAAATCTAAAGGTGAGATTATTCACAACAGATGAGTGAAAAATTAGATTATTAATATCAATTTTTCCTTCACTAAATTAACTATATATATGATAATAAATCATCAACCATCACCATGCCCCAGGCAAAGCTTAAAAAATCTAAATTAAAGCAATATACTAACAATAATATATAATTGAAAAATAAGTCGTAAGAATAGACAAGTCAGAGAATATTATTAAGCCATGTTTCTTTTACAAATGCAACACAATTCACCTTTGACAACACTTACATCCAAATTTTGATGAACCCCAAACACTCCTCATAAGAAAAACAAAATCAAAGAGCTAAAAATAGAATTAAAAAGTCATAAATATGTTTAAAGAAATTACAAAAATCTGTGAAGCATGATCAACTGAAGACAAAGCAATATACCACCTAAACTCCAACTTATCTGATGAATCTTTGGAGCCTCATTACCAGGGCCTGCATAGGAAAATCTCTAAATTATTATCCGACGTATAATTTCAAAGTGATCACTTATAATTTTAACGCTCCGTTTCATAGGTGGTATAATGGGAATGATAACTGGTCTAATTTTGGTTGAAAAATCTGTTACTACTTTGATGGTCATACTTGTTCAACTTCAATCATCTCATTTTCTTCATAAAATTCATTTCAATGCATCATCATTGGAAGATGTGGTATTAGGTAGTAACTAGTAATGGAAGTTTGTAAACAAAAACTTTTTTTCGATCAACATTACATTACAGAAATGACATGAAACTTTTGATGAAATTTTACGCTATAAATACAATGGCATAAGCATAGAGAGAATTGAAGATTACTTGCACAAGTGTCGATGGTAGCAAGGTTAGTGAGAACATCTTGTTTGTCGTAGCCAGCGTAAGCGCAAGTAGAGCGCTTGCAGCTAGATAGAATAGTCGAGTTGCCAAGCGACAAACTCGAACCAGCGCATTGCATAGCCGGACATGAAGGCCAGTTCACCGGCTTTAATCCTGATGGTTCACATTGCAGCCTGAAACAAGCCGAGCAAGATTTTGTCAAGCTAATGATTGAGGTCCCAAGATATGTTATATACTCTAACGTACAAAATCATGTAAAGGAAGTACTTACGTGAAGTTATTTTTGGGATCACACTTGCACATAACGCAGTCATTGGCAGTGTATGTAGTTGTGCCATTGGCGACTAGTAAAGGAGCGTCAGGAGAGCTGCTACTTACATTTAAACTACAAGCTGCATAGAAAAAATATGTATTTGTTATAAAAATATATGCATTTGCGCCAATTTAATAGCGATGTTACATGAAAAACCACTAGTAATTGAGATTCGAGGGTAATGATTGTCAAGTATTTGTTTATCTTAAGACATTTAAACGTCAAGTATTTGTTTATGTTAATTGCAAACGCCAAGTAAACCAACAAGTGGAGCAATAAAAGTACCAACTGAAAATGTTTATGTTAAGACATTTAAATGTCAAGTATTTGTTTCAAATATCACTAATTTTTTTTATTTTTATGTTGGACGCGCTAGAAAATCTTACAAGAAAGAAATTTAAAAGTCAAAGTCAAAACTTATGTTATGAGGGCGAAAGAGTAATTTCTTAGAATATATAATTTTTAAATGTCAACCTTTTATAAAATTACATGTACTTATATATAGAATATTAATAATAATACAAATATTACATTAAATTGCATAAAAACCTTAATATTGCATCAGAAGGATACAAACCCAAAATAATCTATCTTAAATCTCAATTAAAAGTCAAATACTTTAACTTTTTCATTGCCAAACACCCCTTTCTCATATTCCCACTAAAAATCAACAATTACTCCTTTTGATTATCGAGTCAATCCAAGTTTAAGTATTTTAGTTCGGTTTAATTAAAATCAAATTTTATATCTTGTTGGTTTCTACATGATCATAAAACTATTATTAAAATCAGGTTAAATTGAATTGTTTGTTACAAAGTCGGATAAATCATAACCAACGTGGGTGCAAGTTGCAAGTTTTCGAATATCTCTTCGAAAACCCTTTAGAACTGAGGGGCTCTATGACCACACTCTTCTGTATGGGTATGAGCTGTCGTCTATCTTTCCTCCCCAGATCATAATTTTCTATAAGCGGGATATATTGGATATAATGATAATGATGTTATAAAGTCGGATAAATATAAGTCAGATAGGACAAAATATTTGACTAAGAATAAGTATTGAAGACTATATAAATAAGAGAGAGAAGAAATAAACCTTTGATAGGAACATCAAGAACTTGACCAGCAACAAGGCTTTTAGGATCAGTAATATTATTCAACTTCATCAAAGTATTTGAATTAGTCCCAAATTCCGCCGCAATCTCATCAACACTACTCCCACTAGCCACCACGTGTCCATAATGAACAACTTCTTCTCCATCCACGTCATCACAACTACAAGGAAGTGGGATCCACAACTTTTGTCCCACATAAATAAGATTAGCATCCTTAATCTTATTAGCACTCACAATTGAAGGGTAATCAAGTAATCCTCCAAAAACATCATATGCAATATGATATAGACCATCATCTTTTATTACGGTGTATTTCGGTACATGATTAGATAATCCTATACCGTTGATGCATTGGCATGGGAAAGGAATCCTGACCGTTGAATTACCTTTAATGATGTGATTTGGGGGTGTACTTGGAGGAAGGTTGTTGACTCCTAGGAGGGATTTAAGGTTTTTCACTTGGAAAAGTGATTGGATGTGGGAAATTGTGGTTGTGTTGGGTGATTTGTAGCCAACTAAAGCGTTACACGTGGTTTTTGTTGTGCATTTGAAGGCGGGGGGCGGCGGTCCTTGGGCCGTCGCCCAAAGTGGGACCAGTATGAAGAAGACGAAGAAAAAGAAGAAGATGGATTGATGAGGGAGAGTTTTTGCCATGTTTTTGAAAATTTTGTGTGTTGGAGTTGGAGGGGAGATTTGGAATTGGTTTGTTTTAAAGGGTGGATTTGTGAAAGGGAATTTAATGTTGTGTTTGGGTTTGTTTTGGTTGGTTGTGGAGTGAAAAATGGGGGTGGGCTTTGACTATATAAGTTGATTTGTACTAGACTTATAAAGGGTATTATGGTAATATTAGTGTTATTTTATTAGTCTTGTTTAGCCTAAATATGAAGTACTTTTATATTGGTCTTGTGGGCTACAATTATAGTAGCATGTGAGTTGCCACTTGAGCATCTGTATATAATTTTAGAGGTGTTTAAAATAAATTCGTTGATTTGAAATTGATTTGACTTTGCAATTAAATTCGGTTTGACTTAAATTTAAAAATGATTTATAATTATGTAAAAACGATATGGACATAAATTTGATTTCAAAACGACCCGAAATCAATCTGATGACCTAATTGAACATCTCTAAATACATGAATGAAGTGGGTGTTAATTAATCTTTTTATTTCTTTAGTAAGTCTCATGGGAGACGGTCTATTCTATAGACAGAATCCATAAAGCCCAGCCCAAAATATAACATAGTATATTTGGGGTTATAATAAGTTATTTGGGGTTATAATAACTTATATTTGGGGTTATAAAATAGTATATTCGAGGTTATAATACTTTACATTTAGGATTATAACATAATATAATTGATATGATAATAAAAAAAATCAATTAAGGGAAATGGGCTGGCCCAATTTTGTGGTCTATCCTATAGACCGTCTCTTGTGAGATTTTGTGTTATTTCTTAGAGTTTGACCTCATTTAATTGAGAAAATTCTCACTCAAAATAGTTAAAGAAACAAACTTAAAGAGACCCGTCTTAAAATAGTATGTGGTTGGCTGGATTCCTCAATTTTTTATTTGATTAATGATTAGTATTGATTATCTTATTTTTTAAATCCTAGTCTTCAAGTTTAGGAGAATCTTCTATAAGCAAAGAAGTGGAAAATGATGTTTTTTAGATAGGGAAAAATGAAATTCTTATAATAAGGTGAAAGAAAATATCTCCAATTATCATATAAACTCGTGATTTTCGTTGGTTATGTTCTTTTTAAATTATAAGATATTAAACTGAGTAAAAAGAGACCAATTTAACTATGACTCGCTTCAACACAATAATATGTTGATGAATTCCCCGACTATGAAGATTCAAAATCTATCGACTTTGATTTGTTAGTTCTTGTTGTTAAACCCTAAATAATAAACGAGACGTAAAGTCGTGTTTGAATAATGTTTTTAGTATGAACATGTACATAGTTATACTCTCATGGACTCATACTCATTGTTGAATAACTGTGAAGTTGTGAACACAACCCAAAATTCAATTTTCAACACGGCAATGAAGATTAGTCGTAGCATTCCCCAGTCCCCACAGAATAGATAAGAAGGCATCAAAATGGAAAATTCACAATTGATTGTAGAGTCAATTTAATCCATCCGCTATTATTGGCTAATCTCTTGAGAAACTGTCTCTTTGAGAGATGTCTTTTAGGCCTAATCTTAATTAATGCCTACTTACAGTATTTTACATGTCTATTTATATTATTCTTAATACATACTTATAATATCTTAAAATGTCTATTTATACTCCCTCATATTCACTCAAGTTGTCTCGTTCCCTTTTATGGGCAATTCACTCAAGTTGTCTCATTTCCTTTTTTGTCTATCTTTTTTTTTTACCTAAATACCCTCATTTTTCCAATTCCCAATACCCAACTACTACCTTTACAATTAATTTAAACAATTAAAATACCCCACTACCACCTTTTTGGTAGACCTCATCCCATTCTTAATATATGTGTCCAACTCAAATGGGACAATTTGAGTGAATAGGAGGGAGTATTATTTTTGATGCCTATTACAATGTTTCTAAAAGTTATATAATAGACTAACGTAATTAAAGATTATTATCTCTCATAAGAATTTGTGATTATTTTTTTACACATTCTATACTTTGCTGCATCAGCCAGGACTAAGCGTGACGAAGTTGCGTGAGTAGAAAAGTTGTCTAATAGAATATTAAATATGAAATAATGTTTTATGTCGGCTTATTTTATTCTAAACGAATACATCATTTGAGATTTGATTGAATTTTATTTTATATTTAAGTCTTCTACACATGTGTTGTGTCAACGGTCATACCTCAAATAAACCTCAAAGTTAAACAAATAATCCACCTTTCATTGTACATTAAAAATTCGACAATAATTTATGTATCTAATAGGAAATAGAATTGATCTGTTGTTGAAGCTATGAACGGTATATTTTCAAAAAAAAAAAGCTATGAACGGTATACTATGGACATGTTTGACAATTGGTTGTTGGTTGTTAGCTTTTATATTTAGCTTGTTTAACCAGCTGAAAATATTAATTGTTTTTATTGGCTTTTAAACTAACGGATAAAGCTAGTTGTTAGTAGAAAATATTCAGTAAATTTGAGTATTGGTTGTTGGCTATTTATTAGTGAATAAGTAGGCCAATAAGCTTAAACCAACTAAAAAGCTAGCTAAACCAGCCTAATCATTTTGGCTTAAAAGCCAACTTTTCAGCCACCTTAAACGCCATTTACCAAACACTTTTTTTAACTGTTTTGCCAACCAACAAGTCAAAAGCCAACCAAAAAGTTAAAGTATTGGTTCATTTGTAATTTGCTATTTGAACTGAACTATCAGCTGTTAAGTTAGCTATTATAAAAATATTGGTAAAAATTATTTTGGTTGAGAATTACTATTTTCTAGATTTTGATGCTTTATGTTGTGAAAAAAGGAAAGCTTTTATTGTGTATAGTACGACATTATGCTAGTTCCCCTATAATAATACAAACTTTAGATTAATCTTGAATTTTATCAACTTAGAAGTGTATTTCCCAATAACATCTTAACCGTTGAAAAACTACAATTATAGGTCAACTTGTAAAAAAAATAATAAAATAAAAAGTAAAAACAAATCGTCACTGTCACAATTCCCCACCTAGTTAGTGCCACTACCACCATTCCACACCCACTTTCGATCATCAACACCCACTCCCCATCTCCGCGCAACCCCATCTCCCTCCTACTCCAAAGTCGAACCACCATCATAACCATCCCAAATTGAACCCAACACCATCTCTACTCCACCATTTCACCACCAAATCCGACCACAAGTCCACAACAAACATCGAACCACCACCAAAATCGACCACCATCCAATTCGACCAGCATCAAATTCGACCACCAAAATCAACCACCACCATTGATATTTTGGTTTAGTAGAAATGGGGTGGAAAGTCAGGCATGGTGATTTTTCTTAGCATTTTCTAGGGCGCATTTGAGGTCTTACTGCCGCAGAGGGAGGAGGGAGGAGGGGTGGTGCAAAGGTGGGAGAATAAGGAGAGTTGGGATTTTTTTATATATATCTTCTTTTTGGTAGAAACCACCTGTCCAAGTAACAATTCAAATTGAATGTTGTGGGAAAACATACCCAAAGTTGATACCATTTAGGTTGATCGAAAGTCCGTATTATTTCAAAAACTCAGTGAAAAGGTCATATTATTCATGGTAGTTTTTTCCAAAAAGTAGAATAAATAGAGAGAATCCGGAATTATTGTCAATTTATAAAATGTTACAAATAAATGGGATATTCCAAATGAAAAAAGATAAGCAATATACATACAACATATTTCTAATGATGTAGCTAATATAGTGAGTGAATTACGGAACTACATATATAGCAATGATATTTATTAATGATATCATTAAGTAGTAACCCATTTTATAGTCATTTTTCATTATAGGGTAGGCTAAAAAAAATAGGAATAAAATAATCTAAACGCCAGTCAAGATTAGTTGTTTTTAGCTGAGTTCTAACATAGGAAATAATGAGTCTGAATTTTCAATATTTGGACAATAATGGCATCCGAATAGTCAACTGATGAGGCCAGTTAAGCGTTTACCTTTCTTCTTTTCAGGTCAAAGGAATAAAACTTCGTTTTTAGCTGTAATATTTTTAATTATGTATAAATTCCAATGATATTATTCTCTTCACCTTAAAACAATAAAATTTAGTATTATAAGTTCATTTCGACAAAAATAAAACAAAAGTTGAATACTTATTTAGAGTGAAACGTAATAAATCGATGGCTAGATACACAAAGTAGTTGAAAGAAAACGCTAACCAAAAAAGGGCAAGCTCGAATCACTTTTCGTGATAACGTTGCAGTATCGATTTAGCAAAACCTTGTTGCCTGCAAACACAAGACATGTATGAATTACTCCTAATCCGACAGTATGCCACCGTGACTCAACAATTAGATTTGGAGAATCGAAAATGTGCAAGCGCTTTATGAACATGTACATCATGCTTATTTCCAGCACGTAACCATCCTATAGCCCAATTCTAAACTTTTTTAAACTTTTTATGTATTGACTACTGAGGTTTTTTCTGAGGATTCATCTGTGGATCTTTCTCGAGTCAAGGGACTCTTTGACCGCACTCTCCTTTATTGGTATGAGTTGCCGTCTTCTTTCCCTCCCCAGACCCTGATCATAGATTTTTATAAGCGGAATACAATGGTAAGATGATGATGATGATTTTCTTTTGGCCATTGCGATGAGAGAAGGGGGCGAGATGGAAAAAAATGGTACAAAAACTCAATAAAATATACGTACTAAGCTCAAACATGTGCGAGATATACTATATAAAGATAAACATACTTGCTTTCTGTGAGCCGGGGGCTAGGGCGGGAATACTTAAGGTAACCGTCCCAAGGAACCTTTCTGAGACCTGCTCTATGAGAGATCATGTCTCGAACCCTGCAAAAAGAGACAGACAATGTTTATATAAAACTTATGAGTTCTACATCGTGTTGGAAAAGAGTATGAAAACGGACATTCACCTCTCGGCAAATTCAATGGCGGTCTCTCCGGGCCTTAACGTCTGAGGTTCCAGGAACCAAACATCACAAACTACAGCCCACGATGTCATTAATTGAAGCAGATGCATTGTGAATGATTGTCTGCATAAATTGAGCATAAGTTGGAAATTCTCCTCACATAACTTAACATTCAAGAAGTCTAGCTTATGATTCCAAACAAGGATAAATACGAATGAATATGATGAACAAGAAATCGCATATAATAATCACGATTAATCATGAAAGAAAGAAACTTACTTCCTACTGTTCCAGAAGGCGTCAACAAAAATCTTGTTGTACTTGATAGCAACAGGACAAACGGTACAACCCAGCTCAAATGCACCCTAAACAAGAAACAAATATAACAAAAAATGCTAATTAGCCATTAATCCTAAAATTTCATCCAAAAGTGCAATATTGCAAAAAATGTGGTTAAGGTCGCGGTTATGGTACAGTGTTGCGGTAACGAAAAAGACGCGGTTGCCATAACGCCAAATATTAGCTAAAAGCATGATATATGCCTTGAAACAGGCTAAAATGTGTTTTTACACCTTCACAGTACATAAAATATTTTTCGGCGTGTTTGAAAAACTTTATGACGTGGCCAATGAAAAGCGATGCAGCCTTGTTTTTACACTATGCATTCAGAAAACAAAGTTGCACCTTCTTAAACATGACTGTATATTCATTATTAACACAGGTGCCTTCTGGAAATATAAGAACAGGGTTATTGTCAGGTCCATTTACATGGTCTCTCAACCTGAAACATGTAAATTAGATTGTTAGAAGAGCCTTTATAAACACAATAAAATAAGGCAGATTCAATATCGAACCTAAGAATAAGAAGCTAAAGTAGAAACATTAATAACAACTAATAACACCAAACAATACGTCATTATGTCATAAAATCTCAAAATTATACTTAGGATATAAGTATATTTAACGCTTACAATTAGCCCTTAGGGATTGCATACAGCAAAAAATAAACCCATTTTCAAACACGCACTTTTTCTGTACAATAACACGATCCTTAGCTTCTGTACGGTTGAACCAAATACATCCAACACTTTCTAAGATGGTACTTTGCAGCAATCCTACATGAAAACAGGAGAAATGAATTTTAAAAAGCAATAAAAATGAAATTGGGCTTTGTAAACGGTCAAAACAGAGCAAAAACACTTTTGTTGATCAAAATTAATTTTCTGTCATGTTTTCTCATCATATATGATTGAAACTTCAAAAATGTGCAATATTTACATTTAAGTTGTATGAATATTTAACATGAAATGCTTTTTTAAAAAAATTAATTTGCAGATGAAGAAAGTTCATCACATATAATGCTTTTCTAAAAAAAATAATTTGCAGACGAAGAAAGTTCATCACACATCAACAAATTTTACATTTTAGCTTCTAATAATGTACCACAAGTTAAACCTAGTTCCTTAATTTTTTAAAGAGCACCATTCTCTTTCAGAAAATATTCATTTAGGTGCACCATTTCCTCAAATGGGCACTTTGGGGAGAACCAAAGACAATTTTGCCCATGATCACCCTATACACTCACATGGGGAGAGTGCCCATGACACTCTTCCTCTCACGCGAGCATTTGGTACATTCACACCCTCTCATCATTTCTTATTTTGTGTGCCCGTGAGAAACGAAGCATCTTTTTTTTGAAAAAAAAAGGGAAGTATGCCGATTAGACATCAAGTTTCTGATAGAAGTAGAAAACAGAATAATATATTATCCGAACGTTGCAGAAAGCATGTTGCAAATAGCATCTTTGGAAAGATAGAACAAGTAAACAGTACTAACATATTTGTTGCTTTAAAAACCTTACCAACCCAACCAGGATGCTTCTGCATGATGACAGCAAATGCAGTCATTTGTTCTAAAATAACGAAGTCAATCATGGAGGTATGATTGGCCACATAAACCTGATTTTAAAAGAAAAGGTATAATTGTATAAGAGACTTAGCCTTATTTTAAATGTAGCAACTTCTCTAGTACAAGGGAACAGCATTACTCCAAACAGGATAGAAGTCACAACACAAAAATTATTACCTGCTTAGGTCTCATACTTGGCCGTGGACCGTGATACTTAATAACCCCAGTCCATGACGCAACAAAGAAACAGCAAATCAATTCCACAAGAGAACGCTGAGAAAGAAACCAAATAGTCAGATTATGTATGTAGGATTTTCATAAACCTAGAAGATACATTTGACTCACTTAACTGCAGACTTGACTGATAATTATACATCTATGAAGTTCTAAATAATGAAATGAAGGTAAAGGTGTTCCAACATAGACGACATTTTACATAACAGATAAAATTGATAGGTTAATCTTGTTACATCATTTGTTTATTATCATATACACTACGTTCAGATGTTAATTATAATCGTAAGGTGTCTGAAAATCTAGGAAAAAAAAATGATTACCCAATATTCTTTTGTTTAGATTGAGTGAGATGGAGTAGAGATTATCCCATTTCCATCCATCATAATTCATAAGGAGTCTATTCAAAATTATGTGAAATCGAGAAAACATGGCACTTGTTTTCGCTAAACGGAGTATTTTCTTGAAAAAAACAGATAATAAGACGCATTTTAACTTAGATATTGGCTTCTCAATTAAAAAGAATTAAAAGAAATCTACCAAAACCATTATGCCAACTTTTGACGACAATTTCAATTATACCAACTCCAGTATTATTTTGGAATCAGATAGATTGTATCCAATATATTCTAGATGACTGTCCAAGTATAAGACCTGGATAACTTCTTACATATTTTGCTCAAATTTTGTAACTTTTTTTTGGATTATTTAACTTCGAAGGGATCTTGCATATTACTGTATAAGCCTAAGTGCCTAACTGTTTACCATTGTTTCAGGAAATATGCATTTTTGTTTAACGAATACTTGGAATTACTATAAGATCTTTCTTTGTAGACAACTGTCTATTTACTCTATCATCCTTTGTTTAAAGCTTATATGTGCTTTAAACACCACACCAAATCTCGTCTCTCTCTCCATCATCATCATGAACCGCTGAATTAAGCTTTCTAAGATTCCAATGATCAAAAATCAAAACGAGCAAAAAAATTGAGTTACAACCATTTTAAGCCACAAATGACGAAATATGTGTCAAAAGTCAAACATCAATGATTCATCCTCCTAAAACATTTTTAACAGAATGCATAATTAATGAGTCATTGTATAAGGTAAAATGACATTGGGCAATGATAGTGGAGCTATGGGGTGGTATTGTTGAGAAACAATAAATAGGTGATAGAAATTGGAAAAGGTGGTAGATGCATGTCGCTTCACAATGAAAAGGGGAAGAAGGAGAAACAAACAGGCATAGAGAGATTTAAAACATTTCTATGACTAACATGTGACCAAATTACTTTATATATTGAAAGATTTATTATTCTTATCCTATACAAGTGTTGCTGTTGCTAGAAATTGAACAAAAACTGCCTCAAAATAGCATTTAAGACTGGACCTTTCAGGAATTCAAATATACAACAATGGTTTTTCCTTAAGGACATGGCTCTAGTGTCTTAAGGATAAAACTGAATTAACATGATAAAGACACACACTTATTGGCTTAAACTTGTATATGGAACTTAAAATAACACACGAACATGCACAGCCGTACCTCTATTTTCTTCCTGAGCTTATCATGTCCTTTCAACAAGAAATGAACTGGCAGGTAGAGAGAGAGGAATATAACCCATCCAATCATTAAAATTAGGACCCTGTTGTAATTCAGTAAACATGTTTCAGCTCAAAGAGTATCATCATTCACCACCATTGAAGTAACAGCACAAAAGCAAAATGCTTGTGAGCTTGATAACATGCATAGGTAATTAGGTACATAACTCGCACAAAAATTAAGGGGAAAAAAAAGAAAGTCAATTTTAGTTTCCACATCAAGACAACCAAGATACATCGAACTACAAGTTAGCATGGATTACCTTTCAATATATGGATGTAGCACAAGGTGTATAAAAACTTTAAGACTACAAAAGAACCACTCCCCTCTTTATTATGAATAAAGAAAAGGTATCACTGTACCAGTAAATTTGCAAGAAAGATGTCTCCAAGCAATTAAAGAGCATCCAACACTGAGTCCCATGCCACAACTAAAAACTATTGTGGTGAGTTGGTGACATCATCAACATTACCAACTTGGCCTCATATCATATCAGTTTTATTATCTCATTTTAGCATGGCCAGAACAGAACAGCAGACACACAGCCCATTCAAAATAACAAAAGAACCATCAATCATTTATTATCATGATTAGTGAGGCGTTAATTTTACTTTAAAAGATAAATATTTATCAAGTCATGTGATCTTCTTATAAGGTAAATTAAGATTAGAAACACAATCCACACTCTCGAATTTAATTCACAATAATATTTTTATGTTGCTTTCAATGACATTAAAATTTGACCTCATAGCCTTAGAAAGCTAACCTTACAGGGAAAATAATTAAGTATCTGACGACAACTCCAAAACACCATAAAGGAAACAGATAGATGTTCCAGTTCCACGGCTCTGGAGGATTTGACTTGAAGCAACGTGTAAAAGAGTCCTGTGTATAGATCACATAAAAAGAAAGTTAAATAAGTTATACCCCACACAAAAGTTCAAGTCATAACATAGAAAAGAGAGGTAGTCTATCCCTCTCGTTTTCAATAGTGTCCTTCCTGGATTTGAATTACTGAAGGCCACATTTCAGACAAGAGATTGAATATATATACAAATAATTTTGTAACAGACTGAATCTTCCATTATAATGAATAGTAGAAGAATACAGAAATGTACAAGTGTAGGAAAATGTAGTAAGAGATCTTATTGATGTAATTAATTGAAAAACAACTTGCCCTCTCTCAAGAAAGAGCATAATACTCACTAAATTTGTGTATACAATATTCATGATCTATACCTCTACTTCCGATTCCTTATTTATATTAGGTTCCCACTTCCCCTTCCCTACACTGACTCATAGTAAAATCCTTAAAATACCCCTCTATCCTAATTTCCATAAATGAAAAACTCAAATAGAATAAATTATTGTCCGACTAGCATCAGTTCATAATGTATATTTATATGAAGTTCACGGAAAACATAATCGCTGATAGCCTGATATTGAAGCTAATGCTACTAATTAATAAGCTCCTTTTTTTCCAATCCAGTTATCATTCAGCTTGTTACAACTTGCTTACACATACGTAAAAGCATAGAATAAAGCAAATAAATAACACAACAATCATTTGAAATTCAAGATGGAGAGGACTCTAGTATGAGTGTCATTATCTACTGGGAGTTTACACATATAGAAAGGGCCTTTGTCACTAGAGAAATGTAAAAATATTAAGAGCAGAATATTAGCATAATAATAGGAATATTTATTTATTTATTGGAGCATAATAAATAACAGGAGTATAAAATAAGTTGTTAAAGTTTGTTAGAGTCTCATGTTCGCCGAGGAGGTGAAGAGTAGCCTATAAATAACGAGAGCAACGGGGAAAGAAAGGAACCAGATACTTATTGTGACTAGTGATGAGTTTTATTTTCTCTATCCTACATCACTTGGACATATTGTTACAATCTATAAAAATTACTAAAGAAGAAACAGTCTTGACACGTGTCAGACTGTAGGCAAAAAATTTCCAAACATATTGTTACAATGTTATGTACTCATCTTCGATTTCAGCATATTCCAATAATCCATCTACAGTACCCCAGACAATATTCGTCGCAAATCTTTACTTACTATAAGTTGTTACAATATTGTAACTACACACCTAGGAAAATTAGTTTTGTTTTCTCTATCCTACATCACTTGGAAATGTTGTTACAATGTTATGTACTCATCTCTGATTTCAGCGTATTTCAATAGTCCATCTAAAGTACCCCAGACAATTTCTGTATGCAAATCTTTACTTTCTATAAGTTGTTCCACTGTCATGTCATGTTCATCTATTAAGGTATAATTTGTTACTAAGATGAAACTAGATAACCCGTATTAGGTTCCCAATTCAGCTTTCTCTGATAAAAACTCTAAAGTCAACACATGAATAGATAAGTCAATACAAAATCTAGTACAAAACCAAGAAATTAAGGCTCACAAGCACATTAACAACCCTTGAAGTTTCTTTTCCTCATTTGAACCAGAAAATTAGTCTATTCTCAAAGGGGCCAAAGATAATAGTTTTTAATTTTGGATTATAAAGAACAAAAATAAAATGAATCATTAAAATATGTTCACTCCCTATTTTAATAAAATAGCAAACAATGTATGCCATCAAGAGCCAGCCGGAAATGACCTCTTTGTTGAGGCGAAGGTAAGGTTGCGTACATACGGCCATCCAAACCCACCTCGATAGAGCCACTTGATGGCATTGTGGTGATGGAACGTTGTTGTAGTGTTTGTATTTTGGTGAGCAATTATCAACCATTCATTGCTACTCTAGCAACTTAAATGTAGGTTCCACCAACAGAACATCCATATTCTACATCTCTCCATGGCCGTCGATTAGCAAGGGCGAAGAGGGCAATCGCCTAGGGCCCCAAATTTTTTAAAGCCCAAAAAATATTTTCATGTACAAAATTAATATTAAGAAAATTAAATTTAAGTACAGTTCACATTTTTTGCTATGTAATATGAATTTTTATATTTTTTTTTATAAAATCCTTAAAATATCAACAATAGAAAAACAAAATCAGTATCATATTATTTAGTACGCCTTAAAGTTTTAGAGTATTTTTCATCTTTCGCTCGGAGGCTCACAAATAAACGAAATGGCCCTCCCTCTCCCCCTATCCCTTTCCCTATCCCTATTACTTTACCTTCCCTCTCTCCTACGGGCCTACCCTCATCAATTCAAGCATTCGCCTTTCAAAAAAATAACATTTAAAATATGCTAAACACATTGATTCTTACCCAAACAATAACATTTCTCAAAAAAAACCATGAGGCAATGTGTAATCATATATAGAATGACATTATGAAAATTGATTTAAACTAATCCCATCATGCATTAACCCATAAAAAATAATTTGGGGGTAAGACGATCAAAATTACATATAAAGAAACCACAAATTACAATAACACAAAATTCATAAAACAAAATTAATACCAAAAATCCAAAATAGCAGAAAATTCAAAAGAAACAAGAAAACGGGCACAAATTCAAAACTTCATCTCTATTACTACTATCATTTCCAATCAAATAATGAAGCACTCACATCAACAATTGCACCAGCAACTTCGGTAAGAGCAGGAGAAATATCAATCAAATCCCTCCTGAAGTTAAATTCATCCCGCAATTAAAATTAACAAATTTTTAGTAAAAATCGGAATAAAAAAAAGAAAAAAGAGGGAAAGAGAAGTACAAACGAAGCTTGCCATGAGGTTCATGAAGGGATCCAGAAGGAAGATAATCTTCAATATTGGGTCGATCCAAATCCAATTCAGAACTTACTGATGAGAGTACAGTTTTGGTTGTTGATATTTCAGTCATTGTTTTCTCGTGTTTATTTTACGGCCCTCCTTTTTTCTTTCATGGATGGAGTAGATTAGATATACATGTACCTCAGGTCCTCAAGTTTCATGGACAAGTACAAGTCAGAGACCAATTCAGACCCGGGCCCGGACACTGGCCCCATAAACTGAAAACAATTGCCAAACTGCGTTAGGGTTTGAATCCAAAAACACCTAAAATTCTCAAATGAAAAGGTCATTAGGCTATATTTATTGGATTCGTTTAATATATATTTATAATTATAATTTTAAAATGATTAATAATAAGCTTAACACAAAATCTTGTAAGAGACGGTCTCTTTGAAAGACTATTTTTTATTGGGTTGACCCATAAAAAAAAGTGAAGTAAGAGTAGAAAGTAAGCTTTGATGGACTGGGCCTGAAAGACATCTCTCAAAAAGACGGTCTCTCAGGAGACTAGCTGCAATCTTAAATGATCAAATATAATTTTAACGTGATAACTTATACTTCCTCCGTCCCTTATGATTTGCAGCATTTTCTATTTTTGTCCGTCCCACTTAAATTGCAGCTTTTCTATTTTTGGACTATGGTCCACCACTTTCTTTTAATCTCATCCATACATTTTAACTCTCTTTTAATTTTATCCGCACAATTCATTATCTCCCTTCATTTATTACCACTTTCTTAATTCTCACATATTTTCTCTATGCTAGTAATTCATCCGGACGGATGGAGTAATTTTAAAGTCTAAAAGTGATCATATGTAACCTTAACATATATTTTTGTGAGAGACTATTTCTTATTGGGCGGTCCATTATATATATTTTAAAATATTATGAGTAGACATTAAGAATACGGTAAATAAGCATTAAAGATAATGTAATGGGTTGCGCTTAAGAACTATAAGTCAAATTGTAATTAGAAGTCATTATCAATGCCTAAGAAATTTAAGGAATGTTTGGCAAGTAATTGATAGGTGCTAGCTTATTAGAGTATTTGATTTTATTATTGACCAATTCACCAAACATTATAGATAGTTTAAAAAGTAGATTATTTTTTGTGTCAAAACAAGCTAAAATTGTTCGATATGTTATTTTAATAAACACCAGTAATGTTTCGAAAAAAATAAACACCAGTATGTTTTTCAATTTTGTATAAGTAATATATTAATTTGGATTGGAGTGGTGGCTCGCAATGAGTCGGGAGATGTCCTTTTTGCCGCTTCCAAGACTTCGTGGCCCTTCACTTCGGTTGAGCTCGCGGAACTTGATGCTTTCCTATGGGCATTTGATCTCTCAAAGGATAGGCAATGGCGGAAGGTGATTATCGAGGGAGATGCTCCGGATGGATAAAAGCTCTCCAAGGCAAGATATCTAGGGGGTTGCACTCACAGGTTATTGTTGACAACATCCATGCGGCTACTCTTTTGTTTCCTCAGCTTAGTTTCTCTTTTTGTTACCGGGAAGTTTATTCAGTTGCCCATCGCCTAACCAAATGAGCCCTAGCTAGTTTCTGTTGTAGTGTTGGATTTCGGATATTGTATTTTCTGATGTTTCCACTTGATATATAAACCGAACCTTTGAATTAACTTCGAAAAAGATTTTTATAATATTGACTTCTATTTGTTGAGGTTGGACGTTATTAAACGTGACTAAAACATATTTTACTTGGAATAAAAAATCTTTGAATATAATTAGAAGGATTACATCATAACAATTTGTTTTTAATCTAAAAATTGTCAATACTCCTTAATTGTTTACAAATTGAAAAATAGTACTCTCTCCGTTTCAGTTTACTTGTCCCATTTCTTTTTTTGGCAATTCCTCATTACTTGTTCCATTTCCTTTTTTGGCTATCCGTCTTTTACCAAAATACCCCCACTCTTCCAATTTCCAATACTCCACTACCACCTTTACAATTAATTTAATCAATTAAAATACCCAACTACCACCTTTTCCAATGGACCCCACTACTAACTTAATATCCGTGTTTGGTCAAATGGGACAAGTAAACTGGACCGGAGGGAGTAGTATATTATTTTCGGCTCAAGATTTTGACATAATAATCGACTAAATGTCAAAATCTTATTTTCATTCTTTCTATATTTTGGAACTCGTCTCTAAAAAAAAATTCCAATTTATGAATGTACTTGAAAATATAAAATTTTCACAATATTATTATTTGTTTTATATTTTAACAAAAAAAGGTATAAATATTAATGCAATTTGTGGTCAACTTTTACCATTAAGAGATGATTAGTGAGTGGATTACTTGGTCATTATCACATAGTTTAGCTATCATTATACCTGCCGTCCTAGCTTGCTAATCAGACTTCATGCATAACATCACACTGGCCACCACATTTTCCTTTTTTTGCTCAAACAAAATTAATTCCTCAATTCAGGGTCACTAGATTAATATATCAATTACTCTCTCTGTCCTGAATAGATTAAAGCAAAGAAAAAAATATTGTTTTTTAAGAAAAAAGTGGATAATGGTAATAAATGAGGAAAAAAAATGAATTGTGAGGATGTAATTTAAAGGCGGTTAAAATGTATGGATGAGATTAAAATGAAGTGGTGAACCATAGTCCAAAAGTAGAAATAATGCAAATTAAATAGGACGTACCAAAATGAAAAAATATTGCAAATTAAATAGAACGGAGAGAGGGAGAGTAGTAATTTAAAACTGCTACGAGAAATCGCGCGCTAATGTTAAAGGCACCACATTGATGTAAGATGAATTATCTCTAGTGTCATTATTTCTATTTTGGATCCTAGGCATAATAATAGATATAGGTCCTCCCTATAGATGATCGATTCTGATCTTATACTTGAAAATATAATAGAGATAAATCTTTTATATTGAAATAATTTTATTTTAGGGCTAATTTTTTTCCTCCACTATTAAATATGGCTTCTTCCTAACAATGTCTACTGTAAACTTGCGGATTACACTAAAATTAAGCTCCTTGTATATGCTTGGCCCTGGACTGCGACACTCATTGCCTACTTTTATGAACGACCCTATCCTTCCCAACACAGTTCTGTCGCTACACGTTAAGAAAGAAAGGAGAATTAGTCCAAACTATTGACATTTTAAGGGTTAGAGTACTACCTAGTTACACAATAAAATTAAGTCATTAGAAAAGGGAAATTAAGAATTTGAGTAAGGGTTTTAAGTGTTTTAGTTGATATAGGTTTTGAAATGAGTGTCTTGGATTGGTGAGTAGGAAAAAATATTTTTATTAGTTCGTTCGTAAGATTGTACAAATACGGCAGCCGCATACAAGTTTTCATGAATAATTTTTCATTTTTAAGAGAATTAAAAAGTTGATTTTAAGTAAAATAATGATTAAAAACTATTAGAACAACCTTTTTTATCAATATATGACACGTTACCACCTTGTTTTGTTTCTATAGGTCATTCTCAAGTCGAGGTTTCACTAATTTTATAATCTCGTTCAATAAAGATTTGAATTGTCGTAAATATAGATTTGGACTGGACTTTTAAAAGTCATCTTTACAAAAGACGATCTATCAAAAGAGCACCTGAACTTGAGTTTCAAAAAAAAGGGGAGAAAGAAAGATTCTACCTAACGCGCCCAAGTAGTGTGCAAACACATGCTTCTGCAAATAGTACTAGAATATTAGTAGCAGTCAAGATGGGCCAAGGGGGTATAATGGTATTTAAGTTGTCGCTGACGTGGAAATTCTAACAACCAACAGGTAATTGTGGGAGAAAAGTGTGTTAAGCTATAGAACTTGAGGGCACGTTTAAAGCACGTGACGCGTGGAGCTACAGACAGTTATAAACTTACAAAGATTCTGCTCAATTGCCGGCTAATTAAACAAAAATCCGTTTGGAAAAAAGTGGACGAGAAGTAATCTAACGTACATTAGCAACCCATTGCTTTGACCCCACTCAATTAAAGACTACACTATTTTATAATCAGTAATATCGGATTTTATTTTAGTTGGAGTAGATACTACTTTTTCATATAAATATCCTTCACTTAGTCCTTGTTCAATGTATTCCGCTTATAGGAAATTATGATCAGGGTCTTGATATGAAAGGAATGCGACAAGCCGGCAACTATACCTATAAAAGAGGATGCAGCCAAAGTGTTTTTCGACTTGAGAAAGATCCTCTGAAAAAGAACTAACAGGTGATCTTCAAAAAAAGATCCTCTGAAAAAGAGGTTCATGCAACGAAAAGGACCAAATAAAGCTGATAACGTAAGCCCAGAACTAATGACACAAACTTATCCCTTAAACTGTTAAACATAAAATTAAAAACAAACAAAAACATATAAATAAATTAAAAATAACCTGATATGATTTTTTTTTTTGCATATATATATAATTGATATAATGGGAAAACAATAAAATTAAGAGGATATACATGAGTTAGTGTTAGAGTATATAACATATCTTAGGGCCTCAACCATCAGCTTAAGCTTTTGGTTGAGATGGTTCCTTGACATGGTATCAGAGCCAGTGTGACAAGAGGTTACAAGTTCGAATCTCAACCATTCCTCATTTAAGTGATGGCTCTCTTGCACCTTATTGATATATGCACAATGCAAAAATAAGATGAGATAGGATTTAGGAATGCAATCTAGAATCTATGTTACTTTTAGTTTTAATGGTTGTTTAATATCAAATTTTTAGAGATTAAAAATAGAATTAATTTACCGTTATTATTATCAAGTGTTTAGAAATAATGTTATCGTAATTGTTATTGTTACTTGATAATAATTCTTCTCTCCACTTTGTTACCTCTCAAATAGTTGCATAAATAATTACCATATCCTTCAAGAAAAGAACATAAATATTTTTTTATGCGGCGTAAGCTAGATAATCCCTAAAAACCAAGGGGACAGGGATTTAGCTCTTAGTGAGAATCGAACCTTTATTTTAAAGGTGAGAGAAAACTCTCGACTATTAGACTAACACGTAATTTTCAAACTTGGATTATAATTTATAAGTTAGAATTTAAAGTTCAAGCTTCAATTATTCAATAACAAATAATTTAATGGCTAACTAACCAAATTATGAACCTATCAATTATCTATTTGACTAAACATCTTAAAAATTATTAATAATCGGATTATATTTATATGTTACAACAATCCACTAAAGACAATATTGTCATTATCGTTTTTTGCTCAACATGAAAACGAGTTAAATTTCAAACATTAGACTACTTCTCAACAACCAAAAAAAAAATATAACTACTCCTAAAACAATAATTAAGAGGCTAACAACATATCATTAAAAATATTTTTTCCATCAACATGAGTCATTATTGACTAATTAATCATTAATCAAGATTATAGATGCATAATAAGCCAAAACTAACTACTTGCTAATATATTTTTTTAATTAGAATTTTAATAAAAATAAATCAATTAGATAATACATTATTATTATTTCGTGTTTATCAAAAAAAAAAAATTATTTCGTGATAAAATTTTCAGCTTGAAGTCATTTAAATAATTATATAGATTAAGACTACAAATATCATAATCCAAGTAAAAGTAATACTCTATGTGTATATCCAATTATTATTATTATTATATTATTATTATATTAATTAATTCACGTCCAACTAATACTTACTCATTGAATAATTTTTAGAATTAAATTATAAGATAAAATTTTGTAAAAAAATATATATCCAATTTAAAAGATAAATATTCTATGTGTATCTTTACTCTTTAGTTAAGGGGTACGTTAGTTATCATATGATATGAATACATCTAATAAAATATGTATTCATTATAACGTATATATAAATGATACTCCTTGTCTCCTTGGATTTTAATTACTTGCACCCATTTTAAATTTGTCATTATTCATCAAACTCTTTTTTTTTTATAAGTTCATCAAACTCTCTTCTTTCTCGGTTTAATATATATATATATATATATATATATATATATATATATATATATATATATATATATATATATATATATATATATATATATATATATATATATATATATATATTTCTTCCGTTTTATTATACTTATACTACTGATAATAACATTTTTTACACAATATATTACAATCATCATCATCATCATCATCATCATCATACTCAGTATTCCCGCACATAGATAGATCTATGGTCAAGGTTTGGGGAAGGAGGCTCGACGGCGTCTCATACCCATAAGAAGATGGCGGTCCAAAGAGTCCTTCGGCTCAAGAAGAGTCTTCAACGATGAGAACCTGCAAATATCTGAACTCCATGAAGCAAACCGAATACAATTATTTTAAAACGCATGAAGTAGTACTAAAAATTTTGTCTTGCCTTTTTCCTAATAGATAACATACCCAAAATAAGCAAAGAATCCCCAACAAACACATACATCACACCACGACAGACAAACCACAGAGTAATGTAACCAACAAGGAAGATTATCATTTATTTATTTTTTTTTTTTTCTATTATCCTTTAAAAAAGAAAAAATAAAACCTAAACTTGTCATTTTATCCAACGAGAAAAAAACTCGCCCAAAATTTCGTAAAACCCGCTTGCACGGAAAGACATATAAATAGACCAAAACTCACCGATAAAAATACGTCAGTTTAGTCAGAAACATCAGAGAATCCCACCTCCTAAAACCCAAAACCCAAAAAAATATAAAATATCTCCGGCGTATTTCACATTCCATTTCAAATTTTCCGACGGAATATTTTCTAGAGAGAGAAACGGAGAGAGACAAAAATGGTGGTGCAGAGGAATAATGTTAATAACACCAGAAAACAGCAGTCTTTACTCTGTTTTCTTTCTCTCATTCGTCATTCTATGGCTTTGGAAAAGTCGCCGAAAAAGAACGGATTATCTAACGCCGTTTCTGGTACTAGTGGTGTTTTTCTTCTCCGTCGTAATAGTTACCGTTATCGTCAGATATTCCGTCACCGCCGTTTGTTTTTTCCGATTTTGTTTGGTGTTTTGGTTGTCGTTGTTCTAATCTTGTTTCTCTCTCTTCCTATCTCCGTTGATGATCACCGTCACCGTGTACTATATCCTATCTTTTCTTTTTTTTTTAAATGTTAATTTATTGACTTTTATCATTTAAACAATTTTTTTTTGACTTTTCCTTTTTTTTGTTTTAGGTTGATGATACATCCATTGACGTTCATAGGAAGGTTTGAATTTCATCATTTATTTAAATTATTATTTTCAGTTCTTTTTTGTTATACTAGTTTAAATGTTGAGAAATGATGTTTACAGAATGGCGTGGTTGTAAGTATAGAGCGTGATCTTTGGAGCACAAGTTCATCTGGAATTTACTATGGTTGCAGTAATGCCAGCAAAAGTTTTATCTGTAATTTCTCTCTCTTTTGACTAAATATGGAAAGATTTGAGAGATTTGTTATCTCTTCAATCTGGTAGAATATCATAATTTTCCTTTTTTAAATTTGTTCTGCTCTTTAGTTTGAATATGAAATCGTACAGCTAAGTTTTCATTTGAATCGTTAATTTTCCTGAAATGATTATCCAAGATTGAACTTCTTTTGTTTTTTCCAGCGGCGGATGCAAAAATTAAACCTCATAGATATCTGTTAATTTCGACCAGTGGAGGACTTAATCAACAAAGAACAGGGGTAAGTGATTTCCTCAATAGGGAATCCAGCATAATACTATAGTGAATATTAATAATATTATAGGGTGGGCGGAACACTATAATAATCAATATTAATATGATTTTTAATCGAATAATTGGGTCATGTCCTTCATTCACCCTTGTTTCCCCTTATGTTCTGTTGTCCATGTTTGACCAAAACTGATGATTTGGTCATGAAATTTGGTTTGATTTTTATTGAGATGTTTTCTTGAATTCTTGTGTATTTGGTGATTACATTAATTCAATTGGTACCAAATGCAGCTTAAAATTATTTTTTTTTTTGTTTTCGGTATGATGTCCTAGTCTTTAGTTAATACTTATTACCAAATTTGGTTGATGTAAGGCGGAAGCGTGAGGATCTTCATTCTGCTTAAATGAGCGGTTATTCATTTTGCTTTTGAGAAGGAAAAATTCAACATTTTTGAAGTCATTATCATACTAGGAACTAATTTATGTATAGGTTTAATCTCTATCAAAATTTATTGTCTATTTGAGCTTGTCTTAATTTAGATTCTTCTTTTTTTATTGGCTGTTTTGAAGCATAATACGGACATAGACTAGTTTGGGCAATTATTATCGATGAAAATTGGGACCATGGGGGATTTAGATGCGTATTAAGTGCTTTATTTCTTGTACCACATGTGTAGGCTGTGCTATTTTAGTGTTATAGAAATTCTGAATAATAATTGTCATAGAAGTTTTAGAGGAAACGATCAACTTTCAGCCATTCTTCTTTTCAGATCATTTCACCTAAATGTGCAATTATATCATGCAGTCAAATATCATATTTTTAGCAACAACCCAATTTATTACAAGCTCATTTGATGCATATACTTCTTGAAGAAGTAGAGCTCCCATGTTATGATAGGGATTACATATAATGTGAAGCTTAAGGTGACACTAATTACTTAACTTTCTCCAACTTTAAGGAAAGAATTAGCATCTATATCTTTTTGATTTTGCAAGAGAATGTGCTTTTTCATGCATCATGCTTTAGAACTGGAAGTACTTCAACACCCATATGGAGTCTTACTAATGAATTTTAAGATTATTTTGTGCTCATATTGAAACAGATTACAGATGCTGTTGTTGCAGCCTATATTTTGAATGCAACACTTATTGTTCCCGTTCTGGATCAGAAATCTTATTGGAAGGATGTAAGGTATGTCCTGAAATTTACCGACCAACTGCCAATTAATAGTTTAGTTATTTGGACTGAAAGGATCACAGTCTTCACTGACATAAGCACCATCTAATTTTTTGTCATATTAATTGTGTGTGCAGTGACTTTGGCGATATATTTGACGTTAATTGGTTCATATCTTTCCTATCGAACGATGTCAAAATTCTAAAGCAGCTACCATTAATAGATGGAAAAGTTATTACTCCAATTCGAACTCGAGTTCCTAGAAAGTGCAGTCCCAAGTACTACCTGAAGCGGATCTTACCCCTTCTCAATAAGAAACATGTTAGTATTACATTTTGCAAACGTGTATTTCATTTTGGAGTATGATGGATGTCGACTTTTTTTAGCCCCCTAAGACAATTAAGGACACTTGCTCATCTGTATGTCATACATGTGGCCTGCGTTTATGCCTTAGTATCTAGAACGAAGTAGTTATCCTATGAGGCTTTGACAAGGGTGATATAGGAGGCTCATATTGATGTTTACCCCTGGTAAACTTTAAGAGCTTCCTTTAGGCATCATTTCTGACTTTCTTGAGTGCCTTAAATTAATGGTTTTGTTAATTGACTTTGTGGTGCAGGCTGTACAGCTGACAAAATTTGATTACAGGTTATCAAATAACTTGGATACAGATTTGCAAAAGCTAAGATGTCGAGTTAATTACCATGCTTTGAGGTTCACTGATCCCATTGTTGATATGGGCAGAAAGCTTGTTGCAAGGATGAGAACGAGAAGTGAACATTTTATTGCCCTGCACCTGAGGTAAGTGTGAAATAAATCTTTAATCTTTTTATTAATATTAATTAATTATAATGCTCATCAATGTATGAGTGTGATGATTTCAACCCTCGGACTAGTAGATCTGAACTATGTACTGCCATTTTGTTATGAAAGTGATGTTGCACTTGCACCTAAAATATTAATTGCCCCTAATTATCAGAAATCTGAAGATTTCCATATTCAGATTATTCTTTGGTGTTTTAGCTTTCCTTTCACAAGGCAGCTGGCACCTTCTACATTCATTTTGATTTGAAAGTAAGCTAGAGAGTTGAGAATTTAGCAAGGTGGAAGGGAATTATGCTTTTTTGTACGTGGAGAGAATTGAACTTCTGTCACAAGGGTAAAAGTGAAAGCCTTTAACCATTAGACTAACTCACAATTCTTGACGCCTTCTAAATTTAGTATTTAGTTTTACATCTATATGATCATTTATTAGAATCTCATTTTGTGTCTGATAAATTTGTCTGAATTCTGTTCTTAGTTTAACTATTAAGCACTGGCTAGAACAAATAATTTGTTTTTCTGTATCTCATCAGAAGACAATGCTGGTATGTGTCTTAATGTATATGAGTCGTTTGCTATAGGTTTGAGCCTGATATGCTTGCATTCTCTGGGTGTGATTATGGTGGAGGGGAGAAAGAAAGGGAAGAACTAGGAACTATACGGAGACGGTGGAAAACTTTGCATGTAAGTTTTATCTAGTCTTTATATAAATGTTCAAACATGAAGTAAAATTGAACACTTCTAAAAAACCATTTGTAACTGTGGACAGAAAAGCAACCCTGACAAGCAAAGGCGGCAGGGGAAATGTCCCCTCACTCCAGAGGAAGTAGGTCTCATGTTGAGAGCACTAGGCTACAACAGTGATGTTCATATCTATGTGGCATCGGGAGAGGTTTATGGAGGAGAAGAGACGTTGGCACCTCTTAGGGCACTCTTCCCGAATTTTCATTCCAAAGACACTCTAGCCAGTCAAGACGAGCTAGCTCCATTTGCACCATATTCCGCAAGGATGGCTGCTTTAGATTTCATTGTCTGTGATGAAAGCGATGTTTTTGTCACCAATAACAACGGCAACATGGCCAGAATTTTAGCTGGAAGAAGGTATAATATTCTAAGTTTCGCTGATAAAACGCCTAATCATGCTTAGTTTCTATAGAGTTTATCAATTTGCTAAGAGCATTTACAGCTAAACTTGCACTTTTCTTCTGGTGTAGGAGGTACTTCGGTCACAAGCCTACTATTCGTCCAAATGCCAAAAAAGTTTCACGCCTGTTCTTAAACCAGAACAACATGACATGGGAAGAATTTGCCTATGGAATCAGATCTTCTCAGGTTGGATTTATGGGTGAACCAAATGAGGTAAAGCCAGGAAGGGGCGAGTTCCATGAAAATCCATCAGCCTGCATATGTGAAAGTTCCCCTCTGAACAATCAGAAGTCTGACCTTCACTCAATAGGTTTTGATAGAGGCGAGACTAGTGATTATCAGAATTTTGAGGATGAGCAAGATATGGCTGATCTAGAAGATGTTGATAGTGAAAATACCCTCCCGGAAAGACTAGAAATACCTCGCTACATTAGTAAAGATCCCGGTGCTATTCTGACATCTGATCAGCCAGAAGAAGAGGAGCTCCTTTCGGATTAAATTACTCAACCTATTTTTCTTTCCCAAACAACTTTCATTTGGACTTGCTCGTTGCCGATGGACTGTGCGTTGTCATGCATGGTATCAGTCAGCCGCAAAATGTCAACACAACTTGTACATAATGGCCTTTGCTGGCTGACACAGAAGCAACTTTCCGGTTTCAAGTTCCCGATATCTGTAAATGTAAGAGTGTTTCAGCCTCGAGAAAAGCTTGTACATTGGAGGCAGCTGACAATATGAAGTGAAAAAAACACTGGGTATAGTTTTCTTTTTCTACCAACCTTGTTAAGTTTATACTTAAGGGATTATACATTAAGCTAGGCTTTGATACATGACATTAAAGCAAGGGAAGGTTACAGTTAAATGTTCTTTTAGTTTCATTTTTTATTGAAAGATAAATGTAAATGTGAAATTCAGAGAAATATAATTGATATAGAATGACATTAGAGTTAAGGGTAGGTCTTATTACATTACTCTAAGCCTGTTTGTTCGTCATTGTGTAACTGCATACTTTTGTATCTTTAAAAGTAAAACTATTTTGATCTTGTTCAGTTTCCAGACAGTAATAAAACTGGAGTGGAATGTGGATTATGGTTCTATCGCGAAGATCTTTCTAGTTCAGTTGATGTCCGTAAGTGTCGGGCAGAGATGGGTGCTTCCCTGGACCTTGAATTTTCCTTGACAGCGAGGGAGTTTTATTTACACTCTTTAGTCATTTGTCTCACGCTCATATTTGTCAAGGAACCCATTCAACTAAAAGCTTAAGCTGATGGTTGAATACCTAAGATATGTTATATACTCTAACAAATGTCGCACAATTGTATTGTCTCAACTCTCAAGTTACATCACATGTTAAGTACTATACTACCATAAAGATTACTCTACTAGTGTTGTAGTTAATGAGTGGAAAGTGTTGGGTATGGCTTTCAGCCCAAGCAAAATCTTATTCTTGATGGGCTTCCTTATCAAGCTTATCTTATATTCTTATTAAGCAATCAAAGTTTGGTTAAATTGATTACATGTAAATTTGAATACTCAGAAAAGTATTTTACATACCACTATTTCAGGATGTGTCATGATAGATTTTAGTTGTGTTGGGTTTAGGTAATCTCAAGTTCAAGTTTACTTTTTTTTTTTTTGAGATAAAGTTCAAGTTTACTTCGAGTGAATATCAATTACTAGTTAAATTTCAATTCGGTATGGTTCAATTTAAGTTGGGTGAATATAATTAGGTTGAGTTAATCATAGTTAATTTTAGGTCCATATTGGATCTTTACTCTTTAGATTCAAATTGCTTTTAGGTTGATTTTATGGGGTTCTAGTTTTGTTTTTAAGTCTGATGAATGTCATTTTGGAGCAACTATAAGTCAAGTTTTTTTTTTTTTTTTTTTTTTTTTTTGAAGATTAAGTTAAGTTGAATGTAGGGTAGATTTACATTAAAACTCAAATAACCTTTTTAAATATATTTTATGTAAGTTCTATCACATTCAGATCATATGGGTTATCTTAAAAGTTTCACTAAGTTAAGTTGAATAAAAACAATCTCAAATTTGAAAACATAAAAAGGGGATAAGCTATTAAATGAGTCGTATTAGTTCAATTATATCAACTTATAACAGATTCAAATCTTATTAAGTCGTATTAAATAAAAATACAACATATTTCAATAAATCAAAATAATTTTAAAATTTGGTAATTTAGGAACTAAAAGGAACTTAGCTATAAATGACCCTCGTACACATTACATTTTGATTAAAACATCCTAACAAAATTTTTGATTAACACATGCAAAAGGTTACAAGAGTATTGTATTCATTTGCATTATTCTAAAACCTAAAGTGGAGATAAACCACAAAAGAGTAAATATTACCCTTTATAAAATGTTGGAACACAATTTATACTATGTGAGACGGATCTATATAATTAACTTATCTTTATAACTAATTACTTTAAAAAATTTGTATGGTCAACTCAGTAGAAATAGTCTCGCTGTAAAAACCTCTTATATTTAAAAATGTAAAAATAAAGAAAAGGAGGAGAAAAAACGTAATCCAGAAAGAAAGAAGACAGAATAGAACGACGTGGCAAGACAGAGATCAATGTGTGTGTATTGTGATTTTCCATTTCGTCCACTTGTTTCTTCTTCTTCTTCTCCTTTCTCCATCATACTCTTCAGATTACTCTCTGCAACTGCAAATTACCCATTTTCGCAACAAAAAGAGAGAGATATACAACAATGGCGGGAAGGCTTCCAACTCAAGTAGCCATTCCATCAGAACTCCATCAAAATCGCTGTCAATTAGGGTGCTCTAATTTCTTGTCATGGAAAAACAATCTTGTTTTACAAAATTTCCGGGTTTCTTCCCCTTCTTCTATTTCCTCCCTTTCCGGTACTTTTTCTCTTCCTATTTTTTATTTTTGCTTTAATTTTTTTATTTTGTTTTAATATGAAATGTATTGATTAATATCCAGGTACTTAAAAGTTTGAGATATCTGTGTAAATTATGAATTTTGAACGAGTATGTATTAAAAATGTAGAATTGGGAATCAATCAGTTTGTGGGGTTTCGTAATTGGGAATTGGGGATATGAATTGTTTAAGTACTTATCTGTTTTTGGATATTATTGTTAATTTAGATGTTTTACAGAAGGGAATATAAAATGTTGTGCTTGTTGATATATAATATGTTTATATTTTACATGGAGTTTATTAAGGATTCTCTGTGTTCGTTACCGTTACTTAAAAAAGGATTGAATTGAAAGCGTAGATTTTGAAGGGATTGATTGCATTTATGTATATTTGTAATAGAAAGTCTAAAATCTACTTATATATGGATAAATGATAAAGAGTATATAATTTGTTAGAGCCTTAACCAGAACCGTAAGTTTTTAGTTAAGTTGATTTCTTGACGTAGTATCATAGCCTATCTAATGAGTTTAAATCTCATTCACCCTTCTTTCAAGTGGAATTGTGAATTGTCAACCCTTACACTATGTTTGGATGGAAGGAAACGGAAAGGGAAAGGATTTGAAGGGATGAGACATCCCTTGTTTGGATAACAAAATGAAAAGGAAGATATTTGGAGGGGAGGGATTTGAAGGAATTGCCTGAATGATCTTTTTTAAGGTATCAATCTTTCCAAAGTTGGAAAGATTTGAATGGAAAACTTTCATTTTCCTTCATTTCCCTTCCCTTCTCTTAACAAACAAAAATTTCTTCCTTTTTATTTTCTTCCGTTCCTTTCCCTCCCCTCCCTTCCCCTTCTTTTTAACATTTCTTTTCTCTCCAAAGCTGTTATCCAAACATAGTGTAAGTGTTTTTTGGCAATTATCAACCTAAAGTTAACGTTGTATGTGAAACGGTGTTATTCTATGTTACCGTGTCATGTACATCACCATGGAAATTTTAATACCATTTCCCCTTAGAAGAGATTTTGGTTTGGGTAATTAGATGTACATCATCCTAGATCAAACATTGGTAACAAAAATTGTTAGACCCTTTCTCTATAATTAACTACTCCTAGATTGTTGGGATTAAGGTTTTGGTACTGTTGTGTAATGAATTCGAGTGTTATTTTATGTTACCGTGTCATGTAGATGTCCGTGGTAATGGTTTTTTCCCTCCATATGAATATTTGATTTTTATGTCATTCCTAAATTTACACAGCATAGAGATTAACAAATTCGGTATTAAAATTGTGGATATCACCATGGAAATTCAATTTTCATTAATACTGATCTAGATTTTTTTAGATCTTTTGTAGATTGTATGTGAAACGGTGTAATTATATGAATAAGTAATTGACGTTACATTGTTGTGTTAATAATTTCTAGGCCAATTAGTGAAATTAACTCTTGTTAATTTTATGATGTTCTGTGGAGTGCTGTGCTTATTTGTTTCGGGAAGATCTTATATTTCCAGAGACATTATTTGTTGTTTTCAGGAAGATCATATGTGCCACCTATAATAAAGTGCGTCTCGCAGCCTGCTGTAGCAACCAACTATGCTCCAGGCACTCCTGTTAGGCCAACAAGTATATTGGTTGTCGGTGCTACTGGTACGCTCGGAAGGCAGATTGTAAGGAGGGCACTAGATGAAGGCTATGATGTACGTTGCCTTGTGAGACCCCGTCCAGCTCCTGCTGATTTTCTCCGTGACTGGGGAGCAACTGTAGTTAATGTGAGTTTTAGTGTTATTTTGGCGAAACAATTACATTAACTTGGACCTATGTGACTCGGACTCTTTATTTTGCTTCACGTACCCGTGTCCGATCGTTGACCCTCGGACATTGGTATAGCAGTTAGACATTTCATTTTAGGCGTAAAATTGAATATTTAGACGTATCCGACAAGACACGTACCAGTTCCAACATCAGTACCCGAGTCCAAGTAACATAGACTTGGACATTGTACATTCTTGAGTTGCATTATTAAGTTTATGTTAACTTCCTGCATTTTCTTATTCATGGAGGACTCTCCTCCCTCGTAAAAGGTAGGATTTTCATATATGAAAATTGTCTGAATAGGATGATGGTATTCAATTCACCAATCCACTCTCTTTTTGGTACCAGCACACATTTCAGAGTTCTTCCTTATTAGCATTTTCTATAATGTGAATATTCCCGCCTATTGTCTGTACCCTGATTAAGATTGATATTTGCACAGGCAGACCTGAGCAAACCAGAGTCAATACCAGCAACACTGGTTGGAATTCACACTGTAATTGACTGTGCCACTGGACGACCTGAAGAGCCTATAAAAACAGTATGTATCTGCAAAAGCTTCGGTGTTTGTTGCGTTTACACCTGTTTTTGAAATTCTCAATGTGATGTATTTTGATATATTAACAAATCACAGTATATCTTGTTGATAAATTCTCAATACCAACTCCCCTGTTTTTCTGTTTCATGTTGTTTATTTTGTTCGTCGGGTCCTGACTTATTCTGAATAAGATTGGATCAACATTCAAATGAGAATTATTGGCATGCTTGGAAACTTCTGGATGGCTCTTTTCTGCTTACCTATTTTTGGCGTAACCCGATTATTCTGTTCAATATAGGTTGATTGGGAAGGCAAAGTTGCTCTCATACAATGTGCAAAAGCAATGGGAGTTCAAAAATTCGTGTTCTTTTCTATTCACAACTGCGACAAGCATCCAGAAGTACCATTGATGGAGATCAAGTATTGCACTGAAAAATTTCTTCAAGATTCTGGACTTAACCATATTACAATAAGATTGTGTGGTTTCATGCAGGTAATTTAAGGATGATTTATATTACTACAATAAATTTTTTCTAGATAAAAGCATAATTCATTTTTTTTCCGAGTCAAAGTTTATATGTTGTGTAGTTACCACATTTTTTTCTCACCCTCTACCGTCATGAGTTTTACTCGTATAGTAATCGGAGAATCGTTAATATAATATAGTTGTGGTAACATTCAGTAAATTTTCTACTGTTTATGAAAACCAGGGCCTTATTGGGCAGTATGCGGTACCGATCTTGGAAGAAAAATCTGTATGGGGAACGGATGCCCCAACGAGAATAGCTTATATGGACACTCAGGTCATTATACGAAAGTTGATTACTGATTCTTCAATCTTTTAGACAGTTAGATGGTTTTTTGGACGCTCTCCTCTAAATGGATAACGTTGTTTTGTAGGATATAGCTCGATTAACTTTCATAGCCATGCGCAACGAGGATCTTAAGGGGAAGCTTCTCACATTTGCTGGACCTCGTGCATGGACTACGCAAGAGGTATTGAGGGGGACTTGCTCTATTTTCTTATCGGGTTTTTCCTGTCTTACAATTTCATTAGTCATAGTCTGCATGACAATGATACTCGGTACTCTTTGAAGTTTGAATGTTATATCTTATACGGGGTAAAATCAACTGAATGAGGCTTTGGTGTTACTAGGTGATAACATTATGCGAAAGGCTTGCCGGACAAGATGCGAATGTGACGACAGTTCCTGTATCCGTCTTAAGATTAACTCGCCAGCTGACTCGACTTTTTCAGTGGACAAATGATGTTGCTGATAGATTGGCTTTTTCAGAGGTAAGAACACACTTATATTTCTGAAGTACAATTTTTTTTCTTTATTTGTTTGTCGGTAAATAATAGGAGTATATGAATTTGTCACTTTTTTGCTTCCCCTTATTTTGCTGGAATCAATGCATGGGAACTTGTTGAAGATTCGATTTGCCTTCCATTTCTGTGTTGTTGTTTCTTTAATTAATTGTTCGAATCTACTTGATAGCTTTTGCTAATAAAATATAGAACCACTCTTTGGGAGAGAGTCGAGAGACTGTTTATTAGTCATACGATCTCAAAACAAGAAGTCCATATATTAAAAATTCGTATTATTGGGCTATTTAGTCTATGTATGAGGCGCGTCTCACGATGAGATCGTCTCATACAAGAATTTGAATAAAATATACTTTTTTCATACAATACTTGCTATACTTACGCAATTTAATGTATTATTTTGATCATTTACATATTGAAATATGACATCTGAAAATTACAAAAAGTTCATTTTGTAAAAGTATGCGATTAGACGATTCAAACAAGATCACACTTGATTATATTGTTTTTACACATTAGCCGCAATACATAAAATAAGCTCGAACGATAAATAGTGGCAAAATCTGTAATGTAGCTAGTATTTCAGAATGGATGAAGTAATTGATAAAATGCTTATAAAATACACTAAGGTCCTGTTTGGTAATTGGTATAGGGAAGAAATATACTTCATTTTAGTATATAGTGCAAAGATCTGAATTTCGGGCAAATTTACAGGTACTGTCGAGTGATATGGTGTTCTCGGTGCCAATGACGGAGACCTATCAACTTCTTGGTGTCGATCCGAAAGACATCGTTACCCTGGAAAAATATTTGCAAGATTACTTCACTAACATTTTGAAGAAATTGAAAGACCTTAAAGCGCAATCGAAGCAATCCGACATCTTCATTTAAACCAAGGTTTTTCGTCGACTCGTTTTTCCTTACGCTACCTCTTTTTGTACAGTAGAGATATCCCATTTTGATGGATTCTTCGAAAGAAATTTCGCCTATTTTTTCATACATCTTGTACCAATACAAACAGGTGTAACTGTAATTACAATACATAGGATGTGCTTCTCAATTCTCATAAACCTGGGCTTAGGCTTGGGCTTGGGCTTGGGCTTCATGCTGAGGCATCTATTGATCTGTTAGCCCAAGGTTTATTCACTTTGTGAAATTTTGAACTCTCTCTAAGGTTATTGCTCTTGATGGGCCAAAGAGGCCCATAAGTATGGGTATACCTAATTAGTTTGAGCCCATTTGTAAATTGAGAATGAGGTATCACAAATCCTTATGTGAGACGGTTTCACCGTGAAATGTTATTCATACATGATTGAATATTCCAATCAATACGCTTTTTAGCATATGAGCTCTTTGTTTTAAAGTCTTCTCACCAAGAGATAGTCTCTCACAAAAGTAATTCATCAGGTGTTGTCTTAGTTGAAGCAAATATCATTTATTTTAGATAAGATTCTGAGTTTAATTGTCATTTAGTCTCTATGTTGTAATGAAAAAATCGACAAAAAATAACTAATAGCCTAAAAAGTTAATGGCAAAATCCAGCCTTATCTATAAGTAACAGTCGTGTAATAAATTACATAATTTATAAATTATGTTGCTTAATGTTTGACGTATTCTATAAGGTGAAGCAACAAATTTTCAATGTTTATTTAATGTGGGCGAGTTTAAATGAAAAATAATAAATGGAGTACATTATTTCTTGCTTTATGGAAAGACTGCCATTATTAAATTAATGAAAGTTCATGTGAAATTCCGTTTTATCGTTTAAAAATTAAATTTGATTTGAAAATGATTTGAAGCGTCTTATTCTATTATATATATTCACAAATTCTTGTATGACACGATGTCACTGTAGGCATGTTTTATACTTGGGTTAAATAGCACAATAATAGAATCTTTAGCATAATAGATTTTTTGTAATGATTTATGTCACAGCGAGACGATCGTATAAAAGAGAGGCTAAATATATTTGAGCATAAAAATAAAATCGTATTAACATATCAATTCATGAACTCTACATTCGAAAATGACTTTATCTAACACTCGATGCCTAATATTCTTATACAAGCTAATATCAAACATATTTTTAATACCAATCAGTCTTTTTATGATTGTATTCCCTCCAATTCAATTCAGTTGTTTTATTTGATTTGAACACAAATATAAAGAAAATGAGGGGATCACATAAAATAATAGACTGATGTGCAATATTAAGTATTTTTAATATTTAGAATTAGGAGAGAAGATAAAAACTAATATAGTAGCAGGTGGTCTCTTGAGAAACCGTATTTTGTAACATAATAAAAATGATTTAATCATGAGAATATTTTATTTAAAAATTTGCCTACTAAAAGTTTGTTAGAGTAAGTAAAATAGTGAATGTACGAATGTAGATGGGTATGTAAAAAGGAGAAGTGGATTGGGCCCAAGGTTTAGAAAAATGATTAATAAAATTGATTTTTGCAGTAATGAATAATGATGATAGTCCTATTATTAACCCAAAAACTTAATTTGACGGGTGTAAAATACTCCATAAATCATTATCTTTTTGAATGAATATAAGAATGATTATGTTACTTTACTTTGTCAGATACATTTCATCAATCAATGGACTAATTGATTATTGATTATACCATTTTTATTTCTATTTTCATTTTTTATTTGTTTTACCATTTTACCTATTAAATTTATATTCTTAAATTTCTCTCTATTTATTTATTAAATTATATGCAATTAAAAATTATAAAAAGTTAATACTTCCTCCGTTCCATAATACTTGCTACATTTCACTTTTTTACGCAATCCAATGCACAATTTTGATCATTAATATCTTAAATTACACTTATCTAAAAATTATAAAAATTTAATATTATGAAAGTATGCCATTAGACGATTCAAACAAGATCCCACTTGACCATATTTTTACTTACACATTAGTCGCAATATGTAAAATAAGCTTGAACGATGAATAGTGCGCAAAATAGATATGTAGCGAGTATTTTGGAACGGAGGAAGTATTATGAAAACATGTAATTTTTCTCATAGTAAAATCATAAATTTTCTTTTTTAACAATCTTACAACATTTTTTCATTGCAGTGGAGGTCATATATGGGGTTCCAATAGAGTTTCGCCCTATTGATGACTATAACATATCCTACGAGTATTTAATATTTACTCGACTTTGTAATTGAATCTGGTTTGAACCGAATCATAAAATTATGTAAAAAAAAATCATTAATGTGAACACTAGACACGATTCTAAACCGACCCGAAACAACTTTTTACAGAAAAAAATGTTTGAAAGTAACACCAATATAATTAATTGATCAACTCTCTAATTAATATAAGTAATCTCTTAACTAAAAAAACGATCATTTTAAGGTTATATATGATCACTAAAAGATAATAAATGTAAATTAGATCAGCTTTATAGAAATTGCTTCACCGTGAAATTGTCTCATTTTGAAAATTTGTGTACAACAATTTCGTAAGTTTCTAATCCTCTGAACAGTTTTACTTCTATGCACTTCCTCCATTCTATAATACTACTTGCAACCGAGTATAACATATTGTGTGGAAAAATGTCACAATCAGTAGAATGTATGATGAAATAGAGAAAGTACAAATTAATCAGTTGGGCTGTTGGGGCATGGACAGTGCATATATACACCATGTTTCATGCCAGAAATCTCAAGAAGGATTCCCCTTTATTTGATTTTTGTACGTACAATAATTTTAAACATATACAGTAAATATATACGTTATTGTTAGGCATGTGAAAGCTAAGGTACCTTGTCTCATTATGCCACAAAACTACTAGTACGTACATTACTTATAATATTATAAATTACTTATTATGTGAATTATATGTAGTTTTTTTCTTTAACTTTAATAATTATAACCTTAAATTATATATACGTTAATCTTACAAAAAATTAATATACAAAGATAATTAAACTTAATATTGGAATAATATTAATGTTAAAGTGGCGTAACCAAAAAAAATTATATACTTTTTAGGTCATCATCATCATCATACTTAGTGTATCCCGCTCATAGAAAACTATGGTCAGAATCCAGAGAGAGAAAAAAAAGATGACTGCTCATATTTTATTAAATTTTTTTATATTAAATTTTTTATTTCATATATGATTGTTAAGGAATGTTGTAGGGTAATGATGAATGATGGAAGAGACAATGAAAAAGAGTACAAATTTTATCACATAAGATCATAGATGCAATTCTTGAGGTTCACATGGTTCTCCCTCCTATCATCACTGAATAATGTGAATATACATGCTAATGCATCCCAATTTCCAAACCACTCCTTTTACACCCCTAAAAATTTGGTTCATATGTATATATTTTTAGCGAATCACCCAATCTTTAAATGCAAAAAGTATATCAAAGTTTTTCACGACATATGATCTAGTGACATTTCTTATAAATATTACTTTAGAGTAAGTTAGTAACAATTATACATGTCGCTAAAAGCCAAATAAAGTGTCACTAAATCACTTTATACTTTATAGAGGAATTTAAAATAAAACTAATAATTATTAAACTAAAAATATTTTAAGTGTCACTGAATCTTATACCAAAAAAATTATTTTTTATAGTAAATATATATACAATGCAAATTCATATAAATAAAAAAAATACGTAATTAATTAATAAACCATTTTAGTAAGGAGTGCATATAAATAAGTGTTTGAAAAGAAAAACATGCATTGAGAGTGAGTTGACCAATATTGTTGTAATCATATCATGCACATATTGATAATGTACGTAGATATTAAGTAGTACATTATAAAGTATACTTCAAGTAATAGTATAGTATATACTCCAATACATTACTTCCTCCGTCCCATTGAATTTGCATCCTTTTCTATTTTGGTCCGTCCCACTTAATTTGCATTATTTCTATTTTTGGATAGTGGCCCACCACTTTCTTTTTATCTCATCCATACATTTTAACTCTCTTTTAATATCATCCACACAATTCATTCTCTCTCCTCATTTATTACCACTCTCTTACAAATATATCATTTTCTCTTTGATGCAATCTAAAAGGGACGGAGTAGTACTAATTAGTTACGTACATTTTGGTAGGTTAATATTCCATTAGGACAATGGGTCCCTGTGAGGACAATCTGTAGTGCTATTCCTGAAACTTTTCAAGGATACTTTGACCTTTCAAATTTTATAATATTATTAAATTATTTGTTCTTCTTAAATACAACGCTCCAACACTATTAAATGATTTACAAGCTTTTTCAGAGACTAGCTTTTTGTTTTCAAAAGGGTGTTAATGCTTAACTTGTTATTCGACTCTCCACCAACTTTTTATAAAGTCTCTGTCTATGCAATAAAATACGATTTATTATAATAATAAAATAATAATAATAATAATAACTTTAAATTCATAAAATAAAGGTTAATTATTTTAGTGGTATAGTTAATATTTATATAACTTATAGGGCGGCCCTAGATATTTGGGGGTCCTGGGCGAAATAGCACATTGTGGCCCTTTTCCTTTACAATTTATAACTTATATGAACCTTTTACAACCATTAATTTTGCTTTTTTGACATTGGGCCCTGGGCGACGACCCATCTTGCCCACCTTTTTGTTAACTTATTATAAGACTTTAATCGTTTTAATTTATTCCACCCTTATTTTCTTATGTTCATTGACGGTTTAGATTTTGCACTCGGTTTTTCAATACCAATAAATTAAAATATTTTAAATTTTGCTCACTAAATTAATGAGAAAGTTTTTAGTAGGGGAGCTAGGAATATATGGGTACAAATTTTATTAATAGAGTAAAATTTATTTTGGAGTATATCATTTACCATTCACATGGAATTGTACGGAATGTAACATGCAATAGGTTAGGGGATGCTTTTGATGACCTAGAGATGTGTAATACTAGTGATTAAACCAAAAGAATCCTAAACAGAATGAGAATTTCAAATAAGTTGTCCTTTAATTGACTAACACTGTTCTACATCATGTACTCTTTTTTTTTTTTGTGACCCATTATTGTAATTTGGCCT
Organism: Amaranthus palmeri; assembly: GCA_019776075.1. Taxonomy (NCBI): domain Eukaryota; kingdom Viridiplantae; phylum Streptophyta; class Magnoliopsida; order Caryophyllales; family Amaranthaceae; genus Amaranthus; species Amaranthus palmeri. The sequence continues at coordinate 545,472 of JAAKBH010000286.1, read as the reverse complement.
CTACAAGCTAAACTAATTGGTGAGTGATGAGTGGTGATCCATCATTTAATTATTGTGCCCTTAAAATTTGTACCAAATAATCTTATCTTTCCTACATCTGTTAAGCTAAGGGTATGTCACAAGTAGAGGTGTTTAATGGGTCGGGTTGAGGCTGGTCATGTCAAATGTTAAACAAGCCGAGGTGGGTTAAGCCCGTTTAAATATGACCACCTTGACCCGTTTTTAAAGGTTTATAAATTTTTTTATTATACTTTATGGACCTTTAGGTCAATTCAACTATGAATATAAAAATATATAAAAAATGGTAAAATATTTTTTTATAACCAATTCCTATAATTATCCGGTCCGGTCCATTACACAAAGGCCGTTAATGACCCGACTCGCTAATGACCCGTTAAAATGTGATCCGACCCTTGACCCGTTGGGTCGACCCGCCCCGTTGAATAGCTCTAGTCACAAGTAAATTAAATATGACGTAAAAGTTAAATTATTAAAAAATAATTCAAAGGTGAGATTATTCACGGTAAGTGAGTGCTAAAATGTGAGATTATTCCAGACAATATATTTTTTTTAAGGGAAAAATGTTATAGTGGATTTTTAGGTTTGAAGATTTGCCACGAGCAAGTATGTCGCAAAATGATTGAATTGTTAATAAATAATGTACAAATGAAATTATTCATATTTAGGATCATTATTTTTCCAATATTAATAATTGATGCAATGAGTTTGATTATTAAGAAATATTGATTATGAAAAAGTATAGTGGGGTGTTACTGTTTTGGTCTACAAACTTTAGCATGTTCCTAAGCTCACTATATGAATGTATGATGGTAGTATTAGCAAAAGAAGAAAGATGGCAATTGGGTTAATGAATATTCCCATATGGGTTCTTTTACTTTCTCCAACCAATTTTCCTACAATAATACGAACTTTTGATTAACCATAAATAATACAATTTTGGGGGGGTTTTTCCTTAGAATAATATCAACTTTTGTTTATTTACTAATTTGCAAAATTTTTTTGTCAAATAATCACCTGTAGTTTAATTTTTAACATATTAGGTATATTGTAGGAAAACACCCCATAAGTTGGTATTATTTATGGTTAATTAAAAGTTGGTATTATTGTAGGGAAATAAGCAAAAGGTTATATTATTCCTGATAATTTTTCCTAAATTATAATCATAGTGTGAATTATTTATTTGTGGATTAAATTTTTATCATTATACTAAAACGGAAGGAGTATAATTTTTTTGCCCTATTATTTGTGTTAATTTTAATATATATGTTGACATTGACCCATATTGGACTCATATCTTTGCTACTAATTAGCTCTTACTTCTTACACACTTCATTACACAATGTTGGTCATAATTGACTTTTTAGCGCATTTTTTAACTATAATCCATGCCTTAATATCTATATAAATACAATTTATAAAACTAAATAATATATTAAAATTCTACGCATCGGGATTAATTTTACAAATTTTCACATGAATATATTTAACTTCTTTTATTCTTTATATCTATGAAAAAATCATATCTAAAATTTCTCTCTCCATGCATATAAGTATGAAATATTTCAGACATAACCAACAATATGAAATGAAGAGAGTAGTTATCTGATCTCAATACAATAAAATAGTTGAATGGTTGTCTAAGTTATGCAATAAGAACATCTCACCTCTAACATGCATTCAAGATCAAAAGAAAGGAAACCTAGTCATGTGAACTTGATGAGCTAGCTTGAAGAAATACATGTAACATGTTATAATGTTAGCTTATAACATGATAATTGTTTTCACTTGAAATGGTATTTTTTTATTAAAAAAAAAAAAAAAAAAAAAAAAAAAAACACTAGCCATGTTTGCCATATGATCAAGAAATTAGATTTGGCAATAATACTATATTATGACTAGCAATTTTAATTTAAAAGACATCCCACATTAGTTGGCATTCACACAAATAGAATAACCTAACCCTTAATCTCATTTAACAATTAGGTTTTAGATTCTTGCCCTCTGTTCTAGAGTCAAATTTAAAACATTTGTATATGAATGATTGGATTTTTTAATATGTTATTTTTGACATTAAAATATCAAAAGCACTCGTGGCTCAATGCCTCAATGGATAGAGCATTTATATGTGGAGCAAATTCCTATCGCGCAAGTATCAGTTGGGGGTTTTTTGACTGCACACATCTCTTTATATTTCACTTTTGAGGTAACGGGTATGATTTATCTGTATATTTCAGAAAAAATAAAAACACACCACCCGAACCCTGCCTTATCAGGAATACTGAAAGTGTAAATTAACACTTTACTTTTAAAATACAAGAGTTAGCTCCACTACTTGACCTTGTAATTAACACAATCTTACAAACACTACTAAAACTTCAATTCCATGCATGTTGTTTCTTTCTTTAAAATAATGATGGTTCAAAAAGTAAATTTATTCAATAATTCAAATTTCCTACCAAAAAAGTTAAGAAAATGAAATAAAGGCCATCAAGTAATAAATAAAGTTGGATAGTTGGATCTCTTCCTTCTCCGCATCTTGCCCTAAATGGAACTAAAGTATTGAAAAGTGAGATTGGGTAAAACTTTTGTCATGTAACCCTAAATGAAACTAAGTGTATAAATAAATAGGACATAATTTAAATTTTGTATTTTGCATTTATTTAAGTGGGTACTTTACTTTCTTTTGGTAGTACTTCTAGTAGAAATGTCTCTTTAGTTCTTATTTAATTAAATCTTTTTTGTTCATAGGTAGTAAAAAAATAAAAAGGTAAAGGTAAAGGACACTCTCAATATCCCGCACAAGGCAGAATTCGGGTGGGAGCTTTTTGTATTTTCCTGAAAGATCAGACAAATTATACCCTTTTCCCAAGATGCACCCAGTAGGGATTGAACTCCAAATATTCGGCTCTACATGCAGATGCTCTATTCATTGAGCCACAAGCGCTTTTGATATAGGTGGCAGTAAAAAAAATAATTATAATATATTTTAGTACTTGTAAAAGTTGTAATGAGATGAGAAAATGGGAGTAAATGAGGAGGGGACCAAAGAATTTGATTGCAGAGATTGGAAGGTAAAGTGTAAAATTCATGTCATCAGGTGATCCCTTAGCTTAGACTTACCTACTTACAACAAAAAAGATGATGTTACAACAAAAGAGAATATCTACTTTTTTATCTACCTAACTTCAACATCACACTTTCACATGCTAACTAATTTTTACAACTCCATTTTAATTAACCATAGGCTATAGTTGGGTATGCAGCGGACTTTAAAAAGGATTGATAAACTATTGATATCAATAAAATTGTATTTTTTTTAAGAGAACCTATTTGCTAAAAACTTTATAGTTAAGCGTGCTCGGTGGGGAGAAATTTTAGGATGGGTAATCTACTGGAAAGTTTTTCTGGATGCGCAAAAGTGAGATCAAAGTGCGCTACAAAGACTTGTGTTAGTCTTTTAGACAAATTTATAGTCTCCATGAGTAATCACCAACAATCCAATGGGCCTACTTGCTATATATAATGGTCATTGTAGTCATATACATTATATTGATGCCTTTATGCAAAAATGGAAAGAAAATGATCGATTAGATGCATTATTACTTGCTTGGTTTGAGCAAAAGTATCTATAATATAGAGCAAGGCTAAGATAAGTTGTCACCTAAAAACTCATTAATTACATGAGCCTCTACATAAACAGGCATTATTTACTCGTACATTACGACTATATACTCCCTCTGTCCTTTTTGATTTGCATCAAAGAAAAAGAAGGTAGCTTTTAAGAATGTGCTAATAAATAAAAAGAAAGAACGAATTGTGTAAATGAAATTAACAGAGAGTTTTAATATATAAATGAGATTATTAAAAGAAAGTGGTGAATCATCACCCAAAAATAAAAATAATGCAAATTAATTAGGACGGACCAAAATAGAAAATAGCGAGAGTATATATATATATCACATAATTCCATTAATATAATTGTCATAAAGTTGGAAACTAGTATACATCAAAGTGGTGCATGCCTATTGCCTTGTTATGTATTATTATATGTTCCATTTATAGAAATATGTATAAACATGCCTATACATAGAAGTATCTATGTATCTGCCAAAGCCAAAAAAAGACCATCTTATTTTTGAGTGTTTGATCATTACCTTAATATGTGATTAAAATATTTATACAAATGACCGTCCAATATATTATTATATACTTCTATGTGATGTATATACAAATGACCATTCAAGTATATGACAATCATATACTCATATGATTAGGAATTTTTGCACTTAAAAATTATATATTTATCGATTCACGACTTACTATCAATTTTTTTATTATTTATCTTTTTTATATGAAAATTACTCATAAAACTCAATCTCTTTAATTTTTCTGGTTTGGTTTCTATTAATAGACAATTATATAGAGTATATTATGATTTGATTGCAACTCTTATGCAAGAAATCATGTACTTTTTTCTTTTTATATTTATTTATAATCATAAATTCTACTAAAGTAATAAAAGAGTGTGATAAGTGTCACAATTTTAAGAGTTATTTTTCAGTCTAATTCTACTTACGTTATTTTAGGTAGCTTTTTAAATTTAATTTATTCCATTGATTTGCTTAATTAATTTAACACATGCATGTTTGATTTTGCCTTGTATCTTTTTCCATTGATACTTTACAACAATCTTTAATAGTCAATTTTTTCCTCATATATTTTTTCAAAAATTCTTATAATTCGGTACTTAGTACGGGTATGTAACTAGTATATATATATAGTAATAGAAGTGCAAGAAATGAAGAACAATTTCCCACTCAATCTTCTCACCAACTAAATTTGGCGAAGGATGAATGTAAACGAGTAATCCCATGTTTCCTGTATTACTATCTTAGTACTCTTGGTTGGAGCCTTAAAGTACTCCCTATTGGCTATTAATATTATTACTCATTCTAGCTATTCAGACGTGGACAACACAGTAGCTTTGTTTTATCACTTTTAATAATTATTTATTATTATGTTATCATATTTCATACTTCCTCCGTTTCATAATACTTGATACTGATTACGACATTTTTCCGCACAACATGTCACATTCAGTAGCAAGTATATGAAACGTAGGAAGAGAAGGAAACATTACAAGAAATTGGTTTGGAATCAAGTAAGAAGCTAAGCATCACACCTTGAATACACAAAAAGTTAGTCTATGAAAAATATTGTATGCCCTAGACTCTCATACTAGCAAACGGAGAGCCGTGAGCCCGTGAGCCTCTAGTTACATTCACACAAAGATCTTTATATTTAATTTTTAATTTACAAGGATGACAATTATTTATTTTTTAATATGTATCTTGTCATTTTTGGATGATAATTGTTAATTTTTTATCCCAAAGAGGTACATTTGTAATGAGGTCTATCTTAAATAAATTATATTCTTTTTTTAATAATTTTATTTCATTTGCCTATTAATTCAAATTTGAAAGTAGGCCCATCATAATGGTTCGACTTTTTCGCAATTTGAGTTTTATTGAGGATTTGAGGTATTTTTTATATAAAAAAAAAACCTATAATAATGTTGAATGATATGAGAAAAGGCAAGTCATTTTCCTAGTGGATGATTCATGAAGTTGGAATCCTTGTCATACAATGGAAGCTAGGGAAGGCTACTATATTCAACCTAAAGTCCCCTTAATAACTTGTATTGAATATTGATGATTGTACGTGTCACGTGTTTTAATTCAGGGGTATTGAATATACATCATATTTTTTCCGTTTCATTATGTTTGCTACATTTGATTTTTTTTACGTATTTTAATTTATTATTTTGATTATTTATATATTGAACTATACAAATCTAAAAAGTATAAAAACTTAATATCATGAAAATATGCAACTAGGGGATGCAAACAAGATCTCACTTGACTATATTTTTTCTTACACATTAATCGCAATATATAAAGAAATAGAGATATTATATATATTATTATAATAGTTGTATTTTCTATATATATTATTTGAAAAACTCATACTAATATTTAAGTCACATGATAAAAGAAATACTATATTATTATAATAGTTGTATTTTCTATATAGCTGTACAGCTGTACTACGTGAAACAATATAGCACCATAGTAAAATCCAAGTTAAATGGGGTAGATTTTGTTTACAAATATTAGGGGAAGAAAAGAGATAAAAAAATTGAAATGATGACCATGGTCGGTCTTATATAACACAAAAATTTATACTGATATCATCTCATTGTGAGACTGTTAATTTGAGTTGACTTAATTTGCACGAATAATAATATTTCAATTTTAAGGTCAAAATTAATACCTTTAAAATCAAAATTGAAAATGCTTAGACACGGGCGAATTGGCCGACCCAAATTGACGGTTTATTATAAAGTCGTCTCGTCCAAGATCAGCTGCTTATATAAAGGGTTAAGAAGGACTTGGACTTTAGGCCTATCTAAAAATTAGAAAAGCCACATTCAGAATGATAAAGCCAATCTAATATGTGGTTAAGGATGACGACAACTCATTTACCATAAATGAGAGCGCGACCAAAGGAGTCCCCCGACTTCAGAATGATAAAGAGAAGTATCTGCACGGAAAAGATAAATTAGATACCTACAGATAAAAATAAGTAAAAGCAGTTAAATAAATAAATAAAGTAGATAAAATAATATAACAATATTTGTAGATAATCAATTGCAAGTAGTAAAATAGAGCCAAGTTAAATAAGCCTCATTAGGGTTGGTGGCAACCTTTATTGTTTCCATTTCCATAAACTATCTTATAAATAAACCAACCACTTTCAAAGAAATGCATGTACATTTGTTGATTTGTATAATTGTGACTTAAATTAAGCAATGACAAATTTCCACGTCCAATAGTCCATTTATAGATCCTTTCATATAATGGAATAGGCATTGCATAAAGGTTATAAGAAAAAGGGACCTTTTATGATAATTAGTATATATACAATTTGTAAATAATTACATATCAAATATATTCATGTGACACAAAATGCAATAATACAAGCATTAGCTTACCTCAATAAGCACAAAGCCCTACCACATTAGTAGTGATCACATTACCGTATAATACACGATCAGTTTTAAAATTTCCTATATTTTTTAACGCATTTTTAATATATTTGCTGGTTTAATGAGAAAACGTTTTGTTTATAACACATATCGTAAAAAAAACAATATATTCTTATTATATGGTTTGGGATGATATCTTTTTCACTTATGAGCTCCTTGTGTTTCTCCAATTATATATTGACATTGACAATAAGTCCAACTCAACTTAATATAATTTTCTCCAAACTGGCCTAAAACATAAAACGATCTTTATTGAGAAATCTATGTATAAATCTAAAACATGTTATTGAGTGAGGAAATGGGAAAAAGTTTTGATCCATGATTCATGTTGGAAAAAAGAAGAATATATATGGTGTATAACAAGTACTATAAAAATGATAGGTCATTAGCAAATGATAGATCCAATTATAAAAAAGAAATAAGAAGCGATAAGTGGTGGATGAAGGATTGTAATTTGTACCCCACTAGTCACTAGCACTATCTAGCACTAGCTATTAGCTAATGAGATGCTCAATTGTGTGTTACTTTCTACTCAGTTCTCTTCAAATTGCATTAAAAAGAAATTGATATATTTTTATAAAAGTAGTAATAAATAAATAAAAGAATGGATTGTACGGATAAAAATAAAATAGAGTTTAAATATATGAATGGGATTAAAAAAAGAGGTTGTCCAAAAATAAAAATAATACTCCCTTCGAACCAATTTAGTTGTCTCATTTCCTTTTTGTCATTTTTTTTATCTAAATATCTCATGTTCACACAAGTAAAGACTAAAATACCCTCACTTTAATTATTTATAATACCCCAACTACTACCTTTACAATTAATTTAATTAATTAAAATACTCAACTATGTCTATCACATTTTTAATGGACCCCACACTATCCTTAATAACCGTGTTCATGTAAATGGGAGTGGGACAACTAAATTAGTTTGGACTTCAGAGGAAGTACAAATTAAATGAAACGAATTAAAATAAAATATAATGCAAATTTAATAGGACGGAGATAGTATTAGCTGTTGTGCAGCTTTATGTAGGCTTACTTGTCTTTCTTTTTACTATCACTATCGCCTGTGTACTAGGATCTGCATAGAGTACCCAACTTTTCGTTTTACTCCCTAACGTTATTCCCATACTTTCTCACAGTTTTCAAAGCAAATTTTGAACCTAAATATTTCTAAATACGCATCATAAAAATTTATAAAAAATATATAATAAAAAAGTTTACAATAAAACGAATTTAACGAGATCTCACATAGATATATTTTCTCTTCTATATATGTCTTAAAAATCTTAATCAAATTTCTCTTTCCAAAATAGAATATTTTATATGGAAAGAACATTAGGAAATGGAGGGAGTAATATCTTATCTCCTAATATTTTTCTTGTTAAAACAAATGGTAATATATACAAGAATTGTATCTTAACCATGGCAACTAAAATAATTACAATGATTTGGTGAATAATAAGAATATTTACATAATCTTCAAAATATTAGAATAATATCTTTAGTATATTTTGAAGATTATGTAAATATTCTTATTATTCACCAAATCATTGTAATTATTTTAGTTGCTATAGTTTAGATACAATTCTTATCTTGTACTCCCTCCGAATCATTTTAGATGTTCCATTTGAGTTTTTACGGTTATTAATGGTGGTGTGGGTTCCATTAAAAAGGTAGTAGTTGGGTATTTTAATTGATTAAATTAATCAAAAGTCCATTAAGTGCGTTTTAATTAAATTGACATCAACTATTTTGTTTTGATTCATCAGTCGCCACTAATAATCTTAATCTTATGTAATTAGACACCTTATACATACATAAGATTTTGCTACATGTTCACCGCAACTAATTACATAACTATTAATATAGACCGTAGCAATTTAATAAAGTTTACATTAATATTTGTGTAAATTTCAAATGAGACATTTACTCTGAATAGATTAATGGAATATAAATTAAAGTAAATTAAAACGTCAATTACAATACATTTTTCTTTATTCATAATAATTCGATGAGAATTTTTCTTCTTACTAATATCACTCCAATGATCAATTTGATAATAGAAATTTGAAATTAAAATTATAATTTATCTGTATATTAATAAAATTTATTAACCCAACGATCGAGTGATTAGCTCCTACTTCTTTACAATTATTATATATCACATTATACATAAAACTCATTCTAAAAGTAATACATGTATGTGTTGTAATAATTACACAATCAAATTATACAATGACTTTACACTTCTAATTAACTAATAATTTTATTTATTTATAATTTAATCAAGAATTACTTAGTGTATCTGTGTATGTCATAAAGTATATTTTAGAAATTAATTAATAATGAATGAAATACCAAAAGCGGGTTGCTTCTATTATACAGTCTAGCTACATGGGTAAAACATTCCGATTTGGTCTTTGCATGTGCATCTATATTTCAAACTCAAAACTTTATTTTAGTTGACTCCTTCACCGTCATAGGTTCATCATAAACTAAAAAACTATATTGAATTGTTTTAGAAAATTTGTATAAAAAAATGTTGAAACTTGAGAGACCGTCTTTTTGAAAGACATATATCAAGTCCAGTCCATTAAAGATTAATGTCTATTTAACGTATATGCCAATTTACATTAACATTAATGCTTATTTGTCGTATCCTAAATGCCTATTTTGAATATCTTAAATGTCTAGCTACTTATGTCATTCTTAATGCGTATTTACAATATTTTAAAAAATATATTTTACTTCTGTTTTTTTGACTATTATATAATTTATAGACCCCTTAGAGTTAAGTCATGAATTTGTCATATCAACGATATAACTTCATACCGTCCATCAGTTTATTTGATTTACCATCAAAGTTGGTCGTTGGCCTATCTCGAAAACCTTTTTATAAAAAGATTGTTATTAGTAGAAAAATAAGACAACTGATAAAATAATAGAATGAATGTGTTCACATGATTATCGATTTATAGTTTATGTATATATATCATTAATTAAAAGTATTTAGATCCACATATAAATATAAAAATATAATAATAAAACTTCTAAAAAAATTATAATAGTAATTAATAAAAATGAGAAATGAGAAATGAGAATGGCAATTTATCTCAGTTCTAACCTAATTAATTTCTTTCCCCATACTATTCTATAATTACACTAAAATATTAGAAGACAAAAATAATTTAATATATATATTTACCCTTCTTTAATTTGTGTTCCCACGTGCTCCCCTCTAGATGGAATTTTGAATATTCCAAATCAGAGGAAGATAACTGGAATAAAAGCACCAAAGTTTCAAGTCTTAACTAAAAAGTAGCTACCCAACTTAACTCTTTAACCTTTTTTTTTTTTATTTTTCCCCACTAGGTGTTTTTATAAAAAGAAGAATATTATATATTCTGTTCTATTCTATACACATTCTTTAATTTATTGCGTGCCCTGAATGCAGTAAATATTTATTCACTTGAACATTTAATTTTTAGATCATCGTCCCTCAATTTCCATATTAAGAAAAGTGATATCATCATCGTTGTAAACTATGATTAGGATCTGAGGAAGGAATTAGAAATGTTCAAACTTGATGTTCTAACAATTAACCAATCTTGTAACTGAATTCAATTTGACTCGACCTAAAAAGAAATTTATACTATTGTAAAATACAACGTAAACCGGACTTTAAATTAGTCTAAAACATCTGACTTGATATTAATTGGATGATTCCTATAATCACGTTTAGGTGAAGTAACAAATTTAAGTTTTGGGAAGAACATTTTCCTTTGGTAGAAAAGATAATATAGGGAATGTAAAAGTAGATACTACAAATGTCAAATAGTTGGGGGAGAATTTTGTCCAAAAATCCAAATTAAACATGTTCATCGATCGACCAAACGGCAAAACTTTTAGTTACTAGGATTTGACATAAGATACCCTGCACCACATCATAGTTGCCATATTTTACTCAAACTAGTAGTATCAATATTATGAAGTAAGTAGTAGTATTTTAATTTTTATGGACTTTCCATCTTTCCACGTCATCATCATCTTATTTAGTATATCCCGCTTATAGAAAACTATGAACATGGTCTGTGGAGGAAAAAACGGCGGCAACTCGTACTCATAAAGGACAGCGCGGTCAAAGAAGTCCCATGACTCAAGAAAGGTTTAGATATTCCTGCAACGTGGGAGATAAATAAAACGCATATAAATTAAAAAAAAAATAAAAACAATTAAAAAAACTAAAAAAGAAAGACAATAATACTACTACTAAATACTAATAATAATGGAAATGTGCAAAAACAAGAGAACACAAACACCAATAAGTAATCTAAGAGGAAATTAGTAGTCTAAAACAACATGGAGCGGGTTGTAAGGTTTCTTTAAACGTAAGTGAGAAGGGCTACTACTACCCAAGTCCTAAAAATTAAAAGAACAATTACATTAAAAATAAAGACACTTAAAACTTACAACACAGACACGAATTTTGCGAAAGCAAAATATTGTAAAATTTTTAGGGAGAAATATATTATTTTACCGGTAGAATAATTAATTTGGCTTCTCGATAACAACAAATAGTTAAATTTTCTTGGTAATTGTCTTTAACCCGAATATTATTATTGTGTAATTTTATTAAATCCATTATTTTACATGGTACTCCATTTTGATTAATTAGTTGAAATGACAAAAATAGTTAGTTTCTTTTTTCTCAATTGTGTTCCAATTTTGTAATATTCTATTGAATTGTATGCTTAAACTTATTGCTGAATGCTGACATGCATGACTGGCCAATACTAGTATAGTGATTTAGAGAGTGTGAGTCAATGCAAAATGTAAGTGAAGACAGTGTAAAATGCTTTGGAAAATACAGTGCATGACTGAATTTTATCATCATTCATTTGTGTCTTTTTTTTTGTCCTAGGGATTGGAACTAACTTGCTATTTACCCTATGAATGGAATTAACTCTCTTTGGTAATTCACTCATTTTCAACGATACTTACTCCGTTCCATAATACTTGCTACATTTTACTTTTTTACGCAGTCCAATGCACAATTTTTATTATTAATATCTTAAACTACATTTATCTAAAAATTATAAAAATTTAATATTATGAATGTATGCGATTAGACGATTCAAACAAGATCCCACTTGACTATATTTTTATTTACACATTAGTCGCAATATGTAAAATAAGCTTGAACGATGAATAGTGCACAAAATAGAAATGTAGCGAGTATTTCGGAACGGAGGAAGTATATACCCACATTATCACCACGTCCAGTTTTCTATGACCGGGATACACTAGGTATGATAATTGATGATGATGATTATGCTGACTGCTGACATTCATTGCAGGTATTTCATGGCCATTGTCGAGAAAGTCTCAGTAAATAACGGTTATTTGCGACATTAATAAATTACCCTTATGTTGTAGGATGTGATAGGATGAGGGTTTTGTTATTTTAATTTATCTTTTTAGTTTTGTTTATTTTAATATTATTCTTCTTGTCTTTTATGGTGATTTATAAATCACGGTTATTGATTAGAAATTTTTCGCCATTGCCAACTCGTTTCACAACGTACATCATCCACAAGGCAACAAGTAGTATGAGCATTTTAGGGTCTAAATGGGGTCTAGATCCAACTCTTATTCGAAGTTTGAGTTTTAGGTTGTTTCTAAATCCTTATTCTAATTTTCTGGGCTAGATCTAAAAGACTAATCTTGCTCATGGACTTTTAAGGTCTAAGCTAAAGTTAAATCCAAACCCTTGACCCTTAGGGTCTCTGCATGGTCGGTTTCAGACTCTAAACCAACTTTTTATTACTTTCCCTATAATAATATCAACTTTTGATTGATTATAAATAAATTAAATCTTAAATTAAAATAAAAATTAATTTGAGACAATAGATCCAACTTTGAATTATATTTTGTCTTTGTTTTAAGGATTTTGCTTTAATTGCTAAACGATTACTCCTATAAAGGTCATTCAATCTTAAAATATGGTAAAATTTTCATCATTAATCCGGATTGTATTTTTGAAATCATATATTTAATTTTGATTAATCAATTAAGATGAAATTTTATCATTAGAGATAAATGCTAACCCATCAAAGTAGGGATTCGTCTTAAAACGTAATGGAAAAGGAATAGAGGGGACAAATGTATGGTCAAAAATGTCAAAAGTAATACAAATCATCATATGAAAAATTATGTACTTGCTACGTTTTCTTTTCTTCTTCATGTTTACTTTTTGCACAGTTTTCAAAGTAAATTGTAAATCACAATATCTCTAAATACACTTAATAGAAAGTATAAAAATAATATTAAAAAAGTATACATTAATACGAATATGACAAGATCTCACATGAATATATTTAATTTTTTAAATATGTGTTAAAACCGCTAATTAAATTTTTCTCAGGTGAAATATTCCAAATGAAAAGAATATTTGAGGACGGAAGTAGTGAGTTATTATTTACTTATTTGAAATGATGTTAAGTTAATTTTTGAATATGAATAGTTAGTAATGATGAGTGTAATCGCAAATAATTGAGTTTTATATGACAAAATAATAGCCTTTTTTTTATTTTAAAAGGAAGACAAAATAATAGGTTTGTAATGGACTAATAATAGTTAGTATCACAGTCTCAACTCTCATCATTATGAGACTATTTAATTGAGCTAATAAATAATTTAACAAAATCAATGAAAACAAACTTTTGTAATTAAAATACTTATTTTTTATTGTTTACTATTTAACATATTTTTTTAAATGTTAAAATTAACGCTTTAAATATCAAAATATATTTTAAATTATTTAATATTTAAAATATATACTTATTTATCATGAGATTGTTTCATTTGTTGCTTAATTAAAAGTAAAATGCTCATGAGCATTTTAAGTAAAGGAGTCAAAATTTCCCACCACTTTTTAGTTTGTTAACTTTTTCTTTTATTGGATAATACTTGCTCTGTTTTAATTTACTTTCAACGTTTTTTTCACGCAGTTTAATTGATTAATTCAATATTTAATATCTCTAATTATATATAATGAAAAATTACTATCAAAACTTAATATTAATAATCTTTACGAGACGAATTAAATAAGATTTCACTTGACTGTTTTTTAACCTATAAATTAAAAACTAATCACAAATTAAGAGTGATGAATAAATAGTGTCATTTTCTGTAATGTTGTTACTTTTTTGGAACGGAGAAAGTTTATTTTATTTGATTGTAATAATTATATTATTAGGATTTATTTTCATATTTCCTTTTTTTGTCTAGGAAATGGGAGAATAATGAGGACTATCTCAAGATATTATACTTTTGTTAAAAACAAGATCCTAGAATATTCGTTATTTTATCTTCCACTTGATTATTTGACATTGCATACAATGGCCATCACAAATAAAAAAATTAATTATTTATTTGAAAAAAAATGTGATATATGTTATTATTGTAAATAAATATAAAGCAACTAACATTTTAAAACAATTTCACTAAATAGTTAATTTTACAAGTTGTATAAAGGCTTACCTATGTTCATATGTATCATTTATCAATAAAACAAATGGCTTAATGTGCTTGTTTATGAGGATTTAAATATATTTTAAATAGAAATTAGAAATAATAATAATAAATTTGAACTTATATACATATAAGCATTTAGTATATATTACCTAAAGTAGTATTAGATTTAGAATTATTACCATATGGAGTATTAACGTTATAATTAACCACTCCTAAAAGGATTTTATTTAGCTTTTTACCATTTAATTAGAAATACAAAAACTCATGGGCTCTTTAAAATGATCATTTATAATTAGAAAAATTACCTAGAATAATTATACTATTCCATGATTTTCTTACAATAATCCCACCTATTGATTAACCATGAATAATCCCACCTATTGATTAACCATGAATAATCAGATTTTTAAACAGTTTTTAATATTTTCTCAACATTTCATTTTAATTTATCTTTTGTTTTAAAAAATAAATCTTGCTATAGGAGATCAACAGGTTATCTAAGTTTATTATAGGCAATTACTCCTAAAGTTGGGATTATTCATAGTTACAATAAGTGTAATTATTGTAGAAAAATCATAAAAAGATTGAATTATTTTAGAAAATTTTTCCCTTAATAATTTAAAAGTAATTATTTGTAGTTTTTACGTCCTTATTTTTACTTATAAAAAGATTCCTTAATTATTTGATTAAAATAATCAATAAAAAATGAATATATGAGTCTATTTCACAAGATAATAATTGTAAGTAATAACCAACAAGACTTGATTTTAGAAATATAAGACGAGAGAAAAGACATAAAGAGAGCGTAGCGGGAAACAATGGGATGACAAACATTGACCTAAAATGGCGGCAACCAACGTCAATTCTTTGAATCAGCTCCCACTAATGCAATTAACTCATATAATACAATTTATTAGTCATATGAACGGTCCGTTTAGTAGGAGGTAATAAATAGTAGTATTATGGGCTACCTTGATGATCATGTTTGTCCAAGCCTAATCGTCTCATTTTTTCGTAAAATTTATTCCAATGCACTACCATTGAGATGTGGTATTAACTGGTAATGAAACTTTGTAAACAATTTTTTTTTGTGATTAAAGTTTTATTACTTCGGGTGTTTTAGAT
This sequence comes from Amaranthus palmeri, assembly GCA_019776075.1. Taxonomy (NCBI): domain Eukaryota; kingdom Viridiplantae; phylum Streptophyta; class Magnoliopsida; order Caryophyllales; family Amaranthaceae; genus Amaranthus; species Amaranthus palmeri. The sequence continues at coordinate 529,674 of JAAKBH010000286.1, read as the reverse complement.
TTTTTTATGAAAATTTACACTATAAATCATTTTCATTACTATCATTTAATATTACTAATTAAACAAGGGTTAATGCTTTACTTTGCAAATGGAAAATTACTAGGAAAAAGAAAGTATTATTCAAAGTCATACCAATAAAGTTTTGCATAGGAAAATAGCCTAAATTAGACCTCAAATATTAATAGTGATAATAAAGGAGTATTTGATGTCAGCATACTAATAGGATATATAAATAATAATTAGAGATGATCTCTCAAAGCTTTCTAAAATACCGTCTCTCGTATATAAAAATCTGGTACAAGGTAGGCTTCCCCTTGACTCAACTAAAAAGACTAAATAAAGAAGAGTGTTTTAAAACTCAACTCAACCACCAGTCAATCCACATGAAACAATCAAATTTAATAGTGTTGAAAAAAATAGGGCATAAAATGTATAGTGTGATATATGTAATACCTACCCTACCCCACTCCAATAAGGTGTAGTACTCGTAACTGTTAAATTAAAAGCTACAGAAAAAGACACTCCTAAAGTCCTAATCCAATTGCACTAACACACACCCTCCTTTCTCCCCCACTTCCTCCTTTGGACCTCTATCTTCAATAGTCCCCCCCACCGCCCTCCAAAATAGATGTCGTGGTAATTCGTCACATAATCTTATATATTATGTTTCCCAAACCTACGAGTCAAGAGCGATTTATTGTTTCCCAAATCCATATGGTAGTATGAGGAGTAGCTCATCCAATATATATACAAGTCAACGAACTCAGTATTTTATCGATGTGAAATCTTGTCTGACATAAGAAGTATTTTTATCATATATACACATATTTTGTATGTTTCTTATAATTTGTTTAAAAATTATGTATAAAATGATTAAAAAAATAAAATATAAAAAATAATAAAAAAAGACAAATTCAATAGAATGGAAATTAGTATGAAACAATAAAAAGACAAATTCAATTATGCTATGTTTGGGAACCATGATTTCATTTGGAAATTTGGAATTGGTTCAAATTTATTGTTTGGTAAATCCAAAAATTTCAAATTTAGTTTTAGATCAAATTCCACCATTGCTTTTACGGCCCGTTTGGTTATGGTATTAAATGGTGTTAATGGGAATGATTTATAGTTTTAATTTTCATCAAAACTTTCATATTATTCCCATGGTAATGAAACTTTGGTCACAAAAAAGTTTTTTTATTCACAAATTTCCATTACCTCCTAATACCACCTCTCCCATTGGTAATGCATTGGAATGGATTTATGAACAAAATGAGATAATTGAAGGTTGTCAAGCATGACCATCAACATAGCCAAAAGATTTTTTATCCAAAATTACATTTGTTTTTCATTCCCATTATCACAATTTATTACCATCTACCAAACGGGTCGTTAAATTATTTATAGTTGAGAATTTGAGAATGACTATCCAAACCTTGTTATTCTCAAATTCTTCATTTTCAATTTCACAATTGAAATTCTTAATTTGAAATAAAATACTTGTTTTCAAACACTACATAAGTACTCCCTCCATTTCAGTTTACTTGTCCTATTTCCTTTTATGGCAATTTCATACTACTTGTCCCATTTCCTTTTTTGACTAACCTTTTTTTACCTAAATACCTCCACCTTTTTCAATTTCCATTACTCCACTACCACCTTTACAATTAATTTAATCAATTAAAATACCCAACTAGCACCTTTTTAATGGTCCTCACTATTACCTTAAAATCCGTGACTAGTAAAATGGAACTAGTCAAATAAATTGATTTTAAGATACGTCTCTCAAGTGACTCGCTGTATTTTCAATGGGTGAGTAATTAGTAAAAAAATTTAATGTTAATTTATAAAAAATAAAAGGAAAATTTACTTTTAAAAATCCGACCTTTGGGTCGTTCTCTTCTAAAAATCCGACCTTTTGATTATTTTCTAAAAATCCCACCTTTGCACCCCATCTTCACTTAAAGTACACAGCCCATTGTCTAACCTGAAGAACCGGTTAAAATGAATTTTATAAAAAAAGGTCGGATTTTTAGAAGAGAACGACCCAAAGGTCGGATTTTTAGATGAGAACAACCCAAAGGTCGGATTTTTAGATGAGAACAACCCAAATGTCGGATTTTTAAAAGTAAATTTTCCTTTTTTATAAAATTCATTTTAACCGGTTCTTCAGGTAGACAATGGGCTGTGTATTTTAAGTGAAAATGGGGTGCAAAGGTGGGATTTTTAGAAAATAATCAAAAGGTCGGATTTTTAGAAGAGAACAACCCAAATGTCGGATTTTTAAAAGTAAATTTTCCAAAATAAAAAAGAATAAAAAAATATTATTACGAAACATACACCGACGAATCGACGATAACACACCATCCCTTTTCTCTCTCTATGTCCACTTTGTGAGCAGCCTTCTTCTCTCTGCTATATCCCGACGACACTCTCTCTGCTGTCAAAGATTCTCTTCTCTCTTTCTTCTTCCCCCCTTTTTCTCTCTCTCAAACCCTATTCACTATCCATGTCTTCCTTTCTCTCTCCTCAGATCTAAACCCACCCCCAAATATTTCTCCTAAAATCCCTAATTTCATCAAAAATGGGGTGTGCAACTTCCAAAATCGATGATCTTCCCGCAGTTTTACTCTGCCGTGATAGACTCCATTTTTTATCACAAGCTCTTCACCAGCGTTACGTCTTTGCCGAAGCTCATGTTGCGTACGTTCATTCACTACAATCCGTTGGCCTTTCTCTTCACCGTTTTTTTGACTCTTCTCATTCTATTCCGCCGCTTTCTCCGGTTCTTGACCTCCCTCCTCAACGCAAAATCGCTGATAGTGACCCGGTTCTTCCGGGTTCTAATTCGGGTCATCTCTCTCACTCTAATTCTGGGTCCCACCTTCATTTTCACTCTGATTCTGACTCTGATGATGGAAATGATCATAATCACAATCATATTGATTCTGGGTCGGGTTCGGATTCTGGCCATAAGTTATCACCTCAAAGAGGAGTTGGTATGGTATATGAGGGAAGTTTGGAAAATGGCAGTGGTGGTGGGTACACCTTTAACCCGAACATGAACCCGAATCCGAACCCGTATTATTTTTTGAATAATGGAGGTGGGTTTAACAATACTAATGTTCATATTAATTATATGAAGAAGCATTCAACCCCTTCTGTATCTTATGAACAGAAACCAATTAGTTATGAGACGCATACTGTTCAATATGGCGATCCTTCTTCTTCATCAAGTAATTATTACGATTATTTCAATGGTGGGGGTTATAATAGCAATTATAATTATAATAATCCGGGTATGGGTATGTATGGTGCATTTCCTGGAGCTCCGACGGCGGGTCGAGGGGGTGGATACGGAAATTGGAATGGTGGGCCTGGTGGCCCGCCACCAGGTCCTACAAAGGCGGTGTTGCCACCTCCACCACCACCTCCAGCGGCATCACCATGGGATTTTATGAATTTGTTTGAGAGTATTGAGAGTCATTATCCGCCTTATACACCAAGTAGAGATTCAAGGGAAGTGAGGGAAGAAGAGGGGATTCCTGATTTGGAGGATGAGGATAATTATGTTCATGAGGTTGTGAAAGAAGTTGATAATAATCATATAATGATGGATGATGGTAGTGGTGAAAGTAGTATTAGTAGTGGGAGTGGGGGTGAGATTAAGGAGGAGTCTAAAGGAGTCGAAAAGGAGGAGGTTGTGGGTGTGAGTGATGAGTACAGAGCAAACATGAGTACTGGGATGGAGAGTGTGCCAGTGGAGTATGAGGTTCATGTGGTAGATAAGAAGGTGGTAGGAGAAGAGGGAAAGAAAGCAGAGCAAGCAGGGAAAGGCGGTAGCGGAGGAAGGCCGGGATTTAGAAATGTATTTGAGGTAGTGAAGGAAATTCAGGTACAATTTGAAAGGGCTGCTACTTCTGGGAGTGAGATTGATAAGGTTCTTGAAGTGGGGAAACTTCGGTATCAACGAAAGAATGCTGCGTACCAAGGTTTGAAGATTGTATTTGGGTTTTAGTAGTTTGTTAGAAGGAATTTGATTCTGATTGATTTTGCTTTGTTGATGATACAGTTTCTGCAAAGATGTTGAATGTGATAACTCCATCATTGCCATCTTCATCGAAAGATGAGGGTGGTTTGGCTCTTGATGAAGATGTACGATTGCGATCGCTGAATCTTTCAGCTACATTGCAAAAACTTTACCTTTGGGAGAAGAAACTCTATGAAGAAGTCAAGGTATAACATGTCATTTCCCCCAAATAGTCAGCCTTTGAACATTGTTTATTGCATAACTAATACATCTTTCAAAGTTTATGATTTTCAGAGTTTGGCTAAAGGGTTAGTTGAATGTGATTGTTAGGTTCTATTATCAGGCTTGATTGTTGATTGAGATAGCTTAGCATCATGAATCTACTATTTCCAATTTGGGGGTTTCTTCCCATTTTATTAGTAAATTTAGAAACTTTCAATTTGCAACTTGCCCTCGTTTAATTAGGCTTCATGAGGTGGCTAGATTGCGATCTTTATGGAATTTCAATTGGATTAGTGGTTTTGTGTATAATTTTGTTTGGAGTTTGGTTTTGGGAAGGAAATGATACCTTGTGGGTAGCATTCTACATCCTACTTGTTGAGTGTATCTTCTTGTGTTTTACTTGGTCAAGAAATGGAGTACATAAGCTAATAATTTAGCAGTCTTAGTTATTTTAAAATTCCATTATTGGTAATGTATGTCCTTGGTTGTGTTTCTATTTCTTAATAATACATAATGAAGTCATGTATGATTATTAGCTGCAACATATTCTATTATATTCAGTCAGTTTTTCTTGCCATTGAATAATTTTGGTGGTGTTTAATAACATTTTAGTGGCTTTCTTGTCCAGGCTGGTATACATTTCTATTTTTGTGTTTACACCAGCTACTAAATTTATATGTAATGTTAGTGTTTCTGATATTGGCTTGGTGATTTAGGACGATTTGACCTGAATAACAAACTATGGACTGTCTTAATTTAGGAAATACTTAAGTGCAAATCCATTTATGTTTGATGTGAACAATGTTAAACATCATCTTTGGAAATTTGAATCCCAGGGAAGAAGAGTTCGAATTTTTGGCATCAGACCAAAAAAAATCTTTGGTACTTTTAACATGGGTCATAGGTTGGATACTAAAGTAGATGTTTCTTAATGCTCCAACACCATTTTTCCACATTGTTCCTAGCATCATTCCCTTTACTTAAGTCTTGTCCCTTCTATCTCTTTCATTGCTATGAGTTATGCAATATGTTTTATCTCTATGCCTGTTCTTAAAGTTTCTATTCTTTCTTCTCATAGGCTGAAGAACATATGAGGGTCAAGCATGATAGGAAGGCCGTCAAATTAAATCATTTAGTTGAAAAAGGTGCTGAACCCCAGAAGATTGAATCCCTAAGAAGTGAAGTTAGGGGTCTTTCTACTAAGATAAGAATAGCAATTCAAATTGTTGACAGGATCTCAGTGAAGATGAATAAGCTCAGAGATGAAGAGTTGTGGCCACAGTTGAATGAGTTAATTCAAGGGTATGTAATTTCTTTGATTATTTTCCTGCTTGTCCCTATTGTGTCTATAATATTGGTGTTTCAGTTAAGCTGCCCTTTAAGGAATAATATAGGGTAAATATTTGCCTCTTACAATAGCAGTTTATGGTGACCGTTGCCACAGAATATACGATTTTGATCGCTAGATATTGAAAACATCTGTAGATTAATACTTTTGTAGACTCTTTGCAGTGTTCTCTTGTGAAGCTGCTTTAGCTTGCTGGCCTAGACACTTGTATTTGTGTTGGGTGAAGATGGGGTGTTGTTGGATTTTGCTAAATTTGTCTAACAAAGGCTACTCAGAACCTTTTTGCCTGATGTAAAATGTTTTTTGAAAGAAAACCTGATGTAAAATTTTAACAAGTGCTGCCATGAGAAAAAAGAGGTCTTTTCTTCTATAGTTTATTACTTTATTGGAAATTGAGTATGATTCAAACTGTACGAGGGTTCTTTTCATTGAAATATTGGTACTCAACCAGGGTTTAAAGCATTACTTATAAAATCTTATTGTCATGCAAGGTCTATACTTGGCTTTTTAAGAACAATGATCTTACTTCTTTTGCTTTTGCTCATGATTACTGTTGTTGTGCATCCAGCTTAATCGAAACTGAAATGTGTTTTTCCTCCTATTGTTTGAAATATGTTCAATTATCTTGTGTGGATTTGTTAATATTTCAACTATTTTTTTTTTGAAGTGAAAGGTAAGCTTATATTAAATAGATAATAGTCGGAAAGAACAATGTCTGATATCCAACGAGCATAACAATGAGCTATATTTAGTACATTACAATCTTGAAAGCGAAAGGAAAAAGACATTGAAGTTGCTCTTGCACATTGTCTATGGTTGCTTGAACATGCAAGTTCCTGTGACATTCCTTCTCGAGAGATGAGATGAGTAAGCTAGAATCTCCCTCCATGATAACTTCCTTCCAGCTGTGTGTGTAAGCTAGTTCACATGCGCACTGTTCTGCAGTAACTCCAACCAGTTCAACTTCATTAAAAGCTCAGATATTGCGTGAGGCAGCCAACAAATCTTGCCATAAGAATCTCTTGCAATCACTCCCTAACCAGCCTTTCTACATTCATGGCACCATCTAAAATTAATCTTAATGCAATCTTCATCAGTGGAAAACCACTTTGCTTTTGCACGCTTGTCTTTAATGTTTCAAATGTTGTTGCAATTAATAAGAAACGAGTTGACGTTCCATGTTGCAACATCACATTGTGTATCAGTAAAATTTCGTTTTGCTGTACTGCCCGGTATGTGTAGAGGTGGAGTGAATTGCATTTTGCTTAAAATCAATTGACCTGACAACTGCTTCTGTTGCATCAAGTTCTTAATTGTGGTTACTGATATTTCGTTGAGATCAGCTCCAAGCTATTTTGCCCTATTTTCTACCTATCTTTGGGGCCTCGGGTCTTGTATGTTGGATTTTTTATGATAGATGTATTGCTGCTTTATGGATAGGGAAGTGGCCTTGAAGTTTCGATGCTCGAGTTAGTATGATATATTGTAGAAACATAGGTGACTTCTTGCTGTCCTATGACAAAGTGTTGGCCTAACCTCCCTCTCTTTTTTTTTTTATTAATTCAGTTTAAGTAGGATGTGGAAAGCGATGCTTGAATGTCACCATAATCAGTGCGAGGCAATTGACGGAGCGCGGGGTTTGGATGCGCTTGCATTTCCAAGCAATCCTAGTGATACACATTTAGAAGCATCCTTGCAGCTGGAGCATGACCTTTTAAATTGGACTTATCGGTTCACAGAATGGATCGGGGCTCAGAAGGGGTATGTGAGAGCATTGAATTGTTGGCTGCTGAAATGCATCTTATACGAACCTGAAGAAACAGCAGATGGAATAGCGCCTTTCTCACCCGGAAGGGCAGGGGCACCTCCTATCTTTGTAATATGCAACCAATGGAATCAATCATTGGAAAGATTATCAGAGACTTCTGAGAAGGATTTGATTGAATCAATGCGGGTGTTTGCCTTGATGGTTTTCCATTTCAGAGAACGAGACAAGGGAGAATTAAAACAGAGGATGACGGCAAATAGAGATATGGATAGAAAAGTAAAGAACTTGGAAAGAGAAGATATGAAAATGCAGAAGAAAATGGTTCTAGCTCCTGGTGACTCGGACGGTCTATCATTGTCTGGGCATGTTGTTTATCAGAGCGACACCAGCAGCAAGACTAGTTTACAAGCCGGGCTTCGTCAGGTATTTGAAGCCATGGATCGGTTCACAGCAGATTCTGTAAAAGTTTACGAGGAACTCCTTCAACGCAGTGAAGAAGTTGTTCGGACACACGGAAGAGTTTCATAGTTGGAAACTCGTGCGTTGAACGGGATCCTGCATTAAAACTAAAAATTACAAGAATTTTGTACGAATAGGAGGTATAGTTTTAGGACTAATCTGGGGATGGGGGGACGTAAGTCTTGTCTTAGTAAGTTGCCCAGAAATTAGAGAACCCGGCCCTGTATAGACAACATGTTGGGTATCAACCTTAAGACTTGATTTTAGCTGTACAGAATCATCAAGACTCATTTTACTATTACTATTAAGGCCTTATTATTATTATTATTATTAATTATTATTATTATTATTATTATTATTATTAATTATAAAGTACACCCCTGTAAGTTATGCTGGAATTGGTGGATTTATTTGTTCGTATTTCATAATAAAAAATGTTTTTGGTACCCTATAATTTGTTATAATTATTTGCATTTTTTATTTTTTTATTATTATATTTTGCCTTTCAGTATGTGAAAAACAGAAAGAGGCCAATCAAAATTAATTTATGAATTACATATGTTTAAGAAATTAATTAAATTTTGAAAGTACTATAGTATAATTAGGCTAAAGTGAACACAGCTTTAACAAACAAATTACCAAGTCAACAAAAGCTGTGGAGGAAGAAATAATGGAACAATTTCAACTATATTGTACATTCAAATTCTTACTTAATTTGTCAACTCATTCCTTATCAAGTAATTAAGGGTGTTTATTATATAAAATATTGTTTGCACCTATCAAAGACTACTTGTTGATTAATTTAGGATTTATTATGAATAAAAAAATAAAAAATACATATAATATTATAACAATTAACAACAATAATAATGTGCAAGCCTTAATTCCTATAATTATATAAGATCAATAACATTACTAAAAAAAACTATTACGAAGTATTTAATATAAAAATAGTAATAACAATAATGCTAAAGATTTAAATTCTATAATATCAGATCAACCAAATAAATCAAAATAATTATCACTAATATATAAAAATAAGCAAGATTTATGTTATGTCCTATTAATTCAAAATGTACTCCATAATAAGATCATCATGACAATTGACAAGTAATACTCCTATAATATTTCTACTCCAAAATATTCTTGTAAAATACTTAATAAAATTAGTATTGGTTGATTGGGCTCATAACAAAATTTTAGAAGTTAATTAACCAATTTAAACAACTTTACCAACTTAAATCATATCATTTGTATAAATATTTTCAATTTAATTCAGCTTTTAGTATATTAACTATACTTTAATATTTAGATGTATATTAACTATACTTTGATATTTAGATTTTAACTTTGTGTGTAAATTTAACTTTAAAGTATGCATGTATATTATTGTGACTCATTTTTATAATTACTTTTTTTGAGGGGAATTTTATAATTACTTATTTCTCTAACAAAATAGAAATTATTTTACTGAACATTTCCATAACAATTAGCTCAAACATCTAACTTCTTAGCTAGCAAATTAGTTAATAATTTCAAGTGATCAAACCGACCAATAATAATAACCCACAATCATTTGTTAAACGAACTCATAAATAAACAATGAGTACTTATTATTAAAAAATAAATCACACATTAATGTCTAGCATATTCCTAATAACAAAAAAATGATTAGTTTGTTGAAAGCCAAACAAAAAAAATCAATTTTAGATTAATTTCCTAACAAAGTTAATAATAAAAAATTGCAATTATACTATTATTCTATTTATTTGGGCCATAGTTAAAGTAATGCTTAAACTATATTGTACAGAAAGTACAAAATGGTGGTCCAGTAGCCATCTCATATTGATGAGGATGACAAATTTCTTTGGTGTCATGGTGTGCCCATGGGCCTAATAATTGCTTTTTCGTCTCTTTTGAATTGACGTGTTGTGAGTTAAAAATATTATTCAACAATAAATTTAAAAAGACAGAAGAGTATTATCGATGTGTAATACCCCGACCCCATGGACCATTGATGACTACTCGTGGAGACTGTAGGCTGGCCTCACAAACCAACACAAGTCTTTCCAGCGCACTTTGTCCTCACTCGTGCGCACCCAGGAAAACTTCCCAGGAGGTCACCCATCCTAAGATTGCTCCCCACCAAGCACGCTTAACTGTGGAGTTCTTAGCAAATGGGCTCCCTAGAAAAAAAGATGCATCTTGTTGATATGAGTAGTCTATCAATCTCTTTTCAAGCTAATCTGGGTATCACACGATGTCACATTACAACTAATTAAATGTTGACAATTGATAAGCACTTATAAATTAAGGATAATATTAACATTAATTAATTAGTATGTAATCACTAATCAAGCTCATTGTTAAAAAAAGTCATATGATATGAATTTTGGTGCTATACATAATCATAATTAGTTTTGCTTGGAGCCAACAAAATTTGGTGGCAATGAAAGTGATAGCTGATTTAGTTATTTAATGATTCTCACCTGAATTTGCTACCAAGTATTTTCGCATTAAAAATTATAAGAGTTAGCCATTGTTAGGAGGATCGGATATTGTAAAAAAATAAATTAAGAGTTTTATTTATTTTCCATGTGGTAGGTATTTTTCTTAATCTTTTTTGAGTCGGTGAGATCATATCTAAAATAAAACAATTTAAGAGTTTTATTTATCTTCCACGTCAGGGGCGGAGCAATAATTGAAAAATTGTATAAAGACTCTGTGCAATTTTTAAAATTACCATGTTTTTTTTTATAATTTTGTATCTTTAAACACCTAACATACACTGAATAATTTAATATTGAGGCTCCTAATTTTTCGGGGCCCTGTGCGGTTGAATATGTTGAACATGCTCAGAACCTCTCATATTCCACGTGGTAGGATATGGTAAAAAAATAAATTAGTATTTATCAATAAGAGAGAAAATATAGAAAGTAAAATGGTGAGATCATATCTAAATAAAATAAAACACATTCATTAAAAAATAAAATAAATTGATGGAAAAAAAAAATATATGCATCATAATATTGATGGAATCTCATTATATTAATTGAACAATATCTTGTATAAAATCATTTTACTAGCTTTGGATCGCTGACTCTAAAGGAGCTACATATTTAAGGTAGCCCCATTTTGTTTGTTGTGACACGTAGTATAGAAAAGGTACCTTAGGAATTGGAATACCACATTTTCATTGTATCCACCAATTCCTTTAAGATAAACAAGCATATTTAAGATATTCCCATATCCAATTTATTTATTTTTAATTAAGGTGGTTTGATTTCAAGTTATTTTAGTGTGTTTTGAATTTGATTAGGTTAAATTCAACTCAATATGATAGTATAATATATTAGATTGGATAATTTAATATAATTTGATAAAACTCAATTATGCAAATCAGTCAGATCAATTATATCTTAAATCATAACTAGTTAAGTTTTATCATAACAAATGCATATAATTGTCTCAAGTTTTGATTAATACTTCTAAAGCTATTTTTGGAATATTAGCATACATTTATGTTTTTCTAGTATTAATTAACTGCCCTGATATAACTCTTCTATTCAGCTTAGATGTTCCATTTAGTTTATAATATTTATCAATGTACTAATTTAATCCTATAATTTTGATTGTGCTTAATTAAAGTTATAATTAAGTTAATGATTAACCAGTCATAGACTCATGTAGAAAAACTCACCAAATTTATATGCTACACAACATTTCACACATCACCAACAAAAAATCACATGTGACATGTGGGCATTTCTTAAGCACTCCCCTTTGCATGTTAGCCCACAAATTTTTACGAGCTTTGTGAGGGGCTTCATGAACTCGACTCTAATACCGTGATATGGGCTCGTGTGGACAAACCCACATAAAATTAGAGTTGACGACATATACAAATTTGATGCAACACGTCTTGTATGCGAGTGACCGAGCGTCTCATCATGAGACGAGCTCCATGTAATTAATCTATATCTCTAATTATATTGATCACTTTAAAATTATAAGTGATTACTTCAAGGTTATATAGTGATCACTCTAAACTATAAAAATTGATTACTTTAGAACGTTAAGTGACCAATATAATATTATAAGTAATCACATTAAAATAGTAAATATACAATAAGTCAACAAACTTATGTATTTGTCAATAAAATTTTACTAATTAAAGTACCTATGTAAAATCACATTTCCTCATATGGGTAAAGAAAAATAAACACTAATTTTGGTCGACATTTTTATATCTATCTATATATGATGTGTCATTATTGCAATTAAAAAACTTAAGTAATGGAGAAATCACATAGTCCAAGTACTCAAATCTCAAAGTCAAAACATAAGACTCACCAACCTTCCTTGTATTAGTGATTGGTGCAAAAGTCAATGAAAATTCTCCACGAATTTCATCTACAAAATTTCTAATAAACAATAGTATACCCTACTCTACTCACCAACGCCCTACAAGTGTCCCTAACTAAACCAATCACAAAAGCTTATCAATAATAGGAATTACTACTATACCAATAGAAATGATACTTAGTTAACAAGCAAATAATCACTCAGTCAGTCTTATTGTATTGATACCATTTAACTCAAATATATGAAAAATCGAAATAATTAGAGTAATTACACCCCTATAGAATATTCATCTAGCTGCTAATTCGTTACATAATGAAGAATGAGAGATGATTTAATTGATTGATTGTTGTTTATTAAAATACTAGAAGTAATTTATGTAGTGGATTTTAATGGTTAAATTAAAATTTTTTGACATTATTTTTGGAAAAATCATTCAAAATTATTTAATTTTTCATTAGTTTTCCTACAATAAAAAAACAACATAAAATTAGAAAAAATATTGAAAAGAAAACAGGTCATTCTATTTTTGAACTATTTATCATACTTTTAAATTTTTAATATTTTAAAATCTTTTACTTTTTTTTAATAAACTTACAAAGAACTATCACAATTTGAACAATAACATTCTCGAGCAAGTGACTTTAATTCTAAAATTATTCCTATTTCTTAATAAATAAAAAATTAATTATCAGAGAAAAATCCGTAAAGATTGAATTAGAGTATTCATTTTATTTATTTTATCACAATCCCTTCTTCCGTTTGGTCCCTTCTTCTCTTCTATGTGCACACGGTTGGGTTGAATTGGAAAGACAAACTCCATAATTTCTTACTCTTTTTCTCTCACTGATTGAGCTCAATTCAGTCAAAAGCTGCCTACTTGACAGGCTAACCAAATGCTTTTCTTCTATACAAAATCCACCCATTAAAAAGTAAAGCAATCCCCCAAAAGATACACCTATTTTTGTTCTAAATTCAGCCAGAAACTAAAAAAGATTCAAACTTTAAAAAATCCCCATTAATTTCTTCATGGGTTGCTGTATATCTAGAGAAAATAACCCAGAAAAACAACCCAAAAACAATAATTCTAACCCAGTTGTTCATCATCATCAGCAAACACCAGCAAGTAGTGATGTAGGAGGTGGTGGAATAGTTGTTGTTCCAAGTGGTGTTCCTGCTTTTGCTGAGTTTTCATTTGCAGACTTGAAAACAGCAACAAATAATTTTAGCACAGAATTTATAGTGTCAGAAAGTGGTGAAAAAGCACCTAATGTTGTTTATAAAGGTCACCTTAAGAATCAACAATGGATTGCTGTTAAGAAGTTTACCAAATTAGCTTGGCCTGATCCTAAACAATTTGCGGTTTGTATCTCTTTTACCCTTGTCCTATTTATGGGTTTTGCATAAAGTTGATTTCTTTTGTGTTTAGGTGTTTTCTACATTAGTGGGGATTCTGATTCTGAACTTTTTTTTGTGTTTTTTTTTTTGTGATTTTGTTTAAATTGTTGATACATTGTGTCTTCAGTGCTTTTGGGTTTTCTATTTTTGGTAAATCAAGTTGGGTTTTTGGTTTAAGGGTTTAATGCATTTGCTTTGATTGCTTTGTTTTGGGTTTTAGACTGTTTTTAGCAAAAAGTTGTATGCATTTTGGGATACTTTTTTCTGAATTTGGTACAATATTTTGCTTTTGTGTGATGATATTGGGTGGTTTCTTTGGTTGTAGGAGGAGGCTTGGGGAGTTGGGAAATTAAGGCACTCAAGGCTAGCAAATTTGATTGGATATTGCTGTGATGGTGATGAGAGGTTACTTGTTGCTGAATTCATGCCTAATGATACTCTTGCCAAGCATTTGTTCCACTGTAAGGGTGTGAATATCCCACTCATATGCATCAGATTTTCATTCATTTTATCCAATTTTTTAATTATATGTTTAGGCTCATATAAGATTCTTCCTACACTTGATATCTAGACTCATTTCATATTTACTTTTTACATCATTTAAAAATAAATCCTTATAAATCTATCACAAATGGCATTAAAATTGTTGTGATAAATATTGGGTTCACAATACTCTTTGACTTAAGTCTTGAGAATCAAAGACTCACTCTAAACTTGCTTAAAACCTTTCTCTTCACTTATTTCATTTTAGGCGTGTAATTGAATATTTAGACGTATCCAACACTTAACACGGACCACTATTCGACATCAGTACCCGAGTCCAAGTAACAATGGTCAAGTTTTCATGCAGAAGAGAATATTGTTCTAGGATAAAATAATATGTCCTGAGTTTTATAAGGGCAGACATGTTTATGCCCATTTTGGGTTCTAATAAAGTAAGGTAAAAATAAGCTGTTAGAGTATATGTTGAAGAGGGTTGGCTAATATTGTTTTTTTTTTCTTCCTATGTGTGTGTGTGATTTATGTCTTGTTTTACTATTGTTCTTCAGGGGAAAAACAAACTATTGAGTGGGCGATGCGATTGAGAGTAGCTCTTAATGTTGCAGAGGCCTTAGATTACTGTAGTTCCGAGGGTCGTCCATTGTACCACGATCTAAATGCTTACAGGGTTCTCTTTGATGAGGTCATTTGAAATTACAGTTTTTTTTTTGATTTCTCATCTTCATTATGCAAATATGTTGGTTATGTTTATATCCATTGCATTTCTGATTTCATGATTTTTGGTGACTGTTGTAGAATGGTGATCCTAGGCTTTCATGTTTTGGATTGATGAAAAACAGTAGGGATGGGAAAAGTTACAGCACCAATCTTGCCTACACCCCTCCAGAGTATCTTCGAAATGGTAATCACTTCTTATGGTTTTATTAGCGTACTTATTTCTTTGATGAATGGATTGACTACCATTCTCATGTTCGCTTCGTTAGTTTTTCATTTCATTTGTGAAAAAAGTTGATATGTCGTATTAGAACGCAAATTGAGATTGTGTGAATGTTTCCATATGGAGTTTTTGATTTGTTGTATCTGCTTTGGATCTCTTTCTCTTGGGTAAACAGTTTGTAAATGCATCTCCATCTATGCTTATGAAATTTCAAGCACTAAATGTTCAGAAATGGTAAATCATCATCATCAACCCATTATCTTGCTCGAAAACAGGGTTCGGGTGAGGGAAAGTAACGAACAATCCATACTATGATTAAAATGTGTTATCTAGACGCAGCTTTAGGCCTCTTACTATGTAGTTCATCAGAAGTCCAATTCGGGATTAGGATGCTTAGTCTCATATATGATAGGTCTTGACTCTTGGGGTTTCATACGAGCTAGCTAGATCAAATCATATAGAAGCATTGTGCATTCTCTTTGGTCCATGTACAATATCGTGTGGCCATTGTGAGCATCGTGGCTCATGGCGTATTCTTTTCATGAATGATAACATTAAGTGAAATTTTAGCATGCCTATTGTATAAGCAGGAAAACTTGGTGCGTGTATATGGAATTACTAAACCTTTATATCCCTTCTACAGTTCCACCCACAAAAAAGGGCAAAAAGGATGAATTGGTATGTTATGGGTTTTTCTATTCTACCATGTCTTACCACTGACTTCCTTCATCTCTGTATTTCAGGAAAAGTTACACCTGAAAGTGTTATTTATAGCTTCGGTACAATTCTTTTGGACTTACTGAGCGGAAAGCACATACCGCCAAGTCATGTAAGTGATGTGTTAACGGAATTACACAACAGCTAGCAGTATATTACTATTAATCCGTGTTTGCTTCATTACTAATGGCATAAACCTGAATCGTGAATAGGCTACTAATTGTGCACAAATCACTCTCATGCGTAGCTTCAAACCTCAATGCTTCTATAATTTCAGAAACATAATATAGATTGACAAAATAATAGGTTGTAAACATGAGAACTTCTTAACCTTTCTTGACGTTTCTATAGGCCCTTGATATGATACGCAGCAAAAATCTAAACCTATTAATGGATTCCCATTTGGAAGGCAAATTTTCCACTGAAGAAGCTACTGTGGTTGTTAATCTGGCTTCTCTATGTTTGCATAATGAACCTCGGGAGCGACCAAACACCAAGGATCTCGTTTCATCACTTTCCCCACTGAATACAAATCCTGATGTAAGGGTCTAAACTGCTTATCTTTGATCATTTTTTGTGCACGATCCGTTTTCTAAAAATCTATCATCTCTGATCTCATGCAACTTTTAGCATATTATTTTTATATTAAAATGTACGTCTGTGAACACAGTCCTTGACATCCAGGTTGCGTCACTTGTCATGCTTGGGGTATCAAAGCAAGAGGAAGCGCAAGCACCTGCTACCCCTCAGCGACCTCTTACGCCCATGGGTGAAGCATGCTCTCGGATGGATCTTACAGCAATTCATCAGCTATTAGTAATGACACACTACAGAGAAGATGAGGGAACGAACGAGGTATATTAACCCGCTTGTATCCTGGTTTCCTAATGTGTCAAGGTGCATTGGGTTGTTAATTCTAATTTTCCTGTTTGTGCAGCTATCATTTCAAGAATGGACTCAACAAATGAGGGACATGCTAGAAGCAAGGAAGCGTGGAGACCATGCATTCAAAGATAAAGATTTCAAGACAGCCATTGACTGTTACTCTCAGGTAACTACATATTCTTGGATTATGTCGACCTATCTGTGTTGCAAAAAAAGAAGCTAACATGGGATGAATTCCGCAATTAGAAATTCTGGAATGCATCCCACCTTATAGTGAATATTCATGGATTATGTCGACCTTGTCTTTTCTTCATTGAAACGGGTCCATAGTTACCAGAAACCGGAACCTCCCATCGAATCCCTTTCTGAAATCTTCGTTTCCAAAACTCTATTAATGTTTCCCAAAATACACTCCCCAAATGTTTTTTTCAAACCCAAAACCATATATACCAAAACGAGACCATGTTTCCCAAAATACAGTTTAAGTTTTTGATTGAATTAATTCCTCATAGTTAAACATCTGTCGATTGAACTTGGCTTTAGTTCTTCAGTTAAAAAAAGCTTGTAAATTTTGGGGATTTTGACAAATCTACTTTTTTTTTGTAAATGGGGCCAGTTCATAAATGTGGGTATTATGGTGTCACCGACTGTATACGCAAGGAGAAGCCTGTGCTACCTTATGAATGATCAAGCAGATGCGGCTCTTAGAGACGCAATGCAAGCACAATGTGTGCACCCTGATTGGCCAACTGCCTTCTATATGCAATCAGTTGCCCTTGCAAAGCTGGATATGCAGAAGGATGCTGTCGACATGCTAAATGAAGCGTCTGGTCTCGAAGAAAAGAAGCAAAAGGTTGGAAGAAGTTGAACTTCTATAAATTTCTCTTTTAGAAAAAGGATAAATGGATTGCTTCTTTCAAGCCTGTTTGGCTTCTGTAAAATCTGAGATAAAAATAGAAGAATTTCATTGATGCAAAAAATTGCATCTACTTTCAAATGTATGAAGTATGATTGGGGGGTAAATACTAAATTGTATCATTGTATGAAAAAAAAAATGCAAATTTGGTAACATTTGTGGAATTAATGAAAGCATTTGTTCTTTATTTGTATAGAGAACCCCACTTGAACAGTTCAAATATTGTTAATAAGCAAGGATTTTGTATGTAGGGAATTTACTATATTTATTATTAGTTTTAGTTGCTGCTTTTTTTTACCTGATATGGTAAGTTTATGTATTAGTTATTGGCTTATTGTTAAAGGTCACTTGCTTAAGAATAGTACTCATACCATTTATCAAGTAACTTTGAAGAAAGATTTTCACTTTCTATTATCAATACTATCTAAAGCTTATCAAATTTACCTTTATATTTATTTTAATCTGTTTTGTCAAATTTTATTTTAAATTGTACTTTACACTCTTTCTTAAATTCTAATTTATATATTTTTATCCTTTTAAAAATCATCTCATCCACGTATTTTTCCTTTTCTCATAATATAATGCTATTTATTATTTAAGCACTTTTTCTCACTTGCCTTGATTTACTCACCATATGCACTTGAAACGAATTTGATGAAATAGAGAGATAATATACCATTTACGCTTTGTGAGTAAGGAGTCCGAATTTGTTTAGGCCGATTTGGACTTTGAATGGTTTCAGGCTTTTTGTCCTTATGAGGGTTTCCATTTGCTTTGTACGAGCTTTTTGTTATTTAATAACTTAAATTTCCAAAAAAATATTTCTAAGTAGAAAATATAAGATTATATAGTAAATAAAATATAGTTAAAGTTATGTCATTACATATTTTCAAATTATCACCCCACAATACCAAACACCATTTTAAAACAGAGAAACTACCTCAATTTAAGGATTGTTTTAAAATTCAAAAAAAAGAATAAATCCTCCATTAGTTATAGTCTTATAAAGTATGCTGAATTGACTTATTTTCTCATGTGATAATTATTAGAGAATCCACATGTTTTCTATCTGGTATGAGCAGTTTTTATAAGTTGGACTCCTGAGTCCAGAATAAGAGCATGTGTTAGTGTTGTGTTGACAACTCGACACGACACGTGGAATGAGTAACTGGGTGAGGTGTCCGAGTTTCGGAGTCGCCAAGTACTCCTAGTAAGCTATTAGTTGCTTCAGAAATAAGCTAATGATGTTCTCCTTGTATGTTGTAGCTTGTGACATGAGTCAGAAATCATATAGAAGTTGGGAAAAATCACAGTTTAATGAAATAAGTTTCCCACTCGTGTATGTTGCACATTTTACGGATCATGATATTGTAATGAACAACAATATCATGTGATGAAGACACAAACTACAGTAAGACTGATCAAATGGTCTCAGTTGGGAAGCAGAGACAGCTGTTTAATGTGTACTAAATCAGTAAGTTAGAAGAGGCTCGGATGTAAGCAACCTTTGTTATAACGGAGAGATATCGTTGAGAACTTCCGAGAAAAATGGCTCCCACGTATATGGGTTTGGAGGTTTCAGATGTATGCAATTTTACCCTTGTTAGTGATAACAATAGGTTATTTTTCGATTGAGTTGGTAGCAAACATCATCGGCAACTTTACGTAAGTGCACGTGAATTGATGAATTATTTTAATATAGTTGACTATAACGGAACGGAAAACATAAAAATTTAAAAAAGGAATGACAGAGGTATCACCTTGGTTTGGGAGACAAAATTGTTGTTGCAGCAAAGTTTAACTTGGGCCTTAGCAACCAAGAAAAGCAGATAGTCTAGGAGAAAAACATGCCATAAAATTAGCTGAATTTTGCATTAAAACCATGTTACCTGAATCAAAAGAATACAAAAGCAAGTGATTCTTTCTGTCTTTTTTACTTCAACAATCTCTATTTAAACATTTTCAAAACCAAGACCTTTCAAGATAATCACAAATCACCACTATATACATTTTTCAGATTCTCAAAGAGATCATAAAGAAAAATGGCCAACTCTCCCTCGAATCAACCTGTTCGTTCAATTAGTTTGCCGTCTAGACCTCACCCATTAGTCCCACAAATCGATGAACATGTATCGAAGTTAAGGTCTTCAGAGGTGGTTTCTACTTCTGTTTCTCAACTATCCTCAATAGGCTACAAGCTTAGCATCCTTAAAGACTTGTATGAATGTTTGGAGAACTTAATTCTTCTACCACAAAACCAACAAAAATTAATGCTATTTTCTAATGCTAGCAGCATCGATGAGCTGCTCGATGGATCATTGAGGCTCTTGGATGTCTGCGGCATTGCTAAGGATGTGTTGTCGCAAGTGAAGGAACATATGCAAGAAATGCTATCTTCTCTAAGAAGAAGATCGAACACGGATTTGAGCATTGGGGACGAAATTGTCGATTATGTGAATATGAGGAAGAAGACTAGGATGACGATGAAGAAATGTTTGAAAGATGTCAAGGGTGTGATGAAAAGATTCACCTCTCAAAAGGGTGATCATGAGAATGCTGCAATGGTTGATGTTTTACGAGAAGTCGAGGGAGTAACAGCTGAGATCTTTGAGTCCTTATTGGAAGCAATTTCTGGGTCAAAGTCACAGTTCCATAAGAGAAATGCCAGTTTGTCTATTGTTATGTGCAAGCTAATTATGTACCAAAATGAGGAATCTGAGGAAGCAGAGGAATCCAAAAATGAATTCGAAGATGTCGATTCAACTTTGAGTTCCTTGGTGATTACCCAAAAGAAGAGAATTTGCCTCAATGTAATACAAGCTGAGAATTTGAGGAGACGACTAGTTAAGTTAGACTCGGCAATTCAAGATGTGGACGAAGTGCTAGAAGGCTTGTTCAGGTGTCTGGTGAAGACCAGAGCAACCCTCTTAAACATCAGTTACTATTGAAAGTTCAGAAAACAATCTGAACAAACAAAAAGCACAGTTGTAAAACAAAATCTTTGTATCGAAAAGTACATGTAAAATACTTCTAGTAGATAAAAGACTATCCTGCACCACATTTACATACTTTAATCTGTTAATACTCTAGTCCTTAGAAGTATTTTTGCTTTTATCATGCATAATACACATAATTAACGCGAATCTATTAAAGAAGCCTTGTATAGAGACAATTCCAACATTATGCAACAAGGGAGTGAGTCAAAATTGAATCAATAAGTTCATTGACTACTGATACATACACCTGATAGAATTTTGAACCGCCAAATTATATGTTTGAAGATTATCGTTGAGAGATTGAAGTAAAACGAGAACATAAGAACACATATTTTTCATAAAAAGGACGTTAACAAATGTTCAAAGATAACTAAGAAATATATACATCGTAAGGCACACTTCATATTATAACTACTAATGTTAGGGACTGAAGTATACAAGTATGTCTTGCTCAATCCACATCATGAATAATTTGAAGTTAAGGGATTCATACCGTGATTTAAGATATACTACTAGATCATGAAGACTTGTTTTAACGACGCCACACGTGAGTATTAATAATCCTCCTTGACCATAGAGCTGTAATTCCATTCAATCCAAGCAACTCAGTCAATAATATAACGCGTTCCCTCATAGAAGCATCTTCCTGCTGAATAGGATCATGTTGTATATTAATCTATATTCAACACTGACCGGCCTTTCCGCCTACATGATTTCAAAAATCTAGGCATTCTCAGATTCAAATCACAGTTAGAACTTATAAACAATCAATTAAGCACTACTAAAAAGCTCTTCGTGGGTATTTTACCCAATAGTCTAAAAACATCTTAAGGAAGAAGCATCAACCAAATTTCCTGATGATAATTATGTATATACTATATAGTAAATCCTGAAGACAAGTTGTCAGTGTCACTTGGGTGTAGCCCATTTTCTGGTTTGGCATTTGACATTTTTAGCTTAATTTATTGCATGCCTCTAGTTAAGCACATGATTTGAAATAAAACAAGAGGAGATAGATCACAAGCAAACATAAGCTGGTAAGTTTAACCTGAAGACACATACGCTAGCACAAACATTTGACTGCAGATGCTTAAATTAATGCAACCCAGAAAGCTTTCTCTTTGTTCTTTCCTCATCAATTTATACATATTTATAGAATACTATCAAGTTTCCACGGAATTTCATAAGAGCTATTTCATCAACAATTACCAAACCCAGACCTGAGGCTGACATCATCTAAAACTACCTTGATCTTGTAAACTAGATACTATCTTTATGTAATATAAAATGCTACAAAAGAAAACCATACAAATGGGGTGTTCGATTATTGGCATTCAAAGGAGGTATTGAGATTTAATTTTAGTTATAGTTTTTATAAAATGTGTAATGTCATTCCGATGGTCTCTCATCCTCAAATTAATACAACGTTTTCAAGTTGTAATGCATCTGAATGAATTTAATAAAATAACTGATTATAGCATGACAAGCTTCACCATAAAAAAATGATTACACCTCCATTTAATATCAATAACCAAATTGTCATTAATGCACAACAATGCCAAAGCCGTATTCCCCAATATGAGGTCAGCCACATGAATCTTAAATAAACCCACGTGAGAAACTATCGCTAATAAAGATTATACTTTTGTTCAGCCCTGACTAATATTAATCTACAAATATGAAAATCAATTTTAATGATCACTCAAATATATTCTCCTCCATTTATTCCAATCTATTATCATATATTTAGGCAAATTCTAATTTCTATGTCATTATTCACCCCTATAACTAAAATTAAAAAATATCCACAATCAGCAAATATAAGTAAAACTAAATGTTACAAAGATATATACCAGGAACTAGGAAGAACTTCAGTTTGTTGAATAGAATCTATCTGAAAGAAAATGGTAAAAGGCAATCGGTGTGTAATGCTTATAACTACAAGGTACTGGTTCCTTTGCAAAGGTTATCAAATACTTTGATGTTGAGGAAAACCCATAAGAACAAGCGCATCATTGATCGATAAAATTAAGAAGTAATGTTGTTTTATGTATAAGCGCTCATTTAAGATCATTCCGGATACACAAGAAATTTGACAATGAGAAACTTCACCTAACAAGATTGTGATAATTCATTCAACTATTTAGCTGTGAAGCCAGATACAAAGAGACATGCTTAAAACACGGCTTAATGCTAGAAAATGCTTTACAGTATAAGGAAATCAGGTTACCTCTGAGTAAATAAGATTCTTTCTGTCTGATTCTGATATGTATATATACATGGATAGGAAAGGAAGAGACATCATCGAGCCAATATCCATTTTTCCTAAGAGATTTCTTCAGTAGCCTTCTAATCAGCTGCTTTATCATAAAACAAACAAAATCAATAGAAGAATACCTGGAAATTTGTGGCACATCCAAGGATGTCTTGCGACAGCTAAAAGAACGGCTGCAGGACATGCAGTTAGTGTTATGCAAAAGGACAATGGTGAATTATGCATTGCTATAGAAGTTGCTG
This sequence comes from Amaranthus palmeri, assembly GCA_019776075.1. NCBI lineage: Eukaryota > Viridiplantae > Streptophyta > Magnoliopsida > Caryophyllales > Amaranthaceae > Amaranthus > Amaranthus palmeri. The sequence continues at coordinate 506,618 of JAAKBH010000286.1, read as the reverse complement.
AACTGAATATCTAAACATTAGAAAGAAATCCAAGAAGATCATCGACAAGTTGTTGAAATATGTCAAAAAAGCACACGAAAAAATACAAGGCCAATGCCATAGAGAACAAGTTGCAAGATGCAGAAGCAAAAACAGCTTAAACATCACTAATGTCCTACTTCACAGGTGCGAAGTTGCAGCTAAAGATCATCAATTAGTTCAATTTAAACCAATATTATTCAGTGAAAACAAGTTCAGTTAAAGATAATTAAGATCAGTAAAAATCAGTAGTGCAAAGAAGAAAAATCATGAATTAGTAAAAATAAGTAAAGTTCAGTTAAAATTTGGATAAGTTCAGTTAAGCTTTAACAAGTTTCGTTCAGGTAAATCAGTTAAACTAAACAGGGTCATTGTTAGTGCATAGTAGCAAAACTAATTCACCAAGCTAGAAACACGGAAGCAGGAGCATCCACCAGGAAATTTAATGCTATTGATGCTACCTAGTAATTGCTAATCAAGAAGTAAAAAAACTGGTATCGATATGTCACAGGTAGAGGATACAGGGAGCCAGATGGGGCAGATAGAATATGCAATTCAAGATTTTGCAATCATCACAGTAATTCAGCGGTCTTTTAGCTGCAGACAGTTCCTCTTTTAAATTCTCGGCACAATTCTTATAGATTATCTACCACAATAGGAGTAGCTATCTAAAATTAGGCCATATTTTTAAGACTAGATCAAAATCAATCATTCAGCAGATATCAGTTCTGCAATATCAAGGACTTAGGAAAAATGGAAAATATGAAAAATTCTCATCACTTGTGCGTACCACATACTAAAACAAGTTGCTTCTTAAGGAATATACAGAGGGAAGTTTTGGCTGCATTTCCTTATCATAATTTGCTCAATATTCAGAAGACATTGTCATTATTATGACGCTAGTATGGAGCACCTTCTGGGTCATACAAATTAAATGAAGCACATGATTTTGGATGAAGTTAAGGGTCAGAAGCAGACATATTAGTTGCCAAGTTTGAAATGAAGATACATCATACAAAGCCTGTACATTTAAAAAAAATTGTTAAAAATTGTTTGGTCGTCATAGAATGCGAGGGCCAGAAGTTCAAATATTAAAAGACTAATAACATGAAAAACACTTGAGTTGACTGAGGACATCTATAGCTGCCTCAATTTTTTCATTAGAAGGTCAAGACTAATGTGCTGCCAGATGTGATCTCCATGAGTCACTCGATCAATAAAATTTCAGCCTAAGATTCCAATGTAGACTGGGTTTGCTATGCGTCAAAGGACCCAAAGGCCCAGCAATACAAGCAACTTCAAGATAACCAAACTACATAGAGGAGCTAAGCCTTTGGTACTGATGAGTCAAGAACAAATAAGGACTGATGCCACAATTAGACTGTTAAGAGGCAGGTCAACTAGTGTGGATGCACAACGTGATACTCATGCAATGAATAATGGAACTTGTAGCCAGATATGGTACTCTCTAAGGTACTCTCTAAAATTGATAATTTGGTCCATTCCAATACTAAGTGTCATTAAGTGGCTCCTAACTAGGTGGGTTTTGGGGTCAAATGTGGGCAATCTTATTCCTTTTTTTTGATAACAAGGAGGTTGTTTCCAATTGACCCTGGTAGTATACGTCATCCATAGAAAATAATTGTGGATGTCATTGCACTTGCGGTAATGATCGCGATGTAGTGGATGCGGCACCTCGCGCCTTTGCAGTGTTACAACTCGCTCAGCGTACATCACGATGTGAATAGGTAACTTGAATAAATCTAACTATCATGGTAATTTAAGTTTTCTAAATCATATAATTAATTAGAACTTATATAATAGGCTTTTTAAAACCTAATACACTTTAAAAAAGATAATAATGACTAAATATCAGCATATATTGGTTGATACTCCATGATTTAAAATCATATATTATGCAAATGCAATAGGGTTTTCGGTTCGGTAAGCTCAAAATCCACGATAAGAAATAACTGATAACAACCTCGTTTTCTTCCACGACATCATCTACAACTACACATAATCAAGAAGTGCACATATATTTAATTTGATATTGGGGTGATCTTGAACAATAAAGAGGGTGAAAAATAAGGTCAAAAGATATGCCATTTTGGAGTTTTACCAACTAGTGCTCTAAATGAAGAAAATCAAACAAATATGAGAAACGGGAGAGCAACCATAATTGTTCAAGGTAGCCAACGGAAGCGATTCATCACCTACTTAGTGAAACACATAAATGTACAAATTGTTTAGGTCTCTTAGAGCATTGTAACAAGTGTTGCTAGAATAAAGAAAAAGTATTTGAACTCCAAAATGACTAGCTCAAGTATACTAACCTCAATGGCGACTCCTCTTGATCCTTTGAAAACCCAAGAAATAAAATATTATTTTCAACAGAAACAATAAGAAAACACTCTTAATTCTAGATCAACCTGCCAGATCATGGAGGATTTACGCTCATAATCAGTCAATAACGCAACTAGAATCGGCTGATTAACCTTTCGAAAGATGCAGAGACTTGTTTTGGACATTAGCAGAAGCCAGAAAGCCTAGAAATCAAGTCTCCCAAGCTTTCAGAAGCCTGTTAAGGTTGCCTGTACACTTAAAAAACTAGATCAATGATGAGACCAGAACTAAGAAACCCCCAATGAACCCAATAGTGAAATCTTACTACCTCCATTTTTTAGTCCACATTTGACCTTCCAAATTCTGCTTAGACTGGATCCACTTACTGGCATTGCCATGATGAAATGTTGTTGTCCAGATTTAACTGCATATGTGAGAGCTTTTTGGCCAACGACGACATAAAATGGAGGTCGTAAACCATGAGCCACGACATGGCCTACATCTCAATAACAACCAAACACAAACTTAGAATTTTTTTCAAGTGATAGGTCCCTCACAATACTAGACCAAAAGCAAAGGCTTCAAATCATAGAAACAAGACATACGTGAAACTAGATGGAAGCCACCTTGGATTACACCAAATAAGACATAAACAGGAGACTATTCTAATAGATCATCTACAAGAATAAAAAAAACTAGAACTAATGCAAAGGCTCCAAATCACAGAAACAAGACATATATGAAACTAGCTGGAAGCCTCCTTGCATTACACCAATTATATAAGACATAAACAGGAGACAATTCTTGTAGATCATATTCAAGAAAACAAAACTAGACCCAATGCAAAGTCTCCAAATCATTAAAACAAGACATATATGAAACTAAATGGAAGCCTCCTTGGATCACGCCAATAATATATGACATAAACTAGAAACTATTCTTAATCTTCCAAAAAAATTATTTGGCTCTGAGTGGTAACTTCAATGAAATTAGAGAGAAGGATCCTAGATGCATACTATTGGTCATATATATGCTACCTATGGGGTGCATAACAGATAAGCTGTGGGAATAAGCACTCTTTTTTAATACAGGTGAGAAGCAATGGTAACATACTATGACTGCCACTCGTGTGTAGTTTGGTTATTTATGCTGAATATATAGTACATACAGTACAGCACGTACATTGAGATGTCACGGCTATTGTACAATATTAACAAATTATATGATCATGATCCCACTATTTGGCTAGCAAGTTGGGCACGAAGAGACAAGCAGGAAACATAGCCTAAGCAAGTGCATAATAGAAAAAAGAAATCATGTTACCTTAATAAATATAAGATTCCTCCTGTCTGCTCTTATGTTGATATATATACATCAAAGAAGGAGAGCAAAGTCATCAACCAAAGATTTGCAACCAAGTTTTTGCCTTCATCAACTAAATATTAATGGCTTCTTCTCGAGTTTGCAAATCCTCTTACCATGCTCGTTCTATCAGTTTACCATCAAGACCACACCCAGTTACTGACCAATTTAATGAACAGCTATACAGATTGAGGTCTTCTCAAGCTGCCACCACATCTTCTTCCTCATCAATAAGCCGCAGCCTTAGCGGCCTAAATCACGTTTACAACTGTGTGGATGAGTTGCTTCAGATTCCTCTTCATCAACAGATCCTTTCCCAAAATCGGCAAGCGGGATGGGTTGAGGAAGTTTCGGAGGGATATCTAAAGCTCCTTGACATTTGTGGCACATCCAGGGATGCCTTGCTACAGTCAAAGGAAAATCTCCAAGACATTCATTCAGTTCTGCGCAGAAGGTGCAGTGGTGAAGTGGATATTAACAATGAAGCTGAAAAATACTTAAAAATCAGAAAGACAGCCAAGAAAACAATCAAGAAGTGCTTGAAATGTATCAATGTAGCTAACCAAAATAGAAGCAGTAATGCCATTGAGAATATGTTGAAAGATGTAGAAACGATAACAATTGACATCTTAAAATCACTGTTGTCTCATATTGCGGGTATTAAGTTACAATCACAGAAAACCAGATGGTCTGTGCTTTCCAAATTTATCAACCAAAGTGCCGTAAAAGCAGCAGCTGCATCGAGCAGTGCATTTGTCGTCGTTGATGCTACTCTAGACTCAATGATCTGCCAGAAGAAAAATGCTGCAGATATGTCTAAAGTCGAAGATATAAGGTGCCAAATGGTGAATTTGGAGTCCGAAATTCAAGATCTTGACGAAGTCATAGAATATTTGTTTAGGAATCTTTTTAAGACTAGAGCAACTCTTCTCAACATTCTTAGCAATTAGAACAATAATGCAATACTTATGTACAGACTTCACAGTAAATAAATGAATAGCAATTTGTCCAATATCTAATTTCCTGTGATCTCAATATTTGTGTGATTTCATCACTCTACAACAAACCCTTTACACAGAGTCACAGATAACTTGTCTTAACTCTTGATATCAGAAATGATAGATATTAACTTGGAATGATAATCCGATCGTGGAACAAGAACACAGTTTCTACAGTCGCTATATTTATATGATAGATCTAACAGAAAATGAACCAACAGCTACTATTATCAAATAATGTGTTCAAATTCAATTTTTTTTACAAAGCAGAGGATTGCAGATAATTTCAAGTAAGCTTTTTCATACTAATTGACGGATCAACTGCAGGCGTAATAGTAGGCGTAAAGTGCATGATATTATGATATAAGATCTCTCTTGCTGCGACTTGCAAAGCACCTGGATGCAGTACTGGATCTTCTTCATCAAATGTCCATTTTTACTTGCATTTCATTTCAAAGGATCTTCAACACATGCGCTAGATAGCCAGCCCAGAGAAGGAGAGTATAGACATTTAAAGAAATTAGTCACTTGTGTGCATCATTAATTGTTAAAGGCACTATGTGGTCCTCCATCTTTTATTTAAAAACATTGTACTCTGTTCATTGAAGCTTCATGTGTTAGTGTTTATGACTGTAAGTGAATTACCAAAACAGCTCTCAATCCCTTGTCTATAAGGCTATAATTAAGTTTCAATTGTTACTCGAAGTAGCATGCTGATTTCCGTGTCGTGGTTAGTCTGCTGTGGGAGGATTCCTTGGCCCCTTAAATTTGATGGCTAAGTTCATTCTTGGGAAAAGATAGAACCATTTAGATAGATACCAACACGGAGTCCCCCCATACACAAAAGGCAAAATTGTTAGAGAATATAACATATCCTGGGAGGTGGAAAGTCAAGTTCTTTAACATGGCATTACAAGCCAACGCGATAAAATGGTCATGCTTTTGAATCTATTCTTACCTCATTTCAGGGCAAAATTACTGTCTACAAAAGAATGTATAATGCAAGTATGAAGTAGCAAAGAAGCTTCATTTGCTAAATACTTTGTACTTGTTCGGTGCTTCACATTGAGACAGGAGTATCATATCACCATGGTACAAAGTACAAACAAGAGTGTACATACATGGAAGGTAGATAAGGAATCAGCAAATGCTTTGAACTTATTAGTGGTAAGGTCAAATGTTTCAAGATTGCACACAAACACATATATAAATATAATTAAGAATATTATGGCTTTCTTGTCCAAGACAATTTGTTAGGGACACTTAAGGACAGCAATAAAAAATTGGATCAGGATGGCAAATATGAAACCCAAAATCTTTGTATAAAAAATTCAGTTGAAGTTGAATAGAAAAGTTCATGATTATACTATCTAGCTGGAGTGTTTGCAGGAAAAGACAAACCGAAAACATAACCTCAATGATTCCATATTATCTTGTAATAACTACAAGATTCTTTCAATTATATCATGTCTCAATATAAATTGATCAACGAAGAGGGAAGAAAGTCACCAAACCAAGAAGTGTATTCTGACATTGCCTTCATCTCATCAAAAGAACCATAATGGCTGCATCAAAAACTTCTCACCATGTTCGTTCTATCAGTTTGCCTTCTACAACTCACCCCATCGCTAACCGATTCGAAGAGAATTTATGTAGATTAAGGTCTTCCCAAACTGCCTCCACTTCATCCTCATCAGTAAGCCACAATCTTAGCATCCTTGTAGACTTGTATACCTGTGTTGATGAGCTGCTTCACTTGCCCATCAATCAACAAAGCATCACTCAAGATTGCCGAGCAAAATGGCTTGATGATATGTTAGATGAGTCTCTAAGGCTACTGGACATCTGCACAATTGCTAAGGATGCTCTGTTGCAAATAAAAGAAAATATCCAAAATATCCAGTCTGTTCTCCGCAGAAGATTCAGTGGTGAATTGATCATTGATATTGAAATTGTCCAGTACATGAATGCCAGAAAGATGATCAAGAAAACAACTAATAACTGCTTGAAAGATATGAAGAAAGTTTCTAATAATGATGCAACTAGTCCTATTGCAGGCATGTTGAAGGATGTGGAAACAATGACTGCTGAGATCTTTAACTCTATGCTAGTCTACGTAGGTGGATCAAAAACGCTGCCAATGAAAAACGGTTGGTCTCTGGTGAGTAAATTAGTCCACCAGAAGTCTGACAAAGAATCAACAGCATCCTCGAGCAGGTTTGATGATCTCGATTCTGTATTGAGTACCCTAATTTCCAAAAAGAAGAAAATCAGCATCAACATGATGCATGTAAACAGCTTAACAAATCAGATAGGACAACTAGAATCTGAAATTCAAGATCTTGATGGAGCATTGGAAATAATGTTCAGGCATCTAGTTAAGATTAGAGCAACTCTATTGAACATTCTTAGCAACTAGAACTATCAACAAAGAATCAAGAGTACCAATTTTATAACTGATACTGTGTAAATTATACAAGATATACACTTATTTACAATTAAAATGTCCCTCACATATCCTCTTTCTGTCTAAACACTTTTTTATTTTTCCATTCTTTCTCTAGGAAGTCAGCCATTCTACAACAGCTCTCTCTGAAAAGTCAAACTTGGATATACAAAAAATAGAAAGTGAACTATTAGATATGAAATCGAATAAGAAAATTGAAAATAGAAACAAAGGAATGAAGGAGGGGGAGATGAAGGTGTCCAACAGTGAAAATCCTAGCTCTTACAATAATTCAAAAAAATTACGAGAGCAAATTAGATTACATCATATCTCTCCCTTTAACTTTATTAAAGAAATAGCTAAAAATACTTATATGATGCATTTTATCCCCATTAGTATTCTGAAAAGTCCATTAGATATTCTTGTGAAACTTTCTATTACGCCTGTTGAGTGAGTTAGAAGTACTTGCAGAAGCTTTGATCAATGCAATTAAGTTTCTATTCCTGATAAATTGAAGAAAGTCACTGTCTTCAATAGTATGATAGCATCTGGTTCAGTACATGGCTGTCAATATGCCATTGGTGTAATGCGTGGAAGAAGCATGATCCATGTAAAAGGCTCAACATAACATGGACTCATAAACCGGAAAATATGTCAGATCCCTAACAATTTGATTTTATATATTATTAATCCACTATTAACTTGAGAGCTATACATAAAATTTGAACAAATCTTTTTAATTAGTTCCATCTTCCAAGATATTCTTACAGATAAGCTAGTAACATATGGTCCGCCAAGGTCATTACAAACAGGAGATAATATGCCTTTACCATTCGTGCATAGCACATAATTAGGAATATGGTGTAAATCTGATTAAACAAATTACATTTAAGATTCGAATACAATATTGAATTTCTTAGAAGATAATGTGTAATAATTAGCTGGGATGTTGAGCAGGAGAGGACATACCAGAAACATAGCCAATGAAAATGCTTAATATCATTTCAATGTCAAGTCCGAAGTGAAAAAGATTCTCTGTGTTCACTTTGAATTGTTTTCCCACTTTTTTTCTTTAAAACAGCTGAATGGAAGCAACTTTCAGAATCTCCAAAACCTCTCATCATGCTCGCTCTGTCAGCTTGCCATCTAATCTCATCCCACTGCCGATCAGCTTGAAGAGCATCTGTGCACATTGAGGTCTTTCCAAAGCATCTCAACTTCTTCATTCTTATCACTAGATAACAAAGAAACCATCCTTGCGGGTATGTATGCTTGCTTAGATGAGTTTCATTTTTACCAAAGAGTGAGCAAGATCTCGACCATGTTTGCAAGCTAAATTCCTGGAAGATGTTAGATGAATCTCTTGGGTTATTGGACATCTTTAGCGTCTCTATAGATGCATTGCTGCAGACAAGGGAATGCATCCAAGAAATTAAATCAGTTCTAAGAAGATGCAGTGGTGTATTGATCATGAACAATGGAAATGACAAAAAATACCTGAACACCAGAGGGAGAAGTGACATCCATCAAGAAACCAAACGAAATAACAAAGAAAACACAACTGTCAAAAAGTTGAGGGATGTAAAAAACATAACTTGGCATCTTCAAATCGTTGATGATCCAAATAGATGGGTCAAACACAAAATCAAAGAAGAGCAGTTAGTCACTGGTGAATAAACTAGTCCATCAGATGATCCAAATAGGTTGGTCAAACACACTATCAAAGAAGAACAGTTGGTCACTGGTGAATAAACTAGTCCATCAGATGATCCAAATAGATGAGTCAAACACACAATCAAGAAGAGCAGTTGGGACTGGTGGATAAACTAGTCTGTCAGAATTCAGAAAGGTGATAAGAGGCAGCGTCTATCAGCAAATTTGAGAATCTTAACTCAAAATTGAGCTCTCTTTATTGCAGAAAAAAGAAAGAAACCGTCAGCATGATGTTGATAGATGACTTGAGGAGTCAGATAGTGAACATAGAGTTCAGTAATCGGAATCTTGATGAGGCATTAGACAACCTATACAGGCCTCTGGTTAAAACCAGAACAACTCTTCTCAACATCCTTAGTTACTAGATCATTTTTGTAAATGCCTATATGTATAAATTGAAAAAGTACAATACAAACGAATTAAGTGATTAACTGAAATTCCCAGGCTTCGTATTATTCTTTTACTACATTTAAGCAACCAGCTCTAATTTCAATGTGTGTTTACAAAAAAAAGTACAAAGAAGAACAAAATAAGACAGAATTACATACTTGATCTTCACCAAAAGTGAACAGACTAGCTGTTATCTCAAAAAATAAAAATAAAAAATCTCTTTCCTATTAGGAGATTGCTTGTTTCTCCTCTGATCACCAAAAGCTCCTACCATACTCGATTTTTCAGATTGCTTGTCACGGGAAAAGGTATGCAACAACATTTCAATACCTCAAGTCATTGCATGGCATCTAGCTTAGCATCCACCAAAGGGGATTTTGGAGTTAAGATGTACATAGCCTTACCCTTGTAAAAACAAAGAGATTGTTTTCGATTTGACCCTTGATGTGGCAATGAATTCGACTATCACCAAAGAGCTGTTTCAATTTATGAAATATATTAAGAAAATAATCCAGAATTACTTTTAAGATCTTAAGGGTATCCTAAGGGAATCAATCTCTAAAATTGCAAAAAGTCAAAGAGGTTTAAGTTTGGTCATTGTAGTAAAAAAGACAAAAGCAATGACCTCTTGTATTATCATTCATTTCTAAACTTATCTGAACATTATATTGTTCATTTACTCTTTATCTACCAAAAAGATTTAAGCAAGGTGTTGTCCTAGTTGCTAATAATTGTTCAATAGCATAAAACGCTCAACACAAACGGAAAATCAGAAAGGGACATCTTAAAATTAACAGATCTCTTTACCAGTAACCTTGTTTATTTAAAGAAACTGCAGTCTGCTGGCCTAAGTTATGTTGCAGACAAGAATTTTATAGTTAAAGGGGGAATTCACATAAGTAAACAACATACTTTTTAAAAATCAATATATTAATATCACTGATAAAAAATCCCAGACAGGTGAATAGCATGCAACTAGACAACTTAATGAAAAACTTACCAATTATGACGAAAACAGCAAATATTCAAGAGTTATTGGCCATGTGATCCTCTGACCTATTATGATGAATACATCTCGTACATGTACGTCCACATGCAAAGTTTTCGTCTGTAAAGCACCATCATATTTTCATAATAAAACGAACCAGCATAATGAATAAGGATATATTAAATGAGCTTCACAGAAATTTCATCATTAATAGAATGGAGGGTGTAAGCAAAATAAGTAGGTAATAATTCCAAACTAGCCAGATAAAACAGAATCTGAAATTCTGAACAATAAATCAGCACCTGAATCATAAATTATTTGGATTCCTGCACCTTTGAACAACTGTTAAACATATTTTAACTAAAAATATTTATTCTTTTTCGAAATAAGAGTCCGCACATATATATGTAAGACAATCTCCCTTTTAGCAATAAGATTCTATTGCTCGAACAGTAGGTTGCTTAAAAATCCTCAGAACCAAAAACAAAAAGTAACAAGGGGAAGAAGAAAATATTGGATAAACCTTATTTCATTCAGACGAAATAGGTCTCATACAGAAAGTTAAGTGTTTTACATACAAGGTGTATATTATCTCTTTAGTGGCTAAGTAAATTAAGAAGAATCACTCTAGACTTGATGAAAAACCTACACAAACACTCTAGTGACCTTTCAAGATCTAGTACTAACAGCCTAAGGTCTTCTAGGTGGTCTCTCAACTTCTCAATCTGCTGATTCTTCATCCATGCAGTTGTCTTTGGCCTGCTTAGCATGTGAAGAGCACTATCTACAACTTCAAATTTATTTCTGTTTGAGCAATCATCTTCTTCAAGTGGCTCATGTCTCAGGTGGATCAGTTTGCTAACCAAAGACCACTTGCTTGCTTCTGATATTGTATTTGAACCAGATACGTAGGAGAATAAGGACTTGAACACATCAACAGAGATTGATTGTGAATTATCTAATATTTGTAAATAAGAAATACTCTCTTGAGTTTTATTTGAGGTATCTCTGTAAAATTTCTTTCCAAAGCTCTTTGCAGTCCTTAATAACTTTGCCAGCTCTTTCTTGACTATCTTCCTTGAATTAAAGTGTGTACTAACCTCCTTAGCAACATCATGTTCATGAAGATTTCTACGGAAAACCAATAGAAGTTTCTGTATTCCATCCCTTGTCTGCATCAAAGCATCCCTTAAAATCTCACATACATCTATCATCCATAGAGATCTCTCTAACAATAATTCAACCAAATTCTCATTTTCTTCTTTTGGAATATCTTGCTGAATGCAAATCACTTTTAAAAAGTTACTATGAAAATCTGTAAGGCCTTTAAGTTTGTAACTTATTACTGGGGTTGAGGTTGAGACACCTTCTAAAGACTCTAGTTTGTACAGCAGCTCATTGAACTGAGACAGAAAGAGATTCGGCTTAACAGGTGAGATTTTTGAGCGAGAATGGTAGCCATATTTTGAAATAACGGCCATCTAATTTTCTTATTCCTAAAATAGGTTTCTAGACTTTTTGGTTGAATCTTTCTCTGATTTCCTGTTTGACCTGATTTATATACTGACAAGAGGAAAGACACAAATATAATTCAAGTAACCAGGAAGTCCAACTTGATTGAAAAATACTGGTTATCTTGTTAATGTTCATGTAATGCTTCTACCAACCACTATATCCAACTCATATCAGTCAATTATTTTCTGGTTCATGCATCATACTGATAAAATATCATGCTGTACACAGCCATCTAATATTTCTCCTTGCAGATGTGGATGTCCAGCTCTACAACCTCTACTTAAAATAATACCAATAACGCCAACCTTAGTTGCTTAAAAAAATAGTAAATCCACATCCAGCAGCATATTCAACAACATAAATTAATCTATATGATGCGTGGAACTGTGGAAGGATATAGTACGCTCAAGGTTCCATTTAAGTTAGCGTCTGCCGCCTTTCGAAGCAATAGCATGTCAATCATTATGATTACATGCATACATGGCAAGTGTCACGCAGGAATTGTTACAAGGAGCCGTCAATAAAATATGTACACTGAATGTAATGCATACTCTTGTTTTCTACTAAACCCTTCATTAAAAAATTCTAATTATATTTTTTTAATCTTTGGACAAACTATAAGTGTGATGTCTAAGTAAGAATGAATAAAGAATAAACCCTCCAACTCATCTTCAAAAAAAAAATAATAATAAACCTTCCAACTCAGTTGTATTATTAAGGCATGGTGTCACAATGAGGAGGGACAAGAAATACTAAAGTACAAAGAAAGGCTACAAAGAAGAAAAAAATATTAGGAAAACGTACAAGATTCTCCTCTTTCTCATTTAATAACATTTTTTCCAGTCTGTACTGTGGATTTTATCAAACTGAGAACTGAGGATCAGATACAGAAAGTTTTCATGATAATAAATTGAAATAAGGAAAAGAGCTTCAATCACAGGCAAAAGAACATCAGCTAATCTGAGTGCAACAAATTACAGAAAAGAAGTGTACATCAATTACAATTATTGTCTAAAAAGTCAGACATAGTGAAGTCTGTTTGATCTCCAGGCAGAATACACCAATGATCAAATACACAAAGGCACTCGGTGACAAGTCTTATTTGTGCAAATATTCCTCAACACCCATAATATAGCCGTACAAATAGAGTTCCCCAAGAATTTATTTACTATATACAACATGCCATTATCCCAACACCAGGTGGTTTTGGGAGATCGGATGTATGCAATCTTACCTTGTAATAACACGGACGTTGTTTCAATTGTCTCTTGATTGCAAACTTTATTTCGAACCCCACATAAGTTTGAAGTTTGAAGTTTGAATGTTTTAATGAGCTATTTTTTCTTTTTCCTATGAGGCAACCTAAATACACATATGAATACAAGTGGTGCTTTGGGAAAATACTGGTCCATAGAGAAGCTCATTGTATCATCAGAACAGGGGGCAATAATCCTAAGATAGTGCATACTTGTTTAGAATAAGTAGTTCATATATAATTCTCTTACAGTAACATGAAATCAAGAAATTAAGCAAGATAGTATTCCAATTGATACCATACCACATTTGTTTAGATTTCCTAGAAAGATTAAATCCAAAAATCAACTTTGGCAAGTGTTTTCATAGAGACTTAAGTTAAACTCAATCAAAAACTTGTCATCGGCGTAAACATAGGACTTATTGCAGTGCTAAAACTCTAAATCTAACACTTAAATTTATTCATCTCTATCTAACACTATGAAATAGCTTTCAAAGATGAAAATAAAAACATCATCAACAACACAATTTACATGAACCATAACAAATTACTACACTTTCTATGTTTTTTTTTTTTTTTTTTGAATATACTACACTTTCTATGTTAGTCCATCCATTCGATTTTACACCATTTCTATTTTGGATAATGTTTTCACCACGCTATACATTATTTTTTATATGTTTTGCTATCACTTTAATCATAGACGCAATTTAGTAATCCACAGTTTTAATATTATTAGGGTTTTTAATCTCTTGAGACGGATAGAGTAACTAATAACTAATACATATAACCGACAAAAATTAACTTTATTTAGCCTTTATCTACTACAGTCTACAACTAGGAAGCCATTTTTCAAACAACAGAAAATGCATGAAAAACTTAATAAGCTTTGTAAAATGGGCAATATTAATAAAAAGTTGAAAAAATCAAATCAAGTTCAATTACCATCATCATTAACACAGAAATCGCAAGCTTCCCCTTTGAACAATTCTCTCTGATCCACCATCACAAAAGCCACTCAAAATAAATGTGGGATGGATAAATACTTACAGTTCAATAGTTAATTTGTATCCAGAAATGTATATCCTTGATAATAGATTCGGTCGATAGGTTAGCATCAATGCTCAATTCATGAAACAGACCAATCCAATATCGTTTGCGACTAATTCATTAAGTCATTGTTTAAATTACTTTAGGGTTTGTTGGCGCAATCTTTATCTACTGAGGTCAAGGATCATATTGCCGACTTCCAATTGCCGACTTATGATTTCCGGTTACCGAAATCCGATCAGCGGATTTGGGACCAACCAAAAATCTTATTTTAGTATTTATTACCTAGGTTAAAATGGATGAATGAAAGTATATATATATGAAGAAGTAGCATAAAGAAAAGGGTCGGTGGATTAATTTACAAGCGCGTGAATATCTAAATTTTGATTCGAACTGGATTTTATTTGGCTAATCTATAATTATTCGCAAATTCTTACTTGAGACCGTCTTTATAAAAACAGTAAGTCTTATGGGAGACGGTCTATTCTATAGACGGAATCCATGAAGCCCAGCCCAAAATATAACATAGTATATTTGGGGTTATAATAAATTATTTGGGGTTATAATAACTTATATTTGGGGTTATAGAATAGTATATTCGAGGTTATAATACCTTACATTTAGGATTATAACATAATATAATTGATATTATAATAAAAAAATCATTTAAGGGAAATGGGCTGGCCCAATTTTGTGGTCTATCCTATAGAACGTCTCTTGTGAGATTTTGTGTTATAAAAGATGTCTCAAGATTGGGCCAACCCAATTTACTAAAAAAGGAAAGTGGGTTGGGCTCTTAAGAGTCGTGTTTAGAAAAGACGGTCTCTCAAGAGAGTACCTGGTAATTATTTAGCATAGAAATCCATGCAATTTGTGGGCTTATCTTAATACCTTTATTTTATTTTTCTTTTGGTTTTTGGTTACCAATAAAGTCAATTATTTTATATTAGTTATTTTATCTATTGGATTCGATCTACCCATGTATTGGAATTTAAAGTCTCTCATTGCGAGAGTTTTGTTGGGATAGTTTATCCTACATGGGCAAATTGAAGATAGTATGTACATTTTATAAGCTATTGGAGTCTTCCTTCTCATTGTCACATGGTTTTAAGATATATCTCCTTGGTTTATGAAGTGTGTGCACCTCGTGTTTCCCCATGTTATGTTGAAATTCACAATAAATTCAACTCAGTTCAACAAGTTTGGAGTCTTGTTATAAATTCGACCTTAAAAAGGTATATGACATCATTATTGGTGTCAATTCGACTAATATTGTTAATAGTATCAAATTTATTTCTAGTTCAAAACCACACCAAATCCAAAGATCAAGCGAAGATAATATGATAGAAGGAAGACTTTTGTGTTAACTTTTTATATATAGAATTATGTTTAACTAAAATTGTAATGTATTTGATCTAAGCCTGTTAAACAGATCAGGTTGGGTTGTGTTCGGGTCCGGGTTCGGGTTCGGGTTCGGGTTTGGGTTCAAGTCATCTATAAACAGGTCAGAAGATCACTCTTGACCCAGACCCAACTCATTTAGTTAATTGGATCGAAAATCACAACCTTGACCCGACTTGCAAGAGATCAGGTTCACCTGATTTCGATCCACTAAACCCATTTATAATTTTTCTGTTTTCGTTTTAAGGTTTTTAACGTTGATTAAATCTAATTTTTTAGGCTTTAATTTTAACTTTATGTTTTTTTGTTGTTTACATTGTATTTACTTTGAAAAATAAGAAACTATTAAATGAACTAAGTTAGCTCATACTATTGATTTAACTCGAAATTAACGCAATTAATTAAATGAGTTATATAAGTTAATTTCATGGTTTAAAATTTTGACATGAACTTGATTCATTTGATAAACAAATCAAGTCGGGTCGACCCATTTAATTAATTGGGTCAAAATCTCAAACCAAATCCACTTATTTCGGATTAGGTTAAGGTCGGATTAACTTTTATCAACCCATTTTAATAAATTTTTATTCAATTATAGATGTCGTCACTGATGAATGTATATGCTAACAATGGGTAGCACAATCTACCCACATTTTTTTAAAAAAATATTTATAGTTTTCCTTTTTTTAACCTTGTACCTCATCTGTTCCTTGTTACATTTTCCTTTTTACGCAATCTAAGTAGTATGTTATTTTATTGTCTATATGATGAAATATTCACATCTACAAAATTTTAAAAAAGTTAATTTTATGAAAGTACTCGATTAGACGATTGAAACAAGATTTCACTTGTCTATTATTTTTCTTACATATAAATTCGTCAACTCGTAAAATATAAAATAAGTATGAACGATGAATAGTGTCAATAACAGTAGTGTAGCAACTAGCAAATATTTTAGAACAAAGGAAGTATTTCACCATGTCAACTTTAAACTCATTGTAACCTGTAACTTAGTAGTTTATACAATGCGTTGTGGATGACATTTATTACTCTTTTCATTTTATAGTGATAGTGACACGAGATTATTATTGCTATATTTTTTTTAAACGTTATTATTGCATATCAATTTGCAAATAAAAGATTCTGTCAAATTTTTATAATTTTAGTTTTAAGTTTTGAATCCACCACCGAATATGTAGGATATTTTTTATTTTGAAGATTCTTAGGATATTTTTATTTTTTGAAGATTCGTAGGATATTTTTATTAATAAAAAAAATAGTGTACGGAATTCCTCCAAAACCGACATCGAGAAACCGCGTGAACTAAAATGTCTGAGAAATGTTACCGCCGCTTTTACAAAGGTATATATATATATAGACTACCCCCTCCCCTGTCATCATCATTATTCCTCCACACTGCGCTTTCCTTGGTGCCATTTGGCTATTTAGGGCTCTTAATCTCCCTCATCAATTACTGATTTTTTCATTTCTCAGATTTAGGGTTTATATGTAAGGTAATTTCTGAATTTTGTTATCGTTTGCTGGTTTTCTATGAGGAACTCAACAGCCGAATCTTCTCGTAGATTTTTTCTACGATTTTCTGTTCTTTCGGATTATTCCTTCAGATGTTGCTATATACTTTGCATTCTGGAACGCAATTATTCATTTTTGGTTTTAATTTGACGACCGAGGTCTTTTGAAAAGGTTCCCTCAATATTCGTTTTAGTTTGGAATTCTGATCTGTTTATTAATGATAGAAGTTTTGATATTTTTGGGTTTTCAAGGTTTTGCCTAACACTAATGACGGATGGTGATTCGCTAACCCTAATTTTTATTCTGTTTTGTCCCTTTTAGGGATATTTCTGTGTTATGCTGTACTTTTGACCAAAGAAAATAGTATGTTATAAATTGTTTAGAAGTATATAATGTGAATTGTGAATAATTAATTGAAGTGGATTTTTGAAATGTTATTTGATTCTGATTTAGTGTTTTAGTTGATTAGTTGATTTGTGTGTATCTTGTTGCATGTTTCATATTTGCCGTTAGACAATGATTCTTCACAAATGTCAATTGAAACGGATTATCTTGTTGCTTGGTGCGATTCTAATTGGTTTATATGTCAGTGATGAATCAGTTTATATGGTTTCTACTTTCTTGTCCATTTGTTTCCGTTCAAATTTTAATTTGCTTGGGGTTGTCTCGTTTATGTCTGTGACTCTATCCCTAAGTAAACATTCTTTTAGCTAATTGATCGAGTACTAAGCAACTGTTCGATGCAGTGCAGCGGTGGTGTTTAAATCCTGCTGTTGATGTTTTGACTCAACTTTTTGTAATGCACTGATGTACTGATATTCTATAAATCACTTTCATATCTTCTAGACGATAATAAAATTTTTTGCAATGCATGTGACACTATTTTAATGATCTGGGTGGATAAGCAGATGCACTAATGGTCGTTTACTAAATTACTGTAATATTTTATTCTAATCTAGTATTACTTACTGTTTATTAGGCTGGTGAATTAATTTGCTTAGAATCCTGTATTTACAGCGTTCCTTGAATGAGCAAGTTGAAGTACCGGAGGTCATTGAGCATGACTAGAAATCATGTGGGCTTTGTCCGCGCAGGTTAATCCTGCTGTTCACATTGCAATCTCAATATTATGTACTTCTGTTATGCATGTTGCTGCTTAAGAACATCATTTTTGAAACAAGAATGTTTATGGATGTTTGTACAGTTTTTCTTTGTTAAAATTAAACCAGAATGATATTTGTGTCACTTTTATCATATTTACTTAGAACTTGTCACTTTTATCTTGTAGTAGTGATATTCAGACAATTTTTGCCTTTACTTATTCCCGTTTTAAAAAGTGAAGCCAACTAGACATGTGTATATCTTAAACTATTCTTTTGTCTTTAAAGTGCTGTGAATTTATTTACTTTGCCCACACAGGTTTGAATCCTACCGCTCATGTTTATTCTTCTCAGTTCAAGTTTTAATGGGGAGTGCTGGGAGTTTCTTTGAATGACTGAATGATTATGGAAGAGCTTCTTCTTTCGGTAAGTATCTTGAATCTGATGCACTCTCTGTTTCCCATTGTGTTTGACTTCATGATATGCTCCAATCCAAGCGATCCACCATGAAATACTAATGTCTTACTTTACTGTAAATTCATTATTTGGAGTCCTGACAATTGCTTGTGTTGGTGACTTTGTGTGCATGTTCTTTATGAATGCAGGATTAGTATTAGTGTAGATGATTTGGGAGTTTAAAATTTCAATATGAAGTGGAAATGCGATGTGGTTATTTTGCATGACTAGAAATTATGTTGCATCTGTCTGCGCACGTCAAAATCTTGTTGTTCAGGTTTCTGTTTTCACCATTTGTCTGTACTATCTATGCAATTTTGTTACCTGAAATTTTATTAATTCAGTCTGTTGAGTGTTGATGAACATGATCTTACATTGAATTGTTGTCGTAAATTTCAAATCTTTTTGGAGTGTTGAAACTTGAATTCATGTATTGGTGATAGTTAGACGAAAAACTCTCTACACATTCTTTTTATTAGAAGTGTAAACTGAGTAGACATTTGAGTATGTGCGGCTATAATCTACTATTTAAAAATGTTCGTTTGTCTTTGCAGTACTGTTTAATTAGTTTTTGTTAAGTATTGCAAACTCCTGCTTCTATATTAAGTGGATATGTTAAGAGTGATTGTCTGTTCTGACTTGAAATTATGAGGCCTTTGCTCACGCAGGTTTGAATCTTGTCGTGTTTATGTGATAAGAAGACCTATGGTAATAAAGTTTCTGAAAATCCTTTCCTTTTTTCTTAACATTGCATTATGCCATCATCCTGCTATTTTCATGTGCTCAATTGTTTGATGTCTGTAAACTGGTAGGTTATCAGCTGAGAATTTGACACGTTTGACAAAAGATATCTTCAGTTACTGCATGAATAATGTGCATAGTTCAGCATGGGATGCATGAGTCGTAGTGGTCATCTAGCATGACTTGAAATCATGTGGGCTTTACCTGCGCAATTTCGAATCTTTCCGTTTAGGTTGACTCAACTTTTTGATACTGTTGCGCAATCACTATCAGTTCTTATTGATGATAAATTAATTTTTTGTTGCAGCATTTACTTTTTCTATAACGATCTGGGTAGATAAACTAGTGACCTACTGGTCGGTTACTAAGCATCCAAACTCAATCATCGCTGTAAATGGTGAGAGAAATCACGCGAGTTCCTTCTGTAATCCATACTGCCCGTAATGCTTTATTTTTTTTTATATATTTCTAATTTTTTTAATTTTTTAGCTTAAATTTGGATGTTTGAGACCCACTTTTGCATTATTGTTAAATGGTTTTTGGTCTCCTCTTTGCAAGGTAATTAGCTTTATTCCATCTATCTGCTACCACTGTACCTAAACATATTTTTTTTCCTTTCTAGGTCAAAATTGACATTACATATCATTATTAAAAAAATATCTGTTATGGCTGGATATAATACAACAACTCTATTGAATTGTTAATTGCTAAGCTGTATATGTATTAAAGTGTTGTTTATTGATCTAGGTTTTTGACTACTGATTGATCTAGTTATTATAATAATCACTGGTGGGAAACAAGGAGAGTATTTTTAATGTTGTGGATTTAATTGTAGTTTAATTTGGACATTTTTAATCCTTATTTGTAGTTAGTAGCGGATCTTCGGTTCTTTTTCATTGTTTTTGGGAATGAGTCCGTATTGGGTATTGGATATTGGGTAGTGCAGGAGTAGTTATTTCATGATTCAACACCAGGTCGGGTCAGGTTGGTTTTGTTGGATGTTAATAGCTTTGCGGTTGTTTGACAGGTAATTACTATCACTTTTCATGATTAAATTAAATTTCTAATGCAATGTGTGAAGGCATGGATAGATTAGATAAAAACTAGTGGTAGTTCGCGATAATTTGTTATGTTTTATCCGGATCTATAATAAATTACTGTTATGTGTTTGTTTTATTTGTGAATTAATTTGCACATATATCAGTATCTTCTGCATTTTACGGGTAAGGGGGGTGACATGGCGTTGTAATGTGCATTCTTAGATCATTACAAAATTGCATGTCCACTACTTTTTCTTTAGTTAGTGGACGGGCGAAGTAGTTATCGGCCATGACTTGAAATCATGTCCCCGCAGTTTCAAATTTTGCCATTCACGTTTCGACTCAACCTTTGGATATGCAGATTATGAACCGACACACTTGTATAAATCACTATCAGTTTTCCTAGATTGATGATAAATTTCTATTGCGACGCATGTGATACTATTTTTCAATATCCGAGTAGATAATATACTAAACTAGTGGTTTTCACTAAAATTTTGTCAAATTTATTCTATTCTTTTTAATAGTTCACTGTTCGGGTTAGGTTTATGAATCAACTTGCTTAGAATCTTGTATCTGCAGCTTCCACGGAAAAGATGTCAACATTCTGCAGATTATTTACTCGTTCTTGGCTAATTACAAAATTGCAGGTCCACTAAAACTTCTCAAATAAGTGGACGTAGTATTAATTCTAATACTCATTCTTAGCTTATTACAAAATTGGTTGTCCACTACCACTTCTCAATTAGCGGATGTGCCCGAGTGGTTATCAGGCATGATTAGAAACATGTGGGCTTTGCCCGGCCCCGCACAGGTTCGGTACCTACAGTTCACATTCAAATTTTTGTACCTTTTTATTTACTCTTCCTTGCTGCTTAAAACATCATTTTGGAACTAGAATGCTTATGGATGTTGGTACCAAATTCTGTACCACTATCAGTACAGTTTTTTGCATTGCTTAAATAGAATCTATATGACATTTTTGTGGTTTTATATTGTCCTTGCTAAAAGCCGAAAACATTTCCTTTTCCACTGGGTTGTATCTTTGTGGTTTCCAATTCAGGAGACATTTAGAGTACTCATCTGCTGACTACAACCAGTTCCTCTATCCGGTCATGTCCATCTCACTAACTGAATAATGAAAATTATTAGTATTTGATTTTTTTGTTGGCGCTATTGTTGGTTTATTGTATTCATTTGAACTAAAAGAATGCATCAATTGGACATGAAGTGGATAAGCTGGAGTGGTTATAGGTTACGACTAGAAATCATTAGGGCTTTGCCTGTACAAGTTTTGAATCCTCTGGCCGTTTACATTTTGACTCTACTTTTTGGTGTGCGCCCTTATTGTTTTGGTTTGATTTATTCATGGGTTTTGGGTAGTAGTTAGGTCATGAGTCAACACTAGGTGAGGTCGGATCGGTTTTGTCAGATGTATATAGTTTTGGGATTGCTTAAAAGCTGATTACTATCACTTTCCTAGATAATAACATTTAAATTTCTAATGTAATGTTTGCGATACTTGATGTTAGGATATTTGTATATAAGATTACAAAATAATGGTTATTTACGAAAATTCTGTTGTGCTTTATTCTGATCTCTTTATTTACTATGCCTTTATTTTCTTTGTGAATTTAATATGGTTAGAAGTTAGAACCCTGTATCTGCTGCATTCTATGGGAAAGGGGTTGACATTCTGCATAGCATTATAATACCAATGATTCTAAGCTCATTACAAATTGCAAGTCCACTACTGTTTCTTAAGTAACTGGCCTTACTGGAGTGGTTATCGTGCACGAGTATATATCACGTGGGCTTCTCCTGTCCAGGTTCATTGATTTTGTTCATTGATTTTTTATTTGGTTGTACTTTTATGTTGAACAGTTTCTGCATTCTTTCATTTACTTTGCCTCTTAGCTCAGTGAAAAAGAAGGTCTAGGACCCTCAAATGGTAGAGAAACAATGACGAAGTTGAGTAAAAAACAGAGGATAAACAAAAGAACAATCAAACAACAAGCACAAAGTGTTTTATGAGGTATCTAATGATACCTTCCCTCAAAATATGATTACTTTCATTAATATAATCAACATTACAATAATGAATAACCAAACACACTTGAGAACAAGCTCTCAAGATGGTGATTCCCTTCAACAATGGAAGTCACCCACAATCTAATACAAAGAAGAGACTCACTTGGTTCTCAAACCCTAGTCACGCTAATGTGTATTAGCCTCACCACACTCTTCTAATGATGTTCTAGGACCCCTCTATATAGTCCCTCAACATATTAGAAGCCCTAGGTTGAAGCCCTTAATGCCCAAAGAAAACAGCCCGCAAAACAGAATGTTGCGATTTTGGCCAGCAAACAACCGCTCGACCCGAGCAGCACCTGCTCGAGTGGTCAAGCCAAGCTTCAAAACATTCTGCCTCTTCTGATGAAGCTGCTCGACTGAGCCTCCTTTGCTTGACCAGTCGAGCAAGCTTCAGTACCCACACAGCTTCGAATCAGCGGCTGCACTTCTTGGGCATCCTTCACCTCTTGCCTTGTCTTGATCATCAAGAGATTTGGAGCTCGACACAACACTCAGATTTAAGATTCATCTAAGAAGTTCACGAGGTTAGTCGAATTGATTGCAAAAAATATATTCGTTATCTTGCACAAGCAAAAGAATCAACTTATACTTTTACTACTTAAATAAGGGATGTGCTAGAGCGAATATCTGCTCTGACTTGGAATGATGTGGGATTTTCTCGCGCAGGTTTGAATCCTGCCTGTTTTTTCTTGATGGAATTCAAGATTTTGCCACAGGGAAGGCGATGTGTATTTCAGAGTGACTGAAGGTGCTGTAGGCCTGTAGCTAGTGTTCTGTAACCAGAAGGTCTGTTGTGATAAGTTGATGATGTTCCTTTTCTGATTATAGCATTATCTCATTATCCTGCTATTTTTCTTTTTGTTCAATATTATTTAATGGCATTGTAAATTTGTAGGTTACAGTTGAGTAGTTGATAACAGATATCTTTAGCTATTGCATAAATGATGTGCATAGTTAAACATGGAGTGGACGTGCCGGAGTGGTTATCGGGCATGACTAGAAATCATGTGGGCTTTGCCCGCGCAGGTTCGAATCCTGCCGTTCACGTTTTGATATGCTTTTGGTATGTATATTTTATAATACACTATCAGTTCTAGTCTTCTAGTATTTCAATGCATTTGTCACTATTTTTAATGATCTGGGTACATAAGATAATGAACTAGTTGTCATTTACTATACTTCTGTCATATTTTATTCTAATCTAAATATTTTACTGTTTTGTTGGGTTTGTGAATCAATGTAATTAGATCCTGTATCTGCATCGAACCATGAAAAAGGGCCGATTAGATAGTAGGTGCACCATGATCGACGGCTTTGGGCGAGCTATTTTAAGGGCCTAAATTTTTAATATATTAGATTAGATTTTTTTTGTTATTATATATTATAACTAAATATTTTTACTAGGATAGTAATACGTGCATGTTATAATCTATGTCAATAGATTTTCATAATTAATGACCATTCTTTATCTTGTTGAGACTTACTTTTTATTATTGATTTTGGGTACTGGTTGGTGGGTATTGTTTGGTATTTTTTGAACGCTAATCATTGAATCTAGGTAACTAAGTAATAATATTGTTTTCTATCAAAAAAAAAGCAATAAATATTGTTTATTTGGTACATTATCTTGGTTAATTAGCTTAATTAAGTAATGTTTTGTGTGATTAAAACAGTATTTTATCAATTGTAACTTAAAAAAAATACTCCTTTTATCCCATTGTCATCCTTCCATTTATTTTTGTAAAACTTAAAAAATCGGTACTGTTTTGTTAGGTTTGGAATGAACTTACATAAAAAAAATTATTTGTAGCGTTCCATGGACTATGGGTTGACATTCGTTATGTTATTTTAATACTCATAACTTACTACAAAATTGCATGTTCACTACCACTTTTCAAGTAAGTGGAACTTTTTTTTGTTTTTGATCCTTAACTACATGAAACTTGTGTATTTTTTCAAAAAGCAGAAATTATGTTATGGACTGTGGAGAAGTGCCTTGACTAAGCCAAGTTGTGATTTGTACTAAATATTTTAGTTTTTGAAGACTTTGTAGCCGGTGAATTAAGATGTAGGAATGTTATCGTTGGCAAGTCTTGCCAAAGGACTGCAAAAGTATTGGTTCATTGATAATTACCATGCCATCATATCCAGTAAATCTTGCTAAGTGGCAAGGTCGAGGTAGAAGACAAACATGTTGTACTGACAGGAAAACAAAGATGCCTTGGTATTCTAACCCTATTGGTTCATTGATATTTCATTGATTTTATTTGATTGTTTAGATTTTTAGCTTTCACTAACAATACATTGATTGCAAGTGAACCTGCCTCAGACCAAATAACATGCTAGATTGGGCAACATTTGATCCACTTTGCCTCAGACCAAATTCAAGTTTGAATCCAGCCGTTTTTCCTACTGGAATTCGAGTTTTACCATGTGAAAGGTGAGGTATGTGTATTTCATAGTGATTAATGTTGTTGTAGTTATGTAAGCATAAGGCCTACGGTAATGAGATCCTGATGTTTCTTTCCTTTTGATCTCGGTGTAAACTAGTAGGTTATCAGCAGAGAATTTGAGAAGTACGATAAAAGATCTCTTCAGCTATTGCATGAATCATGAGTGATGTTAACATGGAATGGACTTGTCGGAGTGGTAATCTGGGGTGACTAGCAATCATGTGGGCTTCACAAAATAATTATGTATATATTTCCGGATGAGACCGGATGTCATAAAAGTGAGTTGGACCGCATGAGACCGGATGAGACCGGATGTCATAAAAGTGGGTTGGACCGGATGAAACCGGATGTCATAAAAGTGAGTTGGAAGAGGAGTAATATTTACAATTATTATGTATATATTTATTTTAAAGGACTTAAAATATTTTTTTTTTCAACACAAAATAATTTTTTAATTCGAATATGTTAATTTTATAATAATTAATTTGCTAAATTATTTTAAAATATTCTATTTTTCAATTTATTTTTTGTCTTAAAAAATATTTCGGGTCTAACCGGTCCATACCCGGATCGGACCGGAAGAATTCCGGGTTAGACCGGGAACCGGTCCGGTCTCCGGTCTTATATTTTTTGGGATTCCGGTCTTCCGGTCAGGGTTTGGACCGGTGAACACTCCTAGTAGTGAGTATTATTTTAATTATATAGTGGTGGGAAATAATGATTGTATTGGAAGCATGAGAGAAAAAAATAATTAAATAATAGCGTAATGTAATGATTGTATTGAAAGTGTGAGAGAGAAAATAATTAAATAGTGTGAAGTAAGAAAAGTAGGTTTTAAGGGGTAAAAGTGAGATGAAAACTTTCCAAAAATGGAAAGTATTCTAAAGTGGAAAAACTTATGGAACTGCTCGTTTTAGTAAGGTGGAAAAACAAAAAGGAACGGAGGGAGTATCATTTTTTTTGAAGTATAAGTATATTATCTTTTAACCAACTTAAAATATCCAATACACTTAAATAATATTCATTTAATAAATAAAATTAATAAGATTTTTTAAATAATTGAAAAAAATAAAATAAAATATATAAATTTCTAATACATTAAATGACGTGACTTAAAAAATGTAACATCAATATAAATACATTATAGTCATAGTTAGAAAATAATTAAGTCAAATAAATTAATTAGTAATGATGTCATCATAGAGTTTTGGAGGGAAATTTTTTATTGAGGTTGTGACACGTAAGCAATATTAGTTAGTGATGATGTCAACGTGTTTTGTTTTACTAATAGTTAAAGACTATAAATTATTGAATAATTTGAAGTGGTTAAATTTGAAGCAATAGACAATGTTTTTTAATGTTACGTAATACATGTGTTTGGTGTTGGCATAATATTATTGGAAGATGATTTGACCGTGAATTTTCATGAAATGTATATATCGTTTTCATATTTATGAATTTTTTAATAGAAATTTCTATGTTCACAAATTTTAATTAGAAGTGTTCATAACTGGATTTCTGGCATTTTGGGTACCCAAAAAGCTGGATATTCAGTTAGTCAGGCACCTTTTTTAATGGCCCATGTCCTGATGCGATTTATACAAGTACCTAACTTTGGGTACCAGGATCAATAGGGACGAAACACCAAATAGCCGATTTTATTTATGACATTTTTTTGAATGATTTGGGTGCAGAATGTGCCCATGACCAAAACTATAATTTATAATTTTTTCAATTTTATGACCCATCAAAAAAAGGTTGCGGGTTAGGGGGTCGAGTTTTTTTGAACAAGCCTATTTTTATGACCCGCCATTTAAGCTGCGGGTTGGGGGGTCGTGTTTAGTGAACATGCCTAATCGTATTACTAATACTAAGAAGTACAACATATTCAAATAACGCATTCAAAAAACTGTAAAAAAGATGAGATTATTGAAATTTCATAAACATGATCAATCATTAAACCAGCCAGAGATATTTTACTATCAAAACTACGATAAATTTCTACTTTTTTGTCCGCACTCATTATAAATTAAAAACAAGCCTATTCTTAATTACTACTTTTATGACCGGCCATTTAAGTTGCGGGTTGACGGGTCGGATTTTTTGAACATGCCTAATTGTAATTACCATGTACTAATAATTAGAAGTACAACATATTTTAGGAATTGTGAAAAAGATGAGATTATTGAAATTTAATAAATATGATCGATTATTAAACTGGTCAAATATATTTTACTACCAAAATTACTACAAATATCTACTTTTTTATTCCACTCAGTTTATCTATTTTTAATTTTAGTTTGTCATAATAAATTAAAACATTGATATATTTGAATATCATCCACCACTTTTACTCTATACTAATAATTCATCCATTTTGAAATACTCGCTACATCATCTTCAATACTATTAATCGTTCAAGCTTATTTTATATATTGCGGCTAATGTGCAAGAAAAAATATAGGAAAGTGAGATCTTGTTTTAATCGTTTAATCGCATACTTTCATGATATTAATTTTTTATAATTTTTAAACGTGTATAGTTCAATATATATATGATTAAAATAACTTATTGGATTGCACAAAAAGACAAAAGTATCAATCCAATTTCCAATACCCAACTACCACCTTTACAATTAATTTAATCAATTAAAATACTTAACTACCACATTTTTAATGGACGTCACACCACTCTTAATAACCGTGAAAACCCAAATGAGACATCTAAAATGATTCGGATGGCGTATTAATAAAGTAATCTCTCCAATTCAATGTAATTGTCTCATTTTCTTATTTGATAAATTCATATCAATTGTTCCATTATCTTTTTTGCTAATGATTTTTTTACCTAAATGCTTCATGTTCACACAAGTAATAATGACCAAAATACCTATACTTTTTTTTACCAAAATACCTATACTTTTGCTACTTATAATACCCAACTACCACATTTATAATTAATTTAATCAATTAAAATACTGTAACTATCACCATTTTTGTAGAATTCATCTCACTCATAAATCCGTGCCCAAATAAATATATACTTGCT
This sequence comes from Amaranthus palmeri, assembly GCA_019776075.1. Taxonomy (NCBI): domain Eukaryota; kingdom Viridiplantae; phylum Streptophyta; class Magnoliopsida; order Caryophyllales; family Amaranthaceae; genus Amaranthus; species Amaranthus palmeri. The sequence goes on along the minus strand of JAAKBH010000286.1, from coordinate 478,671 downwards.
AAATATACAATAAATCTTGCTAATTATACGATACAATTTTATTTACCCATTATCATCATTAACGGCTAATTAACGGTTAAAATAAATGACGAATTTTCTTTTAAAACATAATGAAAGATGTATACGCTAAATCTCTTACCGTATCTTGATCGTATCTTGCTAAATATACTGTACAATGAATTTTATTTACCCATTATCATCATTAACGGCTAAATCTCTTACCGTATCTTGCTAAATATACTGTACAATGAATTTTATTTACCCATCATTATCCTTATATATATACTCTTAAAAAGCTTCAAAAACCTTAACACTTCTTTTCATTCCCCTTGCTTCCTTTTTCCATTTCTCCTGAATAATCTCATGGTCTCAACTGCTCTTTCAACCATGGATATTTCTTCAAACATAGATATGATATGCTTCTTCGGTAGCTTAGTTTCAGAGGTAAAATTGAAATTGTTGGTGCAATTTTCGCCGGAATTCTCAGGTAAACATGTTTTTTTTTTATTTAATCTTTTTTCCCCAAATTTTGATTTTGTTTACTTACAAAGATTATGGTAACTATATAATTACAAAATATTCTCAGGAAAACCCTAATTTTTCTCGTCTTTAATCTATTTGGGAATTGGGATAATTGCCAGCCGTTTTTGACATAATCTCTCTCTAAATTTCTTATTCTATGGTTTTGTCTTTAATTTGATTCTAATCGGTTAATTGAAACCAATTTCTTTTAAAACCAACAAAATCAGTTAAGATTGAAGATGCACTCTAAAGATTGAAACTTTTGAAGATATTTTTGAAGAAGAAGTACTCTTTGGCTTTTTGATCCAGAAAATCATTTGTAAGTTCACTTTTAGAGTATCTTTTTGTTTTTTGGTTGCTAAAAAAAATTGTTTATCATTGTTAATACTCGAAAGCAAATAAAAATTGTTTATCATTGTTTTATGCTAAGGAAGTCATATGAGTTATGTTAATATTAATATATAGAAATTTAAGAATTAAGAGATTTAATTAATACTCAAAGTTTGTAAACATCTAATTCAAATATGAGATTTAATTAATTCACAATGATGAAAAAAAGCATAATTTTGGTCAGGTAAGATGATTTATTTGTGGGCAATTGTAATAATTGTAATATAGTAAGAAACATTTATGGGCAATTGTAATAATTGTAATAATCAACCAAGAATACTTCTCAAAATACTAATCCGTGTAGTAATTGTAATATGACAATGTTAAAGACAAACAATAAACATATTTGAAGGCAATTGTAATGATTCACCGAATAATTTTTTAGAGAAGTGCTTTTGGCGGGAAATGAATCATTGTTTTAGTATAGTTTATGATGGTGATTGAAAGCTATGATTTTGGTTAACCGTTTATCTGGGTTGATTTTTGGTTCATTTAATTTTTGGTTTCATTTATTTAGTATGATGTTTTTGATTAGGGTTGATTTATTCCTCAAATTGGAAGTTTGTATAAATTTCTTTGGCAGATTTTATTGATTTTGGTTCACCGTTTATCTGCTTGATTTTGAATTCATACATTTGGGTTTATTTATTTGGACATATTCGACCTCAAATCCTGTTGTAAAGAACACGAACATCGTAATAATTTTTCCTGCTCATTCTGGTGCACACATTGCTTAACAATTGATTAATTTTTTGACTTCTATATTTATTCTTGCTTTTCCTTTTTTCTCTTTCGGGCGACAAATTTCAAACTATTTCATTTCTTAATCGTCGTAATTTCAAAGAATTTGCAAACTTGTCTTGATCCCAAAACCAGTTGTACATTATTATTATTTTTTTTGATTATCATTACCTTGTTAATTGTACTACTATTTCATTTCTATTTGTATGTTACTAATTTTTTTTTAATATTGTTGGTTAATCTAATTGCAAGTGCATTTTATTAGTTTGAAATTTGTCTTACATTTTTTCCACCATACTATTGCCCATAGCTTGTTAATTAAACTAAATAGAAATCATCACTAATCAATTAAATCAAACAGAGTAACAGACTATATAATGGAGTAAGAATATAAGTCACGCCATTGGTTCACTCTTTCAGGCTGCCTTTACTTTTTCCCGCCATTGATGAGATAGCGAGGGTTGAAGAAATGGAAACATCTCCATCTCCATTTCCATTTCCATCTCCATCTCCATCTCCATCTCCCAGCGAAGAAGCCCTAAATCTACTTCGAAGCAGACTATGTGACCCTCTCTCCGTTTTCTCCCTTCTCTGCCCCTCTTTTGATTCCAATCACAGGTTTTGCATTGTTTCACTGATTCAATTGTTTAATCTTAACCTTTTTGTTTGATTCTGCATGTGTTTAGTAATAGCATCTTTTTTTTCGTTGCACAGTAAATTGAAGTTTTTAATATCTAGTTCAGTTACTGAGGCAGTCAATAACTCCGTCTTGCTTCTTGGTCCTCGTGGTTGCGGGAAAAACGCGGTTTGTTCTTTCATCTCTTCGAGTCTCACTTTGATTTTTATTTTGCATTCTAAGTTTTACTAGTTTTATGTTCCATGGGAAGTAGGTGTTGGAGCTTGTTCTCAAGGAATTATTGGCGGATTATCCGGATCTGATTTCTGTGGTAATGCTCTCTTATTGTTGCAAATTTTGCACTTATGTTCTATTCATTTACAATTTATATATGAAGAAATTTATTATGGAGTATTGTTTTGTCTTGTGTGTTGAAATCCCTATAAAATTGTTATTTTTGGTGCAAAAGAAACCCTTTTAGAGCATTGTTGAAATTTGCCAAAACTTTTGGTGTTTTTCAAATTTTTAATGATACATTGGTCATTTAGGAAGGCACCTTATGTTCTTTAACTCATGGTGTTTTTGTTCCATTGTACTCTTACTCTCTCCTATTTATCATTTAATTATAACTTATTAGCTATGAGTTGGTACTCATTGTTTGTATCTCTTACCCCTAATCTTATGGCATAAGAGGCAAGACTCATAATTTTAGCATCGTTTATTTTTTTTTTATTTTTTGGTTTGGAGGGGCCGGGGGTGTGGGGATGGGGGGTTAGGGGTTTTAGATGGGGATGAATTTGGCTTTTCGATTCGGCACTTAGACTCATGTAAGTTGCAAAACAAAATATATTTAATTTGGTACTATTATATATATTTGCTTGCCTAAATAAATTTCACTCAATTTTCGATCAACTTTTTTGTATTGATTTTGTATAGCCATTTAGTTTTAGACTAGTGGTTAAGGTTGATTTGATTCTATATTTACTTGTATTTCTTTTATATAACTGCAATCAAATTTTTTAGCCAAGAGATGACAAGACTTAGGATGTAACTTCTACGTGATTTATATTGTGAGGCAGAAGTTATAAGGATTTTTACAACATGAATTTGGAATGCCTTAATATGTGGTTGGATCTAGGTTTATTTTTGTGTATTTTTGAAAACCAAATTGGATACAAAGGTGCATTAGTGCAAAGTTTTTCGTATGACTCTTCTCGATTATAGTTCTTGTAGTTTAGTTCGTGCAATCTTGTATGCTAATTTTCTTCTTTGATTATGGGCCCTTTTTCTTTGTTTAAAGAGGGTAAATTGTGTGTTTAAAGTTTTTTAAAAAGTAAATTCCATTTTTTTTCGAGGGTGGGGGTTTTGTATTGTTGTGTGCTTAATTAACAACTTAATATTTTTTGTAGATTAGATTGAATCGGCTTTTGCATAGTGATGATGGTTGTGCCCTCAAGGTATGGCTTATGTCTATTTTAGTATTTGTTGGTTAGTTTATTTGTTAATTGTGAGCTGCCACATCATGTTTACGTTTTGTGTATGCCTTTAGTTTGAATTTTACTTTATCTTGCTAGCAATTTTTTATACATACTACAATAGTTTTTGGTCTACCTTATTGAGGTAGATGTGCCTAAAGCTCTAAGAGTTTTTGGTCTACCTTATTGAGGTAGATGGTCTACCTTATTGTAATAATCAACCAAGAATACTTCTCAAAATACTAATCCGTGTAGTAATTGTAATATGACAATGTTAAAGACAAACAATAAACATATTTGAAGGCAATTGTAATGATTCGCCGAATAATTTTTTAGAGAAGTGCTTTTGGCGGGAAATGAATCATTGTTTTAGTATAGTTTATGATGGTGATTGAAAGCTATGATTTTGGTTAACCGTTTATCTGGGTTGATTTTTGGTTCATTTAATTTTTGGTTTCATTTATTTAGTATGATGTTTTTGATTAGGGTTGATTTATTCCTCAAATTGGAAGTTTGTATAAATTTCTTTGGCAGATTTTATTGATTTTGGTTCACCGTTTATCTGCTTGATTTTGAATTCATACATTTGGGTTTATTTATTTGGACATATTCGACCTCAAATCCTGTTGTAAAGAACACGAACATCGTAATAATTTTTCCTGCTCATTCTGGTGCACACATTGCTTAACAATTGATTAATTTTTTGACTTCTATATTTATTCTTGCTTTTCCTTTTTTCTCTTTCGGGCGACAAATTTCAAACTATTTCATTTCTTAATCGTCGTAATTTCAAAGAATTTGCAAACTTGTCTTGATCCCAAAACCAGTTGTACATTATTATTATTTTTTTTGATTATCATTACCTTGTTAATTGTACTACTATTTCATTTCTATTTGTATGTTACTAATTTTTTTTTAATATTGTTGGTTAATCTAATTGCAAGTGCATTTTATTAGTTTGAAATTTGTCTTACATTTTTTCCACCATACTATTGCCCATAGCTTGTTAATTAAACTAAATAGAAATCATCACTAATCAATTAAATCAAACAGAGTAACAGACTATATAATGGAGTAAGAATATAAGTCACGCCATTGGTTCACTCTTTCAGGCTGCCTTTACTTTTTCCCGCCATTGATGAGATAGCGAGGGTTGAAGAAATGGAAACATCTCCATCTCCATTTCCATTTCCATCTCCATCTCCATCTCCATCTCCCAGCGAAGAAGCCCTAAATCTACTTCGAAGCAGACTATGTGACCCTCTCTCCGTTTTCTCCCTTCTCTGCCCCTCTTTTGATTCCAATCACAGGTTTTGCATTGTTTCACTGATTCAATTGTTTAATCTTAACCTTTTTGTTTGATTCTGCATGTGTTTAGTAATAGCATCTTTTTTTTCGTTGCACAGTAAATTGAAGTTTTTAATATCTAGTTCAGTTACTGAGGCAGTCAATAACTCCGTCTTGCTTCTTGGTCCTCGTGGTTGCGGGAAAAACGCGGTTTGTTCTTTCATCTCTTCGAGTCTCACTTTGATTTTTATTTTGCATTCTAAGTTTTACTAGTTTTATGTTCCATGGGAAGTAGGTGTTGGAGCTTGTTCTCAAGGAATTATTGGCGGATTATCCGGATCTGATTTCTGTGGTAATGCTGTCTTATTGTTGCAAATTTTGCACTTATGTTCTATTCATTTACAATTTATATATGAAGAAATTTATTATGGAGTATTGTTTTGTCTTGTGTGTTGAAATCCCTATAAAATTGTTATTTTTGGTGCAAAAGAAACCCTTTTAGAGCATTGTTGAAATTTGCCAAAACTTTTGGTGTTTTTCAAATTTTTAATGATACATTGGTCATTTAGGAAGGCACCTTATGTTCTTTAACTCATGGTGTTTTTGTTCCATTGTACTCTTACTCTCTCCTATTTATCATTTAATTATAACTTATTAGCTATGAGTTGGTACTCATTGTTTGTATCTCTTACCCCTAATCTTATGGCATAAGAGGCAAGACTCATAATTTTAGCATCGTTTATTTTTTTTTTATTTTTTGGTTTGGAGGGGCCGGGGGTGTGGGGATGGGGGGTTAGGGGTTTTTAGATGGGGATGAATTTGGCTTTTCGATTCGGCACTTAGACTCATGTAAGTTGCAAAACAAAATATATTTAATTTGGTACTATTATATATATTTGCTTGCCTAAATAAATTTCACTCAATTTTCGATCAACTTTTTTGTATTGATTTTGTATAGCCATTTAGTTTTAGACTAGTGGTTAAGGTTGATTTGATTCTATATTTACTTGTATTTCTTTTATATAACTGCAATCAAATTTTTTAGCCAAGAGATGACAAGACTTAGGATGTAACTTCTACGTGATTTATATTGTGAGGCAGAAGTTATAAGGATTTTTACAACATGAATTTGGAATGCCTTAATATGTGGTTGGATCTAGGTTTATTTTTGTGTATTTTTGAAAACCAAATTGGATACAAAGGTGCATTAGTGCAAAGTTTTTCGTATGACTCTTCTCGATTATAGTTCTTGTAGTTTAGTTCGTGCAATCTTGTATGCTAATTTTCTTCTTTGATTATGGGTCCTTTTTCTTTGTTTAAAGAGGGTAAATTGTGTGTTTAAAGTTTTTTAAAAAGTAAATTCCATTTTTTTTCGAGGGTGGGGGTTTTGTATTGTTGTGTGCTTAATTAACAACTTAATATTTTTTGTAGATTAGATTGAATCGGCTTTTGCATAGTGATGATGGTTGTGCCCTCAAGGTATGGCTTATGTCTATTTTAGTATTTGTTGGTTAGTTTATTTGTTAATTGTGAGCTGCCACATCATGTTTACGTTTTGTGTATGCCTTTAGTTTGAATTTTACTTTATCTTGCTAGCAATTTTTTATACGTACTACAATAGTTTTTGGTCTACCTTATTGAGGTAGATGTGCCTAAAGCTCTAAGAGTTTTTGGTCTACCTTATTGAGGTAGATGGTCTACCTTATTGTAATAATCAACCAAGAATACTTCTCAAAATACTAATCCGTGTAGTAATTGTAATATGACAATGTTAAAGACAAACAATAAACATATTTGAAGGCAATTGTAATGATTCGCCGAATAATTTTTTAGAGAAGTGCTTTTGGCGGGAAATGAATCATTGTTTTAGTATAGTTTATGATGGTGATTGAAAGCTATGATTTTGGTTAACCGTTTATCTGGGTTGATTTTTGGTTCATTTAATTTTTGGTTTCATTTATTTAGTATGATGTTTTTGATTAGGGTTGATTTATTCCTCAAATTGGAAGTTTGTATAAATTTCTTTGGCAGATTTTATTGATTTTGGTTCACCGTTTATCTGCTTGATTTTGAATTCATACATTTGGGTTTATTTATTTGGACATATTCGACCTCAAATCCTGTTGTAAAGAACACGAACATCGTAATAATTTTTCCTGCTCATTCTGGTGCACACATTGCTTAACAATTGATTAATTTTTTGACTTCTATATTTATTCTTGCTTTTCCTTTTTTCTCTTTCGGGCGACAAATTTCAAACTATTTCATTTCTTAATCGTCGTAATTTCAAAGAATTTGCAAACTTGTCTTGATCCCAAAACCAGTTGTACATTATTATTATTTTTTTTGATTATCATTACCTTGTTAATTGTACTACTATTTCATTTCTATTTGTATGTTACTAATTTTTTTTTAATATTGTTGGTTAATCTAATTGCAAGTGCATTTTATTAGTTTGAAATTTGTCTTACATTTTTTCCACCATACTATTGCCCATAGCTTGTTAATTAAACTAAATAGAAATCATCACTAATCAATTAAATCAAACAGAGTAACAGACTATATAATGGAGTAAGAATATAAGTCACGCCATTGGTTCACTCTTTCAGGCTGCCTTTACTTTTTCCCGCCATTGATGAGATAGCGAGGGTTGAAGAAATGGAAACATCTCCATCTCCATTTCCATTTCCATCTCCATCTCCATCTCCATCTCCCAGCGAAGAAGCCCTAAATCTACTTCGAAGCAGACTATGTGACCCTCTCTCCGTTTTCTCCCTTCTCTGCCCCTCTTTTGATTCCAATCACAGGTTTTGCATTGTTTCACTGATTCAATTGTTTAATCTTAACCTTTTTGTTTGATTCTGCATGTGTTTAGTAATAGCATCTTTTTTTTCGTTGCACAGTAAATTGAAGTTTTTAATATCTAGTTCAGTTACTGAGGCAGTCAATAACTCCGTCTTGCTTCTTGGTCCTCGTGGTTGCGGGAAAAACGCGGTTTGTTCTTTCATCTCTTCGAGTCTCACTTTGATTTTTATTTTGCATTCTAAGTTTTACTAGTTTTATGTTCCATGGGAAGTAGGTGTTGGAGCTTGTTCTCAAGGAATTATTGGCGGATTATCCGGATCTGATTTCTGTGGTAATGCTGTCTTATTGTTGCAAATTTTGCACTTATGTTCTATTCATTTACAATTTATATATGAAGAAATTTATTATGGAGTATTGTTTTGTCTTGTGTGTTGAAATCCCTATAAAATTGTTATTTTTGGTGCAAAAGAAACCCTTTTAGAGCATTGTTGAAATTTGCCAAAACTTTTGGTGTTTTTCAAATTTTTAATGATACATTGGTCATTTAGGAAGGCACCTTATGTTCTTTAACTCATGGTGTTTTTGTTCCATTGTACTCTTACTCTCTCCTATTTATCATTTAATTATAACTTATTAGCTATGAGTTGGTACTCATTGTTTGTATCTCTTACCCCTAATCTTATGGCATAAGAGGCAAGACTCATAATTTTAGCATCGTTTATTTTTTTTTTATTTTTTGGTTTGGAGGGGCCGGGGGTGTGGGGATGGGGGGTTAGGGGTTTTAGATGGGGATGAATTTGGCTTTTCGATTCGGCACTTAGACTCATGTAAGTTGCAAAACAAAATATATTTAATTTGGTACTATTATATATATTTGCTTGCCTAAATAAATTTCACTCAATTTTCGATCAACTTTTTTGTATTGATTTTGTATAGCCATTTAGTTTTAGACTAGTGGTTAAGGTTGATTTGATTCTATATTTACTTGTATTTCTTTTATATAACTGCAATCAAATTTTTTAGCCAAGAGATGACAAGACTTAGGATGTAACTTCTACGTGATTTATATTGTGAGGCAGAAGTTATAAGGATTTTTACAACATGAATTTGGAATGCCTTAATATGTGGTTGGATCTAGGTTTATTTTTGTGTATTTTTGAAAACCAAATTGGATACAAAGGTGCATTAGTGCAAAGTTTTTCGTATGACTCTTCTCGATTATAGTTCTTGTAGTTTAGTTCGTGCAATCTTGTATGCTAATTTTCTTCTTTGATTATGGGCCCTTTTTCTTTGTTTAAAGAGGGTAAATTGTGTGTTTAAAGTTTTTTAAAAAGTAAATTCCATTTTTTTTCGAGGGTGGGGGTTTTGTATTGTTGTGTGCTTAATTAACAACTTAATATTTTTTGTAGATTAGATTGAATCGGCTTTTGCATAGTGATGATGGTTGTGCCCTCAAGGTATGGCTTATGTCTATTTTAGTATTTGTTGGTTAGTTTATTTGTTAATTGTGAGCTGCCACATCATGTTTACGTTTTGTGTATGCCTTTAGTTTGAATTTTACTTTATCTTGCTAGCAATTTTTTATACGTACTACAATAGTTTTTGGTCTACCTTATTGAGGTAGATGTGCCCAAAGCTCTAAGAGTTTTTGCTAGCAACTTGATACGGCTATACCACTCATTTACAAAGCTCTTTTTTTCTATTCGTATAAATCGGATATCAAACATTTATAATATCTAATATACCCTCCTGCAAGTCAACTATAAACATAAAAAAGGCTGAACACTATTCAGCAACATATCACATTCATTATGAAAGTTCATCATTATCGTACTAAGTTTAACCTTTTTATCAAAATTTATAATATCATTATCAAACGCAATACGCTATTTCAGCATTGCTCTCACGAATCTAGTACGAATCCACGATTATCGTACTAAGTCTAACCTTTTTCTCAGACATTTATAATATCATTATCAAACACAATACGCTACTTCAGCATTGAGCTCACGAATCTAGTACGAATCCACAATTATCGTACTAAGTCTAACCTTTTTCTCAAACATTTATAATATCATTATCAAACGCAATACGCTACTTCAGCATTGCGCTCAGGAATCTTGTACGAATCCACGATTGTCGTACTAAGTTTAACCTTTTTCTCAAACATTTATAATATCATTATCAAACGCAATACGCTATTTCAGCATTGCGCTCACGAATCTTGTACGAATCCACGATTGTCGTACTAAGTTTAACCTTTTTTTCAAACATTTATAATATCATTATCAAACGCAATACGCTACTTCAGCATTGCGCTCACGAATCTTGTACGAATCCACGATTGTCGTACTAAGTTTAACCTTTTTCTTAAACATTTAAAATATCATTATCAAACGCAATACGCTATTTCAGCATTGCTCTCACGAATCTAGTTCGAATCCACGATTATCGTACTAAGTATAACCTTTTTCTCAAACATTTATAATATCATTATCAAACGCAATACGCTATTTCAGCATTGCGCTCACGGATCTTGTACGAATCCACGATTTTCGTACTAAGTTTAACTTTTTTCTCAAACATTTATAATATCATTATCAAACGCAATACGCTCTTTCAGCATTGCGCTCACGAATCTTGTACGAATCCACGATTGTCGTACTAAGTTTAACCTTTTTCTCAAACATTTATAATATCATTATCAAACGCAATACGCTATTTCAGCATTGCGCTCACGAATCTTGTACGAATCCACGATTGTCGTACTAAGTTTAACTTTTTTTTCAAACATTTATAATATCATTATCAAACGCAATACGCTATTTCAGCATTGCGCTCACGAATCTAGTTCGAATCCACGATTTTCGTACTAAGTCTAACCTTTTTCTCAAACATTTATAATATCATTATCAAACGCAATACGCTACTTCAGCATTGCGCTCAGGAATCTTGTACGAATCCACGATTGGCGTACTAAGTTTAACCTTTTTCTCAAACATTTATAATATCATTATCAAACGCAATACGCTATTTCAGCATTGCGCTCACGAAACTTGTACGAATCCACGATTGTCGTACTAAGTTTAACCTTTTTCTCAAACATTTATAATGTCATTATCAAACGCAATACTCTACTTTAGCATTGCGCTAACGAATCTTGTACGTATCCACGATTGTCGTACTAAGTTTAACCTTTTTCTCAAACATTTATAATATCATTATCAAACGCAATACGCTATTTCAGCATTGCGCTCACGAATCTTGTACGAATCCACGATTGTCGTACTAAGTTTAACCTTTTTCTCAAACATTTATAATATCATTATCAAACGCAATACGCTATTTCAGCATTGCGCTCACGAATCTTGTACGAATCCACGATTGTCGTACTAAGTTTAACCTTTTTTTCAAACATTTATAATATCATTATCAAACGCAATACCCTACTTCAGCATTGCGCTCACGGATCTTGTACGAATCCACGATTGTCGTACTAAGTTTAACTTTTTTCTCAAACATTTATAATATCATTATCAAACGCAATACGCTCTTTCAGCATTGCGCTCACGAATCTTGTACGCTTCCACGATTGTCGTACTAAGTTTAACCTTTTTCTCAAACATTTATAATATCATTATCAAACGCAATACGCTACTTCAGCATTGCGCTCACGAATCTTGTACGAATCCACAATTGTCGTACTAAGTTTAACCTTTTTCTCAAAAATTTATAATATAATTATCAAACGTAATACGCTATTTCAGCATTGCGCTCACGAATCTTGTACGAATCCACGATTGTCGTACTAAGTTTAAACTTTTTCTCAAACATTTATAATATAATTATCAAACGCAATACGCTATTTCAGCATTGCGCTCACGAATCTTGTACGAATCCACGATTGTCGTACTAAGTTTAACCTTTTTCTTAAACATTTATAATATCATTATCAAACGCAATACGCTACTTCAACATTGCGCTCACGAATCTTGTACGAATCCACGATTGTCATACTAAGTTTAACCTTTTTCTCAAACATTTATAATATCATTAACAAACGCAATACGCTACTTCAGCATTGCGCTCACGAATCTTGTACGAATCCACGATTATCGTACTAAGTTTAACCTTTTTCTCAAAAGTTATAATATCATTATCAAACGCAATACACTATTTCAGCATTGCTCTCACGAATCTAGTACGAATCCACGATTATCGTACTAAGTCTTACCTTTTTCTCAAACATTTATAATATCATTATCAAACGCAATACGCTACTTCAGCATTGCGCTCACGAATCTAGTACGAATCCACGATTATCGTACTAAGTCTAACCTTTTTCTCAAATATTTATAATATCATTATCAAACGCAATACGCTACTTCAGCATTGCGCTCAGGAATCTTGTACGAATCCACGATTGTCGTACTAAGTTTAACCTTTTTCTCAACTATTTATAATATCATTATCAAACGCAATACGCTATTTCAGCATTGCGCTCACGAATCTTGTACGAATCCACGATTGTCGTACTAAGTTTAACCTTTTTTTCAAACATTTATAATATCATTATCAAACGCAATACGCTACTTCAGCATTGCGCTCACGAATCTTGTACGAATCCACGATTGTCGTACTAAGTTTAACCTTTTTCTCAAACATTTATAATATCACTATCAAACGCAATACGCTACTTCAGCATTGCGCTCAGGAATCTTGTACGAATCCACGATTGTCGTACTAAGTTTAACCTTTTTCTCAAACATTTATAATATCATTATCAAACGCAATACGCTCTTTCAGCATTGCGCTCACGAATCTTGTACGAATCCACGATTGTCGTACTAAGTTTAACCTTTTTCTCAAACATTTATAATATCATTATCAAACGCAATACGCTATTTCAGCATTGCGCTCACGAATCTTGTACGAATCCACGATTGTCGTACTAAGTTTAACCTTTTTTTCAAACATTTATAATATCATTATCAAACGCAATACCCTACTTCAGCATTGCGCTCACGGATCTTGTACGAATCCACGATTGTCGTACTAAGTTTAATTTTTTTCTCAAACATTTAGAATATCATTATCAAACGCAATACGCTCTTTCAGCATTGCGCTCACGAATCTTGTACGCTTCCACGATTGTCGTACTAAGTTTAACCTTTTTCTCAAACATTTATAATATCATTATCAAACGCAATACGCTACTTCAGCATTGCGCTCACGAATCTTGTACGAATCCACGATTGTCGTACTAAGTTTAACCTTTTTCTCAAAAATTTATAATATAATTATCAAACGTAATACGCTATTTCAGCATTGCGCTCACGAATCTTGTACGAATCCACGATTGTCGTACTAAGTTTAAACTTTTTCTCAAACATTTATAATATAATTATCAAACGCAATACGCTATTTCAGCATTGCGCTCACGAATCTTGTACGAATCCACGATTGTCGTACTAAGTTTAACCTTTTTCTTAAACATTTATAATATCATTATCAAACGCAATACGCTACTTCAGCATTGCGCTCACGAATCTTGTACGAATCCACGATTGTCGTACTAAGTTTAACCTTTTTCTCAAACATTTATAATATCATTAACAAACGCAATACGCTACTTCAGCATTGCGCTCACGAATCTTGTACGAATCCACGATTATCGTACTAAGTTTAACCTTTTTCTCAAAAGTTATAATATCATTATCAAACGCAATACACTATTTCAGCATTGCTCTCACGAATCTAGTACGAATCCACGATTATCGTACTAAGTCTTACCTTTTTCTCAAACATTTATAATATCATTATCAAACGCAATACGCTACTTCAGCATTGCGCTCACGAATCTAGTACGAATCCACGATTATCGTACTAAGTCTAACCTTTTTCTCAAATATTTATAATATCATTATCAAACGCAATACGCTACTTCAGCATTGCGCTCAGTAATCTTGTACGAATCCACGATTGTCGTACTAAGTTTAACCTTTTTCTCAAACATTTATAATATCATTATCAAACGCAATACGCTATTTCAGCATTGCGCTCACGAATCTTGTACGAATCCACGATTGTCGTACTAAGTTTAACTTTTTTTTCAATCATTTATAATATCATTATCAAACGCAATACGCTACTTCAGCATTGCGCTCACGAATCTCGTACGAATCCACGATTGTCGTACTAAGTTTAACCTTTTTCTCAAACATTTATAATATCATTATCAAACGCAATACGCTCAGCATTGCGCTCACGAATCTTGTACGAATCCACGATTGTCGTACTAAGTTTAACCTTTTTCTCAAACATTTATAATATCATTATCAAACGCAATACGCTACTTCAGCATTGCGCTCACGAATCTTGTACGAATCCACGATTGTCGTACTAAGTTTAACCTTTTTCTCAAACATTTAAAATATCATTATCAAACGCAATACGCTATTTCAGCATTGCTCTCACGAATCTAGTACGAATCCACGATTATCGTACTAAGTCTAACCTTTTTCTCAAACATTTATAATATCATTATCAAACGCAATACGCTACTTCAGCATTGCGCTCATGAATCTTGTTCGAATCCACGATTGTCGTACTAAGTTTAACCTTTTTTCTCAAACATTTATAATAGGAAAATTTGATTTTAAAGGTTCGAACTTTCGTTTATCCTAGAAAGGTTCGAACTTTGGGGGTCATCTTCGTTTAAAGGTTTTTATGGTTTTTTTTTGTTGATTTTGGATTGATTATGGGTTTTTATGGGTTAAAAACCCATAAACAACCAAGAATCAACCCAGAAAAACCCATAAAACCCATAATCAATCCAAAATCAACCCAAAAAAACCCATAAAAACCTTTAAATGAAGATGACCCCCAAAGTTCGAACCTTTCTAGGATAAACGAATGTTTGAACCTTTAGAAGCAAATGAGGCAAAGTTCTAACATTTAAAATCAAATTTTCCTTTATAGTATTATTATCAAACGCAATACGCTACTTAAGCATTGCGCTCACGAATATTGTACGAATCCACGATTGTCGTACTTAGTTTAACTTTTTTCTCAAACATTTATAATATCAATATCAAACGCAATACGCTATTTCAGCATTGCGCTCACGAATCTTGTACGAATCCACGATTATCGTACTAAGTCTAACCTTTTTCTCAAACATTTATAATATCATTATCAAACGCAATACGCTCTTCAGCATTGCGCTCACGAATCTTGTACGAATCCACGATTATCGTACTAAGTCTAACCTTTTTCTCAAACATTTATAATATCATTATCAAACGCAATACGCTACTTCAGCATTGCGCTCAGGAATCTTGTACGAATCCACGATTATCGTACTAAGTTTAACCTTTTTCTCAAACATTTATAATATCATTATCAAACGCAATACGCTACTTTAGCATTGCGCTCACGAATCTTGTACGTATCCACGATTGTCGTACTAAGTTAAACCTTTTTCTCAAACATTTATAATATCATTATCAAACGCAATACGCTACTTCAACATCGCGCTCACGAATCTTGTACGAATCCACGATTGTCGTACTAAGTTTAACCTTTTTTTCAAATATTTATAATATCATTATCAAACGCAATACGCTACTTCAGCATTGCGCTCACGAATCTCGTACGAATCCACGATTGTCGTACTAAGTTTAACCTTTTTCTCAAAATTTATAATATCATTATCAAACGCAATACGCTACTTCAGCATTGCGCTCACGAATCTTGAACGAATCCACGATTGTCGTACTCAGTTTAACCTTTTTCTCAATCATTTATAATATCATTATCAAACGTAATACGCTATTTCAGCATTGCGCTCACGAATATTGTACGAATCAACGATTGTCGTACTTAGTTTAACTTTGTTTCAAACATTTATAATATCATTATCAAACGCAATACGCTATTTCAGCATTGCGCTCACGAATCTTGTACGAATCCACGATTGTCGTACTAAGTTTAACCTTTTTCTCAAACATTTATAATATCATTATCAAACGCAATACGCTACTTCAGCATTGCGCTCACGAATCTTGTACGAATCCACGATTATCGTACTAAGTTTAACCTTTTTCTCAAAATTTATAATATCATTATCAAACGCAATACGCTATTTCAGCATTGCTCTCACGAATCTAGTACGAATCCACGATTATCGTACTAAGTCTAACCTTTTTCTCAAACATTTATAATATCATTATCAAACGCAATACGCTACTTCAGCATTGCGCTCACGAATCTTGTACGAATCCACGATTGTCGTACTAAGTTTAACCTTTTTCTCAAACATTTATAATATCATTATCAAATGCAATACGCTACTTCAGCATTGCGCTCACGAATCTTGTACGAATCCACGATTATCGTACTAAGTTTAACCTTTTTCTCAAAATTTATAATATCTTTATCAAACGCAATACGCTATTTCAGCATTGCTCTCACGAATCTAGTACGAATCCACGATTATCGTACTAAGTCTAACCTTTTTCTCAAACATTTATAATATCATTATCAAACGCAATACACTACTTCAGCATTGCGCTCACGAATCTAGTACGAATCCACGATTATCGTACTAAGTCTAACCTTTTTCTCAAACATTTATAATATCATTATCAAACGCAATACGCTACTTCAGCATTGCGCTCAGGAATCTTGTGCGAATCCACGATTGTCGTACTAAGTTTAACCTTTTTCTCAAACATTTATAATATAATTATCAAACGCAATACGCTATTTCAGCATTGCGCTCACGAATCTTTTACGAATCCACGATTGTCGTACTAAGTTAAACCTTTTTTTCAAACATTTATAATATCATTATCAAACGCAATACGCTACTTTAGCATTGCGCTCACGAATCCACGATTGTCGTACTAAGTTTAACCTTTTTCTCAAACATTTAAAATATCATTATCAAACGCAATACGCTATTTCAGCATTGCTCTCACGAATCTAGTACGAATCCACGATTATCGTACTAAGTCTAACCTTTTTCTTAAACATTTATAATATCATTATCAAACGCAATACGCTACTTCAGCATTGCGCTCACGAATCTTGTACGAATCCACGATTATCGTACTAAGTTTAACCTTTTTCTCAAAATTTATAATATCATTATCAAACGCAATACGCTATTTCAGCATTGCTCTCACGAATCTAGTACGAATCCACGATTATCGTACTAAGTCTAACCTTTTTCTCAAACATTTATAATATCATTATCAAACGCAATACGCTACTTCAGCATTGCGCTCACGAATCTTGTACGAATCCACGATTGTCGTACTAAGTTTAACCTTTTTCTCAAACATTTATAATATCATTATCAAATGCAATACGCTACTTCAGCATTGCGCTCACGAATCTTGTACGAATCCACGATTATTGTACTAAGTTTAACCTTTTTCTCAAAATTTATAATATCATTATCAAACGCAATACGCTATTTCAGCATTGCTCTCACGAATCTAGTACGAATCCACGATTATCGTACTAAGTCTAACCTTTTTCTCAAACATTTATAATATCATTATCAAACGCAATACGCTACTTCAGCATTGCGCTCACGAATCTAGTACGAATCCACGATTATCGTACTAAGTCTAACCTTTTTCTCAAACATTTATAATATCATTATCAAACGCAATACGCTACTTCAGCATTGCGCTCAGGAATCTTGTACGAATCCACGATTGTCGTACTTAGTTTAACCTTTTTCTCAAAATTTCTAATATCATTATCAAACGCAATACGCTATTTCAGCATTGCTCTCACGAATCTTGTACGAATCCACGATTATCGTACTAAGTCTAACCTTTTTCTCAAACATTTATAATATCATTATCAAACGCAATACGCTATTTCAGCATTGCGCTCACGAATCTTGTACGAATCCACGATTGTCGTACTAAGTTTAACCTTTTTTTCAAACATTTATAATATCATTATCAAACGCAATACGCTACTTCAGCATTGCGCTCACGAATCTTGTACCAATCCACGATTGTCGTATTAAGTTTAACCTTTTTCTCAAACATTTAAAATATCATTATCAAACGCAATACGCTATTTCAGCATTGCTCTGACGAATCTAGTACGAATCCACGATTATCGTACTAAGTCTAACCTTTTTCTCAAACATTTATAATATCATTATCAAACGCAATACGCTATTTCAGCATTGCGCTCACGAATCTAGTACGAATCCACGATTTTCGTACTAAATCTAACCTTTTTCTCAAACATTTATAATATCATTATCAAACGCAATACGCTACTTCAGCATTGCGCTCACGAATCTTGTACGAATCCACGATTATCGTACTAAGTGTAACCTTTTTCTCAAAATTTATAATATCATTATCAAACGCAATACGCTTTTTCAGCATTGCTCTCACGAATCTAGTACGAATCCACGATTATCGTACTAAGTCTAACCTTTTTCTCAAACATTTATAATATCATTATCAAACGCAATACGCTACTTCAGCATTGCGCTCACGAATCTTGTACGAATCCACGATTGTCGTACTAAGTTTAACCTTTTTCTCAAACATTTATAATATCATTATCAAATGCAATACGCTACTTCAGCATTGCGCTCACGAATCTTGTACGAATCCACGATTATCGTACTAAGTTTAACCTTTTTCTCAAAATTTATAATATCATTATCAAACGCAATACGCTATTTCAGCATTGCTCTCACGAATCTAGTACGAATCCACGATTATCGTACTAAGTCTAACCTTTTTCTCAAACATTTATAATATCATTATCAAACGCAATACGCTACTTCAGCATTGCGCTCACGAATCTAGTACGAATCCACGATTATCGTACTAAGTCTAACCTTTTTCTCAAACATTTATAATATCATTATCAAACGCAATACGCTACTTCAGCATTGCGCTCAGGAATCTTGTACGAATCCACGATTGTCGTACTAAGTTTAACCTTTTTCTCAAACATTTATAATATCATTATCAAACGCAATACGCTATTTCAGCATTGCGCTCACGAATCTTGTACGAATCTACGATTGTCGTACTAAGTTAAACCTTTTTTTCAAACATTTATAATATCATTATCAAACGCAATATGCTACTTCAGCATTGCGCTCACGAATCTTGTACGAATCCACGATTGTCGTACTAAGTTTAACCTTTTTCTCAAACATTTAAAATAACATTATCAAAAGCAATACGCTATTTCAGCATTGCTCTCACGAATCTAGTACGAATCCACGATTATCGTACTAAGTCTAACCTTTTTCTCAAACATTTATAATATCATTATCAAACGCAATACGCTATTTCAGCATTGCGCTCACGAATCTAGTACGAATCCACGATTATCGTACTAAGTCTAACCTTTTTCTCAAACATTTATAATATCATTATCAAACGCAATACGCTACTTCAGCATTGCGCTCAGGAATCTTGTGCGAATCCACGATTGTCGTACTAAGTTTAACCTTTTTCTCAAACATTTATAATATAATTATCAAACGCAATACGCTATTTCAGCATTGCGCTCACGAATCTTTTACGAATCCACGATTGTCGTACTAAGTTAAACCTTTTTTTCAAACATTTATAATATCATTATCAAACGCAATACGCTACTTCAGCATTGCGCTCACGAATCTTGTACGAATCCACGATTGTCGTACTAAGTTTAACCTTTTTCTCAAACATTTATAATATCATTATCAAATGCAATACGCTACTTCAGCATTGCGCTCACGAATCTTGTACGAATCCACGATTATCGTACTAAGTTTAACCTTTTTCTCAAAATTTATAATATCATTATCAAACGCAATACGCTATTTCAGCATTGCTCTCACGAATCTAGTACGAATCCACGATTATCGTACTAAGTCTAACCTTTTTCTCAAACATTTATAATATCATTATCAAACGCAATACGCTACTTCAGCATTGCGCTCACGAATCTAGTACGAATCCACGATTATCGTACTAAGTCTAACCTTTTTCTCAAACATTTATAATATCATTATCAAACGCAATACGCTACTTCAGCATTGCGCTCAGGAATCTTGTACGAATCCACGATTGTCGTACTAAGTTTAACCTTTTTCTCAAACATTTATAATATCATTATCAAACGCAATACGCTATTTCAGCATTGCGCTCACGAATCTTGTACGAATCTACGATTGTCGTACTAAGTTAAACCTTTTTTTCAAACATTTATAATATCATTATCAAACGCAATATGCTACTTCAGCATTGCGCTCACGAATCTTGTACGAATCCACGATTGTCGTACTAAGTTTAACCTTTTTCTCAAACATTTAAAATAACATTATCAAAAGCAATACGCTATTTCAGCATTGCTCTCACGAATCTAGTACGAATCCACGATTATCGTACTAAGTCTAACCTTTTTCTCAAACATTTATAATATAATTATCAAACGCAATACGCTATTTCAGCATTGCGCTCACGAATCTTTTACGAATCCACGATTGTCGTACTAAGTTAAACCTTTTTTTCAAACATTTATAATATCATTATCAAACGCAATACGCTACTTCAGCATTGCGCTCACGAATCTTGTACGAATCCACGATTGTCGTACTAAGTTTAACCTTTTTCTCAAACATTTATAATATCATTATCAAATGCAATACGCTACTTCAGCATTGCGCTCACGAATCTTGTACGAATCCACGATTATCGTACTAAGTTTAACCTTTTTCTCAAAATTTATAATATCATTATCAAACGCAATACGCTATTTCAGCATTGCTCTCACGAATCTAGTACGAATCCACGATTATCGTACTAAGTCTAACCTTTTTCTCAAACATTTATAATATCATTATCAAACGCAATACGCTACTTCAGCATTGCGCTCACGAATCTAGTACGAATCCACGATTATCGTACTAAGTCTAACCTTTTTCTCAAACATTTATAATATCATTATCAAACGCAATACGCTACTTCAGCATTGCGCTCAGGAATCTTGTACGAATCCACGATTGTCGTACTAAGTTTAACCTTTTTCTCAAACATTTATAATATCATTATCAAACGCAATACGCTATTTCAGCATTGCGCTCACGAATCTTGTACGAATCTACGATTGTCGTACTAAGTTAAACCTTTTTTTCAAACATTTATAATATCATTATCAAACGCAATATGCTACTTCAGCATTGCGCTCACGAATCTTGTACGAATCCACGATTGTCGTACTAAGTTTAACCTTTTTCTCAAACATTTAAAATAACATTATCAAAAGCAATACGCTATTTCAGCATTGCTCTCACGAATCTAGTACGAATCCACGATTATCGTACTAAGTCTAACCTTTTTCTCAAACATTTATAATATCATTATCAAACGCAATACGCTATTTCAGCATTGCGCTCACGAATCTAGTACGAATCCACGATTATCGTACTAAGTCTAACCTTTTTCTCAAACATTTATAATATCATTATCAAACGCAATACGCTACTTCAGCATTGCGCTCAGGAATCTTGTGCGAATCCACGATTGTCGTACTAAGTTTAACCTTTTTCTCAAACATTTATAATATAATTATCAAACGCAATACGCTATTTCAGCATTGCGCTCACGAATCTTTTACGAATCCACGATTGTCGTACTAAGTTAAACCTTTTTTTCAAACATTTATAATATAATTATCAAACGCAATACGCTATTTCAGCATTGCGCTCACGAATCTTGTACGAATCCACGATTATCGTACTAAGTTTAACCTTTTTCTCAAAATTTATAATATCATTATCAAACGCAATACGCTATTTCAGCATTGCTCTCACGAATCTTGTACGAATCCACGATTATCGTACTAAGTCTAACCTTTTTCTCAAACATTTATAATATCATTATCAAACGCAATACGCTATTTCAGCATTGCGCTCACGAATCTAGTACGAATCCACGATTTTCGTACTAAATCTAACCTTTTTCTCAAACATTTATAATATCATTATCAAACGCAATACGCTACTTCAGCATTGCGCTCACGAATCTTGTACGAATCCACGATTATCGTACTAAGTGTAACCTTTTTCTCAAAATTTATAATATCATTATCAAACGCAATACGCTATTTCAGCATTGCTCTCACGAATCTAGTACGAATCCACGATTATCGTACTAAGTCTAACCTTTTTCTCAAACATTTATAATATCATTATCAAACGCAATACGCTACTTCAGCATTGCGCTCACGAATCTTGTACGAATCCACGATTGTCGTACTAAGTTTAACCTTTTTCTCAAACATTTATAATATCATTATCAAATGCAATACGCTACTTCAGCATTGCGCTCACGAATCTTGTACGAATCCACGATTATCGTACTAAGTTTAACCTTTTTCTCAAAATTTATAATATCATTATCAAACGCAATACGCTATTTCAGCACTGCTCTCACGAATCTAGTACGAATCCACGATTATCGTACTAAGTCTAACCTTTTTCTCAAACATTTATAATATCATTATCAAACGCAATACGCTACTTCAGCATTGCGCTCACGAATCTAGTACGAATCCACGATTATCGTACTAAGTCTAACCTTTTTCTCAAACATTTATAATATCATTATCAAACGCAATACGCTACTTCAGCATTGCTCTGACGAATCTAGTACGAATCCACGATTGTCGTACTAAGTTTAACCTTTTTCTCAAACATTTATAATATCATTATCAAACGCAATACGCTATTTCAGCATTGCGCTCACGAATCTTGTACGAATCCACGATTGTCGTACTAAGTTAAACCTTTTTTTCAAACATTTATAATATCATTATCAAACGCAATACGCTACTTCAGCATTGCGCTCACGAATCTTGTACGAATCCACGATTGTCGTACTAAGTTTAACCTTTTTCTCAAACATTTAAAATAACTTTATCAAAAGCAATACGCTATTTCAGCATTGCTCTCACGAATCTAGTACGAATCCACGATTATCGTACTAAGTCTAACCTTTTTCTCAAACATTTATAATATCATTATCAAACGCAATACGCTATTTCAGCATTGCGCTCACGAATCTTGTACGAATCCACGATTTTCGTACGAAGTCTAACCTTTTTCTCAAACATTTATAATATCATTATCAAACGCAATACGCTACTTCAGCATTGCGCTCACGAATCTTGTACGAATCCACGATTATCGTACTAAGTTTAACCTTTTTCTCAAAATTTATAATATCATTATCAAACGCAATACGCTATTTCAGCACTGCTCTCACGAATCTAGTACGAATCCACGATTATCGTACTAAGTCTAACCTTTTTCTCAAACATTTATAATATCATTATCAAACGCAATACGCTATTTCAGCATTGCGCTCACGAATCTAGTACGAATCCACGATTATCGTACTAAGTCTAACCTTTTTCTCAAACATTTATAATATCATTATCAAACGCAATACGCTACTTCAGCATTGCGCTCAGGAATCTTGTACGAATCCACGATTGTCGTACTAAGTTTAACCTTTTTCTCAAACATTTATAATATCATTATCAAACGCAATACGCTATTTCAGCATTGCGCTCACGAATCTTGTACGAATCCACGATTGTCGTACTAAGTTAAACCTTTTTTTCAAACATTTATAATATCATTATCAAACGCAATACGCTACTTCAGCATTGCGCTCACGAATCTTGTACGAATCCACGATTGTCGTACTAAGTTTAACCTTTTTCTCAAACATTTAAAATAACTTTATCAAAAGCAATACGCTATTTCAGCATTGCTCTCACGAATCTAGTACGAATCCACGATTATCGTACTAAGTCTAACCTTTTTCTCAAACATTTATAATATCATTATCAAACGCAATACGCTATTTCAGCATTGCGCTCACGAATCTAGTACGAATCCACGATTTTCGTACGAAGTCTAACCTTTTTCTCAAACATTTATAATATTATTATCAAACGCAACACGCTACTTCAGCATTGCGCTCACGAATCTTGTACGAATCCACGATTATCGTACTAAGTTTAACCTTTTTCTCAAAATTTATAATATCATTATCAAACGCAATACGCTATTTCAGCATTGCTCTCACGAATCTTGTACGAATCCACGATTATCGTACTAAGTCTAACCTTTTTCTCAAACATTTATAATATCATTATCAAACGCAATACGCTACTTCAGTATTGGGCTCACGAATCTTGTACGAATTCACGATTGTCGTACTAAGTTTAACCTTTTTCTCAAACATTTATAATATCATTATCAAACGCAATACGATACTTCAGCATTGCGCTCACGAATCTTGTACGAATCCACGATTGTCGTACTAAGTTTAACCTTTTTCTCAAACATTTATAATATCATTATCAAATGCAATACGCTACTTCAGCATTGCGCTCACGAATCTTGTACGAATCCACGATTGTCGTACAAAGTTTAACCCTTTTCTCAAAAATTTGTAAGAGAAAAATTTGATTTTAAATGTTCGAACTTTGCCTCATTTGCTTCTAAAGGTTCGAACTTTCGTTTATCCTAGAAGGTTCGAACTTTGGGGGTCATCATCATTTAAAGGTTTTTATGGGTTTTTTTGGGTTGATTTTGGATTGATTATTGGGTTTTATGGGTTTTTCTGGGTTGATTCTTGGTTGATTATGAGTTTTTAACCCATAAAAACCAATAATCTATCCAAAATCAACCCAAAAAAACCCATAAAAACCTTTAAATGAAGATGACCCCAAAGTTCAAACCTTTTTCTCAAACATTTATAATATCATTATCAAACGCAATACGCTACTTCAGCATTGCGCTCACGAATCTTGTACGAATCCACGATTGTCGTACTAAGTTGAACCTTTTTCTCAAACATTTATAATATCATTATCAAACGCAATACGCTACTTCAGCATTGCGCTCATGAATCTTGTACGAATCCACGATTGTCGTACTAAGTTTAACCTTTTTCGCAAAAATTTGTAATAGGAAAATTTGATTTTATAGGTTCGAACGTTGCCTCATTTGCTTCTAAAGTTTCGAACTTTCGTTTATCCTAGAAGGTTCGAACTTTGGGGGTCATCATCATTTAAAGGTTTTTATGGGTTTTTTTGGGTTGATTTTGGATTGATTATTGGGTTTTATGGGTTTTTCTGGGTTGATTCTTGGTTGATTATGAGTTTTTAACCCATAAAAACCAATAATCTATCCAAAATCAACCCAAAAAAACCCATAAAAACCTTTAAATGAAGATGACCCCAAAGTTCAAACCTTTTTCTCAAACATTTATAATATCATTATCAAACGCAATACGCTACTTCAGCATTGCGCTCACGAATCTTGTACGAATCCACGATTGTCGTACTAAGTTGAACCTTTTTCTCAAACATTTATAATATCATTATCAAACGCAATACGCTACTTCAGCATTGCGCTCACGAATCTTGTACGAATCCACGATTGTCGTACTAAGTTTAACCTTTTTCGCAAAAATTTGTAATAGGAAAATTTGATTTTATAGGTTCGAACGTTGCCTCATTTGCTTCTAAAGTTTCGAACTTTCGTTTATCCTAGAAGGTTCGAACTTTGGGGGTCATCATCATTTAAAGGTTTTTATGGGTTTTTTTGGGTTGATTTTGGATTGATTATTGGGTTTTATGGGTTTTTCTGGGTTGATTCTTGGTTGATTATGAGTTTTTAACCCATAAAAACCAATAATCTATCCAAAATCAACCCAAAAAAACCCATAAAAACCTTTAAATGAAGATGACCCCAAAGTTCAAACCTTTTTCTCAAACATTTATAATATCATTATCAAACGCAATACGCTACTTCAGCATTGCGCTCACGAATCTTGTACGAATCCACGATTGTCGTACTAAGTTGAACCTTTTTCTCAAACATTTATAATATCATTATCAAACGCAATACGCTACTTCAGCATTGCGCTCACGAATCTTGTACGAATCCACGATTGTCGTACTAAGTTTAACCTTTTTCTTAAACATTTATAATATCATTATCAAACGCAATACGCTAATTCAGCATTGCGCTCACGAATCATGTACGAATCCACTATTGTACTAAGTTTAACCTTTTTCTCAAACATTTCTAATATCATTATCAAACGCAATACGCTACTTCAGCATTGTGCTCACGAATCTTGTACGAATCCACGACTGTCGTACTAAGTTTAACCTTTTTCTCAAAATTTATAATATCATTATCAAACGCAATACGCTATTTCAGCATTGCTCGCACGAATCTTGTACGAATCCACGATTGTCGTACTAAATTTAACCTTTTTCTCAAACATTTATAATATCATTATCAAATGCAATATGCTACTTCAGCATTGCGCTCACGAATCTTGTACGAATCCACGATTGTCGTACTAAGTTTAACCTTTTTCGCAAAAATTTGTAATAGGAAAATTTTATTTTAAAGGTTCGAACGTTGCCTCATTTGCTTCTAAAGTTTCGAACTTTCGTTTATCCTAGAAGGTTCGAACTTTGGGGGTCATCATCATTTAAAGGTTTTTATGGGTTTTTTTGGGTTGATTTTGGATTGATTATTGGGTTTTATGGGTTTTTCTGGGTTGATTCTTGGTTGATTATGGGTTTTTAACCCATAAAAACCAATAATCTATCCAAAATCAACCCAAAAAAACCCATAAAAACCTTTAAATGAAGATGACCCCAAAGTTTAAACCTTTTTCTCAAACATTTATAATATCATTATCAAACGCAATACGCTACTTCAGCATTGCGCTCACGAATCTTGTACGAATCCACGATTGTCGTACTAAGTTGAACCTTTTTCTCAAACATTTATAATATCATTTTCAAACGCAATACGCTACTTCAGCATTGCGCTCACGAATCTTGTACGAATCCACGATTGTCGTACTAAGTTTAACCTTTTTCTTAAACATTTATAATATCATTATCAAACGCAATACGCTACTTCAGCATTGCGCTCACGAATCATGTACGAATCCACGATTGTCGTACTAAGTTTAACCTTTTTCTCAAACATTTATAATATCATTATCAAACGCAATACGCTACTTCAGCATTGCGCTCACGAATCTAGTACGAATCCACGATTATCGTACTAAGTCTAACCTTTTTCTCAAACATTTATAATATCATTATCAAACGCAATACGCTACTTCAGCATTGAGCTCACGAATCTTGTACGATTCCACGATTGTCGTACTAAGTTTAACCTTTTTCTCAAACATTTATAATATCATTATCAAACGCAATACGCTACTTCAGCATTGCGCTCACAAATCTTGTACGAATCCACGGTTGTCGTACTAAGTTTAACCTTTTTCTCAAACATTTATAATATCATTATCAAACGCAATACGCTATTTCAGCATTGCGCTCACGAATCTTGTACGAATCCACGATTGTCGTACTAAGTTTAACCTTTTTCTCAAACATTTATAATATCATTATCAAACGCAATACGCTACTTCAGCATTGCGCTCCCGAATCTTGTACGAATCCACGATTGTCGTACTAAGTTTAACCTTTTTTCTCAAACATTTATAATATTATTATCAAACGCAATACGCTACTTCAGCATTGTTCTCACGAATCTTGTACGAATCCACGATTGTCGTACTAAGTTTAACCTTTTTCTCAAACATTTATAATATCATTATCAAATGCAATACGCTAATTCAGCATTGCGCTCACGAATCTTGTACGAATTCACGATTTTCGTACTAAGTTTAACTTTTTTCTCAAAAATTTATAAAACCATTATCAAATGCAATACGCTACTTTAGCATTGCGCTCACGAATCTTGTACGAATCCACGATTGTCGTACTAAGTTTAACCTTTCTCTCAAACATTTATAATATCTTTATCAAACGCAATACGCTACTTTAGCATTGCGCTCACGAATCTTGTACGAATCCACGATTGTCGTACTAAGTTTAACCTTTTTCTCAAACATTTATAATGTCATTATCAAACGCAATATTCTACTTTAGCATTGCGCTCACGAATCTTGTACGTATCCACGATTGTCGTACTAAGTTTAACCTTTTTCTCATACATTTATAATATCATTATCAAACGCAATACGCTATTTCAGCATTGCGCTCACGAATCTTGTACGAATCCACGATTGTCGTACTAAGTTTAACCTTTTTCTCAAACATTTATAATATCATTATCAAACGCAATACGCTACTTAAGCATTGCGCTCACGAATCTTGTACGAACCCACGATTGTCGTACTAAGTTTAACCTTTTTCTCAAACATTTATAATATCATTATCAAATGCAATACGCTACTTCAGCATTGCGCTCACGAATCTTGTACGAATCCACGATTGTCGTACTAAGTTTAACCTTTTTCGCAAAAATTTGTAATAGGAAAATTTGATTTTAAAGGTTCGAACGTTGCCTCATTTGCTTCTAAAGTTTCGAACTTTCGTTTATCCTAGAAGGTTCGAACTTTGGGGGTCATCATCATTTAAAGGTTTTTATGGGTTTTTTTGGGTTGATTTTGGATTGATTATGGGTTTTTATGGGTTTTTCTGGGTTGATTCTTGGTTGATTATGGGTTTTTAACCCATAAAAACCCATAATCTATCCAAAATCAACCCAAAAAAATCCTTAAAAACCTTTAAATGAAGATGACCCTCAAAGTCCAAACCTTTTTCTCAAACATTTATAATATCATTATCAAACGCAATACGCTACTTTAGCATTGCGCTCACGAATCTTGTACGAATCCACGATTGTCGTACTAAGTTTAACCTTTTTCTCAAACATTTATAATATCATTATCAAACGCAATACGCTACTTCAGCATTGCGCTCACGAATCTTGTACGAATCCACGATTGTCGTACTAAGTTTAACCTTTTTCTTAAACATTTATAATATCATTATCAAACGCAATACGCTACTTCAGCATTGCGCTCACGAATCATGTACGAATCCACGATTGTCGTACTAAGTTTAACCTTTTTCTCAAACATTTATAATATCATTATCAAACGCAATACGCTACTTCAGCATTGTGCTCACGAATCTTGTACGAATCCACGATTGTCGTACTAAGTTTAACCTTTTTCTCAAACATTTATAATATCATTATCAAACGCAATACGCTACTTCAGCATTGCGCTCACGAATCTAGTACGAATCCACGATTATCGTACTAAGTCTAACCTTTTTCTCAAACATTTATAATATCATTATCAAACGCAATACGCTACTTCAGCATTGCGCTCAGGAATCTTGTACTATTCCACGACTGTCGTACTAAGTTTAACCTTTTTCTCAAACATTTATAATATCATTATCAAACGCAATACGCTATTTCAGCATTGTGCTCACGAATCTTGTACGAATCCACCATTGTCGTACTAAGTTTAACCTTTTTTTCAAACATTTATAATATCATTATCAAACGCTATATACTACTTCAGCATTGCGCTCACGAATCTTGTACGAATCCGCGATTGTCGTACTAAGTTTAACCTTTGTACTCAAACATTTATAATATCATTATCAAACGCAATACGCTACTTCAGCATTGCGCTCACGTATCTTGTACGAATCCACGATTGTCGTACTAAGTTTCACCTTTTTCTCAAACATTTATAATATCATTATCAAACGCACTAATCTACTTCAGCATTGCGCTCCTCGAATCTTGTACGAATATACGATTGTCGTACTAAGTTTAACCTTTTTCTCAAACATTTATAATATCATTATCAAATGCAATACGCTAATTCAGCATTGCGCTCACGAATCTTGTACGAATTCACGATTTTCGTACTAAGTTTAACTTTTTTCTCAAAAATTTATAAAACCATTATCAAATGCAATACGCTACTTTAGCATTGCGCTCACGAATCTTGTACGAATCCACGATTGTCGTACTAAGTTTAACCTTTCTCTCAAACATTTATAATATCTTTATCAAACGCAATACGCTACTTTAGCATTGCGCTCACGAATCTTGTACGAATCCACGATTGTCGTACTAAGTTTAACCTTTTTCTCAAACATTTATAATATCATTATCAAATGCAATACGCTACTTCAGCATTGCGCTCACGAATCTTGTACGAATCCACGATTGTCGTACAAAGTTTAACCCTTTTCTCAAAAATTTGTAAGAGAAAAATTTGATTTTAAATGTTCGAACTTTGCCTCATTTGCTTCTAAAGGTTCGAACTTTCGTTTATCCTAGAAAGGTTCTAACTTTGGGAGTCATCTTCATTTAAAGGTTTTTATGGATTTTTTTGGGTTGATTTTGTATTGATTATGGGTTTTTATGGATTTTTTTGGGTTGATTCTTGGTTGATTATGGGTTTTTAACCCATAAAAACTCTACACAGCATCAGTTCTCTTAGATGATAATAAATTTGTATTGCAATGATGTTGGTACTATTTTTGAATAATGTGAAGATCGTTTACTAACTTATGGATGTTTGTACCAAATCAGCATCCAAGCGTTTTTTTTGAGTTAGATTAATTGCGTGTGGATCATGTCTCTTTGCAGAGGGTTGAAATCATGTATTAGTGGTAGTTAGATGAAAAACTCTACACATCTCGTTATTGCCTTATTGGAATGGTATAGTGAGTAGACATTTGAACATGTGCATCTATATTCGACTATTTTAAACTGCTCGTTTGTCTTTGTAGTGCTGTTTAATAAATTCTGTGAAGTATTGTTTCCTATATATTTACAGGAAAACAAAGGTGCCCCAGCATTCTAGCCCTACTGGATTGGTTCATTTATAATATATCGTTTAGATTTCGAGCTTTCACTGACAATACATTGATTGTAAGTGAACCTACCGGAGTATTTTTAGGTCATGAGTAGACATTTGAACATGTGCATCTATATTCTACTATTTTAAACCGCTCGTTTGTCTTTGTAGTGCTGTTTAATAAGTTCTGTGAAGTATTGCTTCCTATATATTGACAGGAAAACAAAGGTGCCCCGGTATTCTAGCCCTACTGGATTGGTTCATTTATAATATATCGTTTTTATGTGGCTGTTTAGATTTCGAGCTTTTACTGACAATATATTGATAGTAAGTGAACCTACCGGAGTTTTTTGAGGTCATGACCAAATACCTTTGATATTGTCTGCCTCATAGCTTAGTTGAGACGAGATCAAAGAGAAAGTGCTCAAGGTTTGTGAAATTGATTGCTGGAAATATATTCTTTTTCCTTCACAAGCACATGAATTTACTTAAAACTCCTTTTTTAAATTAACTGGATATGCTAGAGTGATCATCTGTTCTGACTTGAATTTTGAGATCTTTGCCCAATGCCCACGCAGGAATCTTGCCATTTTTTCTTGCTGGAATACAAGGTTTACCATTTGAAAGGTGAGAATGTGTATGTCAGGGTCACTGAAAGTTCTGTAGCTATTTATTTTTATGTCACCGGAAGACCTATGGTGATAATTTTCTGATGTTCCTTTCCTTTTTTCTGAACATTGAAATGCTATCAACCTGTGCTCAACTGTTCAATGTTAGTGTAAACATGTAGGTTATCAGCTGAGAAGTTGATAAGCATGATAAAATATCTGTTCAGCTATTGCATGAATGATGTGCATAGTTCCACATGGGATGGACGTGCCGGAGTGGTCATCTAGCATGACCCGAAATCATGTGGGTTTACCTGCGCGTGTTTGAGTCCTTCTAGTCAGGTTTTGACTCAAACTTTTTGATATTGTTGAATAAATCACTATCAGTTCTCCTAGATGATAATTTTTTATTGCAATGAAGTTGCTACTATTTCTGAACGATGTGAGGTTTCATATTTTATTTTAATCTATTTTGATAGGTTTGCAAATGAACTTGCTTAGAATCATGTATCGGCTGTCCTCCGGAGAAAAGGGGTTGACATTTTGCATGTTATTTTAATACGCTCAACTTAGTACAAAATTTCATGTTCACTTCACTTTCTCATGTAAGCGGACTTTCCGGACTGGTTATCGGGAAATCATGTGGGCTTTGCCCGTTCTGGTTTGAATCATGTCTTTTTTGCTGCTTAATTCAAGACTTTAAGTTTTAATATTCAGTGCTTGACATTTGTTAATGATTGTCGAGTTGCTGTGCTTTGTGAAAAGAAGTCAATTCATATGCAATTATTTCCTATTATGTTTTACCTTCTTGATTTATTCCTAACAATATGCAAAATTATAATTGTCTCATGCTTTGTTGTAGGATCGTAATTTAGAATAGGGAGCTTTTTAATATGAAATGAACATGCCGGACTAGTTATCGGGCATGATTTGAGATCATGTGGGCTCTGCTTGTATTGTACTAGTTTGATACCTTACATTCACGTTGCTATTTTAATCACTTGCTTGTATCATTGATTTGAGATCATGGTTTGATACATTACAATGCAGAAATTATAGTATCATCAGTTTTAAATGTGAAATATGCTTGACTTGAAAATTTGTTGGATTGAAGATTGAACAACAGTGAAACACCCTTCTCTTTAGCGAATTGGTGGGAGTGCGTATTAGTTTTTAAGTGGGGGTGCCCGAGTGGATTCTGGGCATATTGAAAGTTTATTAATTGATGGGGCATGGTCTTAAGCATGGTTATTAGAATTGCGATCCTGATCAACGATTCTACGATTGTACTGGTTTGATACCTTACGTTCACTTGCTTGTATCATTGATGCAACTGATCTCAGCCATCATTTTATACTTGGTCTTAAATAGAATTAGTGCCACCAATTTTGATTGATATGAAATCACTATCTAAGTGACTCATTTTACCATGGTGGAAAAATGCAGTAACGTTTGCGGTTGTAGTTACAAAACGGTAATGTGGTAATGAGAGTCATGCGGTTTTAACATAATGGCAAAAATTGGCAGAAAGCGTATCATCCTTTGAAACTGCCTAAAACAAGAGATTATTTACGCATTACAATACGAAAAAATATAGGTTCACTTTTTTTTAAACCTTTACAACAGTGCCCATGTGATGTGACACGATTTTGTTTAGTATCATCAGTTTTAAATGTGAAATATGCTTGACTTGTGAATATGTGCAGCTTTATATTTTGCATAACGATTCGGTAGTTAGCTGCTCTGTTGCATTGCGATGCTATGGTGTTGTCTTTGAGTCTCAAATTTGTTGTTCCTTAATTGAAAATTTGTTGGATTGAAGATTTAACAACAGTGAAACACCCTTCTCTTTAGCGAATTGGTGGGTGTGCGTTTTAGTTTTTTGTCATAGATGTGGTAAACAGTGTGAATACTCGTAATCATCATCAATCGATGATGAATCAAAGCATACAAATCCTGATGTTATTTTTTTTGAATAACTGATGTTATTTTTTTTGAATAACTAATGACTAATCATTTTAGTATATAGTCTCTCATAGAATAAATACCTGCATGACAAAAATTGTACCACATATCATCAATCTGAACATAACGTTATGCCATTATCCTGCTATTTCCTTCAATATAATCTGTTAACAACTAACTTTTAACATATTTTATGTTATTTTCTTTTATATTTACTGTTTTTACAAGGTCCTCAAATTTTTGCTTTGAATCATGTATATGTGGCATTCCATCTGCATGGATAAGTATTAGACATTCTGCAAGTTTCAATTGTCATTCTTAGCTTGTTACAAATTTGCATTTATAAAACTTCTTAAGTGGGGGTGCCGGAATGGATTCTGGGCATATGAAAGTTTATTAATTGATTTGGCATGGACTTTTTTTTTTTTTTTTTGAGTAAGATGGGGCATGGACTTAAGACTACATACTTGTGCTCATTTACTGTTTATTAAATGATGGGGCATGCATGAACTTTTTTTTTGAGTAAATAGCATGAATTGGGAGCTTTCAATATGAAGTGAATGTTCTTGAATGGTTATTTGAAATAACTATCTAATTGACTTTTCTCGAGTGGTTATCTGAAATAAACATGCTAGATTTTGCAATTTTTCATCTACTATGCCTCTCTGCTATGCTCAGAGTCGATATTCATGTGAAAATGCGTGAGGTTATCAATAAGGCGAACCAAACACATTGATTAATGCTTTTTATAGAAGACAACCAAGTTGACTTTTCTTGTAAGCCACATACAGACTCAACTTTAATTAATTACTATTTTCCAACAATTTGCTTTTTCGATTATGTTCAGTTTTAGGCTTGTTTAATTGTGAGCTGTTAATGTTTAAAAATCATAAATAATCATAATTACGTTAGTTATTATATTTAAAAATCATAAATAATCATAAATAATCATAAATAATCATAATCTTATATATCTCTAGAATTCTACGTGATCAAAATCTCTTATTTCTCTCTTGTTCTCCAAGATTATTCAACAACCATTGTAGTTCCTTTGAAGTCGTACTGAAGCTTTATCAATAAAAGTTGTATAGGCTAGGTGAAGACGTAATCTAAGTTGGGTGAACCCTGAAAATCTTATTGTTCTTGTTGATTGATTATCATCATCATCATCCTACTCAGTGTATCCCGTTCATAGTAAACTATGGACAGGGTTTGGAGAGAGAAGCACTGCGGTAACTCATACCCATAAAGAAGAGCACGACCAAAAGAAGTCTTTAGGTTCAAGAAAGATAAAGATGAATTTTACTACGTCGTGGGAGAAAAAATGCAAACGATAAAATAAAAAGTAAAAAATAATAGCAAAACTAAAAAGGACAATACTACCAAAAAAAGAAACAGGAAAAGGTAAGAGAACAAGAACCCCAAAAGGTACTTTAAAAAAAAGCAGTATGTTTTATATAATTTTCATTATCTTGAAATGGGTTATGTTTTCAAGTATTTCTCCAAAATGATTGAAACCACAATTAGTGGTCTTTGGCATATTTAAAGGTTAATTCCTTGGTCAACCTTAAAAAGAAAATATGCATGTTAAATTAATGAGGTATGGATTAGGAAAAAATAGAAACTAAATACACATATACATAGTTATTTTATGGCGAAAGAAGTATTTTTTCTGTTCACATGACTTTGACACACTTTATTTATTCTGTTATTTTTATTTGCTACAATTTTTTCTATAAAAACATAATTACCACCTCTTTATTCTCGTCAACACGTTTAACTCATTTAATATTACAATACAATTTAAATGGTCCCAACTAGAGGTGTTCAACGGGCCGGGCCGGTGTGGGTCATGTCAAATGTTAAACGGGCTGGGGAGAGTCAAGCCCATTTAAATTCGACCCAATTTGACCGTTTTTTTAAAAGTTTATAAAATATTTTTTTTATTATACTTAAAAGTAAAAAACTTCAATTTGAACCTATAAGTGATCAAACTTTAACGTTAAAATGATCAATTTCTACCTAATATAATTGACAGTGATAAGTATGAAATTGTATTTTGTTATGTAGTTCGTTTATTTTGTTGATAATTGATATAGTTAACATCATAACAAAAACAAGATAAGTTCATAATTGATGCATGTTTGGTAATAATTGTTACTGATAAGTAGGGATGGTCACGGGTCCAGGACCCTCTTGGACCCGCCCTAGACCCGCCCCTTTTTTAAGGGTTTGGGTCTAATTTTTTGAGACCCATCAGATTCGGGTCGGATCTGGATCTAAAAATTATTTGGCGGGTTGTCCGGGTCCAAAATATGGACCCTGGACCCGGCCCGTGGACCCTGATAAATATTAAATTGTCCATTTTTATTTGTCTTCTACGTATGAATTATGCCCTCAACACTTATTTTATTTTCATATAATCATAGTATATATAAATAATATATATGCTACTCCCTCCGTTCTTATATGTGTGTCCTATTTGAAGATTTCACACATATTAAGATAGTGAGAATCTTTGTTGATTGTGGGTATTATTTTATTATAATAATAGTAGTGTGAATTAATGATTGTATTGGTATTATGAGAGAGAAAATATAAATTAATTATTATAAATGGGATATTAGAAGAGAGAGGGGATATTTTATTATAATAGTGGTGTGAATTAATAATTGTATTGGTATTATGAGAGAGAAAATATAAATTAATTATTATAAATGGGATATTAGAAGAGAGAGGGGGTGAAAAGAGGGTATCAAAACTTTCCATTTTAGGAAATGGGACAAACATATGAAACTACCCGTTATAGTAATGTGGACAATCAAAAAAGAACAAAGGGAGTACTTGCTAAGTGTTAACCCAATTACCCTTATTTCATGGACTAGAACTAATGTTTATAATAAAATTTAAGCGTATATTGGTGACGTTATGCGAGTTTAGATGTTAAATTAGTATTAAATATTTGTAAAATACGATAATAACTTTCTTACAAACACACGAAAAATACAATGACTTACAAATGTTTCAAATTTGACAAATCAAAGAGACTTATTTTAGACCCACTAAGGACCCATTAAGGACCCTAGACCCATCAGATTCGGAGGGTCCGGGTCTGGGTCTGAAAATTTTGAACCCTTAGGGTCCGGATCCAGGTCTGGATCTCAAAAAATTAAAAGGGTCTGGGTCCGGGTCTAGTTGGACCCGCTCCAGACCCGCCCCGTGACCATCCCTACTGTTAAGTAATGAATTTTATGTTGTTATATAGTTCATTTATTTTGTTTATTATTGATATAGTTAACATCATAACAAAAACAAGATAAGGCCATAATTGATGTATGTTTGGTAATAATTGACGGTGATAAGTAATGAATTGTATATTGTTATTGAAAATTTTACTTTACTTGATATGTTTAAGTACTGTACGTTGGGATTGATATCTTCAAGGTCAATTTATTATTACTATATTTCACTTGTACATATCAATTTGCAAATAAAAATTAAAACAAAATTTGTATTAATTTATTTTAACACGTTTGTGCTACACAGCTACCCAAAATTTTAGTTTTAAGTTTTGAATCCACCACCGAATATCGTATATTTGTAGGATATTTTTATTAATAAAATATTAGGTTTTTTTTTTTAAAAAAAAAACTAGTGTACGGAATATCTCCAAACCGACCTCGAGAAACCGCGTGAACTAAGATGTCTAGGAAATGTTAACCGCCTTAAAGTTGCTTTTACAAAGGTATATATATGACCTACTCCCTCCCCTGTCATCATAATTGTTCCCTACACTGCTCTTTCTTTGATGCCATTTGGCTATTTGGGGCTTCTTAATCTCCCTCATCAACTGATTTTTTTCTTTTCTTACTGACATTTTCCTTTCTCATATTTAGGGTTTTTATGTTCAATTTTCCTATAATCATAGGATTTAGGGTTTTTTGTGTTTGGATTCTCCCATCGTTAAGGTAATTTCTTAATTTTGTTATCCTATACTGGTTTTCTAGGGGAAACTCAACAACCGAATCTTCTCGTAGATTTTTTTCTCCGATTTTCTGTTCTTTCGGATTATTCCTTGAGATGTTGCCATACACTTTGCATTCTGGAACACAACTATTCATTTTTGGATTTAGTTTGACGACCGAGGTCTTTTAAAAAGGTTCCCTCTATTCGTTTTAGTTTGGAATTCTAATCTGTTTATTAATGATAGAAGTTTTGGTATTTTTGGGTTTTCAAGGTTTTGCGTAACACTATTGACGGATGGTGATTCGCTAACCCTAAGTTTTGGTATTAATGATAGAAGTTTTGGAATTCTAATCTGTTTATTTTTGATAGAAGTTTTGTTATTTTTGGGTTTTCAAGGTTTTTCGTAACACTATTGAGTATTGACGGATGGTGATTCGCTAACCCTAATTTTTATTCTGTTTTGTCCCTTTTATGGATATTTCTGTGCTATACTGTACTTATGACCAAAGATTATTGTGTCTTATAAATTGTTTAGACGTATATAATGTGAATTGTGAATAATTAATTGAAGTGGATTTTTGAAATGTTATTTGATTCTGATTTAGTGTTTTAGTTGATTAGTTGATTTGTTGTTTGTATCTTATTGCATGTTTCATATTTGCCGGTAGACAATGATTCTTCACAAATGTCAATTGAAATGGATCATCTTGTTGCTTGGTGCTACATTTTTTGATGCTAATTGATTTATATGTCATTTATATGGTTTCTTGTCCATTTGTTTCCGTTCAAACTTTAATTTGCTTGGGGTTATCTCGTTTATCTCTGTCCCTAAGTAAGCATTCTTTTAGCTAATTGATCAAGTACTAAACAACTGGTCGATGCACTGGTGTTTGAATCCTGCTGTTGACGTTTTGACTCCACTTTTTGTAATGCACTGATATTGTATAAATCACTTTCATTTCTTTTAGATGATAATAAAATTTATTGCAATGCATGTGATACTATTTTTAATGATCTGGGTGGATAAGCAAATGCACTAATGGTCGTTTACTAAACCACTGTCATATTTTATTAGGCTTGTGAATTAATTTGCTTAGAATCCTGTATCTAAAGCGTTCCTTGACTGAGCAAGTTGAAGCACTGGAGGTCATCGGGCATGAATAGAAATCACGTCTGCTTTGCCCGCGCAGGTTCTAATCCTTTCGCTCACGTTGCAAACTCTCAATTTTATGTACTTGATCTGTTATGCATCATGCATGTTGCTGCTTAAGAACTCATTTTTGAAACAAGAATGTTCATGGATGTTTGTACGGTTTTTCTTTTTTAAAAAGTTAAACCAGACAATTTTTGATATTTGTGTCACTTATCATATTTACTTAAAACTTGTCACTTTTATCTTATAGTAGTGATACTCAGACAATGTTTTTTACATATTTTCGTTTTTAAAGTGAAGCCAACTAGACATGTGTATATCTGCAACTGTATTCCCCTTCTGTCTTAAACTATTCTTTTGTCTTTAAGTACTGTAAATTAACTTACTTCGCCCGCACAGGTTTGAATCATACCGCTCATGTTTATTCTTCTTGGTTCAAGTTTTGATGGGGAGTTTCTCTGAATGACTGAATGATTATGGAAGAGCTTCTTTTTTTGATAAGTATTATGATTCTGATGCACTCTTTGTTTCCCATTGTGTTTGACTTCATGATATGCTCCAAGCAATCCACCATGAAATACAAATGTCTTACTTTACTGTAAAATCATTATTTGGAGTCCTGACAATCGCTTGTGTTGGTGACTTTGTGAGCATGTTCTTTATGAATGCAGGATTAGTATTAGTGTAGATTATTTGGGAGTTTTTCAATATGAAGTGGAAATGAGATGTGGTTATTTTGTTACCTAAAATTTTATAAATTCAGTCTGTTCAGTGGTGATGACACATGATCTTATATGAATTGTCGTAAATTTCAAATCTTTTTGGAGTGTTGAAACTTGAATTCATGTATTGTTGATAGTTAGATGTAAAAATCTACACATTCTTTTTATCAGAAGTGTAAACTGAGTAGACATTTAAATATGTACGGCTATTTTAAATTGTTCGTTTGCCTTTGAAGTACTGTTTAATTAATTTTTGTTAAATATTGCATTATATTGACACGAAAACAAAGATGCCCCAATATTCAGCCCTACTGGACTGGTTTGTTGATATCTCATCAGTTTTTATGTTATTGTTTAGATTTTGAGCTTTGCTGACCATATGTTTATTTTAAGTGAAACCAGAGTATTTTGTGATCATGACCAAAAATACTTCGGCAACCTTTGATCTACTTAGCCTCATAGCTCAGATATAAGATTAAAGTGAAAGTGTACGAGGTTGGTTGAATTGATTGCTGGAGCCTGGAAGCATGTTCATTTTCCTTCACAAGAAGATGAATTAACTTGAAACTCCTGCTTCTTAATTAAGTGGATATGCTAGAGTGATTATCTGTTCTGACTTGAAATTATGGGGCCTTTTGCTCACGCAGGTTTGAATCCTGTTGTTTTTTATTGCGTAATAGAAGGTTGACCATATGGAAGGTGAGGTATGTGTATTTCAGGGTGACTGAAGGTTCTGTAGCTATAAGAAGGCCTATGGTAATAAGTTTCTGATGTTCCTTTCCTTCTTTCTTTACTTTGCTTTGCATTATGCTATCATCCCGCTATTTTCTTGTGATCTATTGTTCTATGTCTGTGTAAATTTGTAGGTTATCAGCTCAGATTTGACAAGTATGATAAAAGATCTCTTCAGCTACTGCATGAATGATGTGTATAGTTCAACATGGGATGCATGAACTGGAGTGGTCATCTGGCTTGACTTGAAATCTTGTGAGCTTTACGCAGCTTCCAATCCTGCTGTTTAGGTTGATTGAACTTTTTGATACTGTTGCATAGATCACTTTCAGTTCTTGATGATAAATTAATTTTTGTTGCAATACATTTGCTCATGTTTTTTAACGATCTGGGTAGATAAAACTAGTGACCTACTGGTCGGTTACTAAGCATCGAAACTCAACCATCGCTGTAAATGGTTAGAGAAATCACGCGAGTCCTTCTGTAGTTCTTATTGCTCGTAATTCTTTCTTTATCTTTTTTTTTATATATTTCTAATTTTTGAATTTCTGTTTTCAGCTTGAATTTTGGATGTTGAGACCCACTTTTGGATCATTGTTAAATGGTTTTTGGTCTCCTCTTTGCAAGGTAATAAGCTTCATTTCATCTATATGCTACCACTGTACCTAACATATTTTTTTCCTTTCTAGGTCAAAATTGACATTACATATCATTTTCTAAAAATATCTGTTAAATTTTTGGTTGGAAATAATAACTACGGCTCTATTGAATTGTTAATTGCTATATGTATTAAGTGTTGTTTATCAAGTTTTTTGACTACTGATTGATCAAGTTATTATAATAATCATTGGTGGGAAACAAGGAGTAATTTTAATGTTGTGGATTTCATAGTAGTTTAATTTGAACATGTTTAATCCTTATTTGTGGTCAGTAGCGGATCTTCAGCTGTTTTTTTTATTGTTTTTGGGAATGAGTCCATATTGGGTATTGGGTAGTGCAAGAGTAGTTATTTCATGATTCAACACCAGGTCGCGTCAGGTTGGTTTTGTTGGATGTTTATAGCTTTGGGGTTGTTTGATAGCTGATTACTTTAACTTTTCATGATTAAATTAAATTTCTAATGCAATGTGGGAAGGCATGGATAAATTAGATAACAAACTAGTGGTAGTTCGCGAAAATCTGTTATGTTTTATCTGGATCTTTAATAAATTGAACTGTTATGTGTTTGTTTTATATGTGAATTTATTTGCTCAGAACCCAGTATCTTTTGCATTTTACGGATAAGGGGGTGACATGGTGTTGTAATGTGCATTCTTAGATCATTACAAAATTGCATGTACTTTCTCTTTAGTTAGTGGACGGGCGAAGTAGTTATCGGCCATGACTTGAAATCATGTCCCCGCAGTTTCAAATTTTCCATTCACGTTTCGACTCAACCTTTGGATATGCAGATTATGAACCGACACACTTGTATAAATCACTATCAGTTTTCCTAGATTGATGATAAATTTCTATTGGGATTTGGGACGCATGTGATACTATTTTTCAATATCCGAGTAGATTATATACTTAACTAGTGGTTTTCACTAAAATTTTGTCAAATTTATTCTAATCTTTTTAATAGTTCACTGTTCGGGTTAGGTTTATGAATCAACTTGCTTAGAATCTTGTATCTGCAGCTTCCACGGAAAAGATGTCAACATTCTGCAGATTATTTACTCGTTCTTGGCTAATTACAAAATTGCATGTCCACTACCGCTTCTCAAATAAGTGGACGTAGTATTAATTCTAATACTCATTCTTAGCTTATTACAAAATTGGTTATCAGGCATGACTAGAAACATGTGGGCTTTGCCCGCACAGGTTCGGTTCCTACAGTTCACATTCAAATTTTTGTACCTTTTTATATACTCTTCCTTGCTGCTTAAAACATCATTTTGGAACTAGAATGCTTATGGATGTTGGTACCAAATTCTGTACCACTATCAGTACAGTTTTTTGCGTTGCTTAAATAGAATCTATATGACATTTTTGTGGTTTTATATCGTCCTTGCTAAAAGCCGAAAACATTTCCTTTTCCACTGGGTTGTATCTTTGTGGTTTCCAATTCAGGAGACATTTAGAGTACTCATCTGCTATTCTGCTGACTACAACCAGTTCCTCTATCCGGTCATGTCCATCTCACTAACTGAATAATGAAAATTGTTAGTATTTGATTTTGTTTGTTGGCGCTATTGTTGGTTTATTGTATTCATTTGAACTAAAAGAATACATCAATTTGACATGAAGTGAGACATCAATTTGACATGAAGTGGACAAGCTGGAGTGGTTGTAGGCTACGACTAGAAATCATTAGGGCTTTGCCTGTACAAGTTTGAATCCTCTGGCCATTTACATTTTGACTCTACTTTTTGGTGTGCGCCCTTATTGTTTTGGTTTGATTTATTCGTGGGTTTTGGGTAGTAGTTAGGTCATGAGTCAACACTAGGTGAGGTCGGATCGGTTTTGTCAGATGTATATAGTTTTGGGATTGCTTAAAAGCTGATTACTATCACTTTCCTAGATAATAACATTTAAATTTCTAATGTAATGTTTGCGATACTTGATGTTAGGATATTTGTATATAAGATTACAAAATAATGGTTATTTACGAAAATACTGTTGTGCTTTATTCTGATCTCTTTATTTACTATGCCTTTATTTTCTTTGTGAATTTAATACGGTTAGAAGTTAGAACCCTGTATCTGCTGCATTCTATGGGAAAGGGGTTGACATTCTGCATAGCATTATAATACCAATGATTCTAAGCTCATTACAAATTGCAAGTCCTCTACTGTTTCTTAAGTAACTGGCCTTACTGGAGTGGTTATCGTGCACGAGTATATATCACGTGGGCTTCTCCTGTCCATGTTCATTGATTTTGTTCATTGATTTTTTATTTGGTTGTACTTTTATGTTGAACAGATTCTGCATTCTTTCATTTACTTTGCCTCTTAGCTCAGTGAAAGAGAAGGTCTAGGACCCTCAAATGGTAGAGAAACAATGAAGAAGTTGAGTAAAAAACAGAGGATAAACAAAAGAACAATCAAACAACAAGCACAAAGTGTTTTATGAGGTATTTCAATGATACCTTCCCTCAAAAGATGATTACTTTCATTAATATAATCAACATTACACTAATGAATAACCAAACACACTTGAGAACAAGCTCTCAAGATGGTGATTCCCTTCAACAATGGAAGTCACCCACAAATACAATCTATACAAAGAAGAGACTCACTTGGTTCTCAAACCCTAGTCACGCTAATGTGTATTAACCTCACCACACTCTTCAATTGATGTTCCAGGACCCCTCTATATAGTCCCTCAACATATTAGAAGCCCTAGGTTGAAGCCCTAAACGCCCAAAGAAAACAGCCCGCAAAACAGAATGTTGCGATTTTGGCCAGCAAGCAACCGCTCGACCCGAGCAGCACCTGCTCGAGTGGTCAAGCCAAGCTTCAAAACATTCTGCCTCTTCTGATGAAGCTGCTCGACTGAGCCTCCTTTGCTTGACCAGTCGAGCAAGCTTCAGTACCCACACAGCTTCGAATCAGCGGCTGCACTTCTTGGGCATCCTTCACCTCTTGCCTTGTCTCAATCATCAAGAGATTTGGAGCTCGTCACAACACTCAGATTTAAGACTCATCTAAGAAGTTCACGAGGTTAGTCGAATTGATTGCAAAAAATATATTCGTTATCTTGCACAAGCAAAAGAATCAACTTATACTTTTACTACTTAAATAAGGGATGTGCTAGAGCGAATATCTGTTCTGACTTGGAATCATGTGGGATTTTCTCGCGCAGGTTTGAATCCTGCCTGTTTTTTCTTGATGGAATTCAAGATTTTCCCACAGGGAAGGCGATGTGTATTTCAGAGTGACTGAAGGTGCTGTAGGCCTGTAGCTAGTGTTCT
The DNA here is from genome assembly GCA_019776075.1 of Amaranthus palmeri. Classification (NCBI taxonomy): domain Eukaryota; kingdom Viridiplantae; phylum Streptophyta; class Magnoliopsida; order Caryophyllales; family Amaranthaceae; genus Amaranthus; species Amaranthus palmeri. The sequence continues at coordinate 434,926 of JAAKBH010000286.1, read as the reverse complement.
GTAACCAGAAGGTCTGTTGTGATAAGTTGATGATGTTCCTTTTCTGATTATAGCATTATCTCATTATCCTGCTATTTTTCTTTTTGTTCAATATTATTTAATGGCATTGTAAATTTGTAGGTTACAGTTGAGTAGTTGATAACAGATATCTTTAGCTATTGCATAAATGATGTGCATAGTCTAACATGGAGTGGACGTGCCGGAGTGGTTATCGGGCATGACTAGAAATCATGTGGGCTCTGCCCGCGCAGGTTCGAATCCTGCCGTTCACGTTTTGATATGTTTTTGGTATGTATATTTTATAATACACTATCAGTTCTAGTCTTCTAGATGATGATAAGTTTATTTCAATGCATTTGTCACTATTTTTAATGATCTGGGTACATAAGATAATGAACTAGTTGTCATTTACTATACTTCTGTCATATTTTATTCTAATCTAATTAATATTTTACTGTTTTGTTGGGTTTGTGAATCAATGTAATTAGATCCTGTATCTGCATCGAACCATGAAAAAGGGCCGATTAGATTGTAGGTGCACCATGATCGACGGCTTTGGGCGCGCTATTTTAAGGGCCTAAATTTTTAATATATTAGATTAGATTTCTTTTGTTATTATATATTATAACTAAATATTTTTTACTAGGAGAGTAATACGTGCATGTTATAATCTATGTCAATAGATTTTCATAATTAATGACCATTCTTTATCTTGTTGAGACTTACTTTTTATTATTGATTTTGGGTACTGGTTAGTGGGTATTGTTTGGTATTTTTTGAACGCTAATCATTGAATCTAGGTAACTAAGTAATAATATTGTTTTCTATCAAAAAAAAAGTAATAAATATTGTTTATTTGTTACATTTATAATATCATTATCAAACGCATTACGCTACTTCAGCATTGCGCTCACGAATCTTGTACGAATCCACGATTGTCGTACTAAGTTTAACCTTTTTCTCAAACATTTATAATGTCATTATCAAACGCAATACTCTACTTTAGCATTGCGCTCACGAATCTTGTACGTATCCACGATTGTCGTACTAAGTTTAACCTTTTTCTCAAACATTTATAATATCATTATCAATCGCAATACGCTACTTCAGCATTGCGCTCACGAATCTTGTACGAATCCTCGATTGTCGTTCTAAGTTTAACCTTTTTCTTAAACATTTATAATATCATTATCAAACGCAATACGGTACTTCAGCTTTGCGCTTACGAATCTTGTACGAATCCACGACTGTCGTACTAAGTTTATCCTTTTTCTCAAACATTTATAATATCATTATCAAACGTAATACGCTACTTCAGCATTGCGCTCACGAGTCTTGTACGAATCCACGATTGTCGTACTAAGTTTAACCTTTTTCTCTATTCTCATTACTCCCCTAGTTGGTGAATCAGCATCAGTTCTCTTAGATGATAATAAATTTTTATTGCAATGATGTTGGTACTATTTTTGAATAATGTGAAGATCGTTTACTAACTTATGGATGTTTGTACCAAATCAGCATCCAAGCGTTTTTTTTGAGTTAGATTAATTGCGTGTGGATCATGTCTCTTTGCAGAGGGTTGAAATCATGTATTAGTGGTAGTTAGATGAAAAACTCTACACATCTCGTTATTGCCTTATTGGAATGGTATAGTGAGTAGACATTTGAACATGTGCATCTATATTCTACTATTTTAAACCGCTCGTTTGTCTTTGTAGTGCTGTTTAATAAGTTCTGTGAAGTATTGCTTCCTATATATTGACAGGAAAACAAAGGTGCCCCGGTATTCTAGCCCTACTGGATTGGTTCATTTATAATATATCGTTTTTATGTGGCTGTTTAGATTTCGAGCTTTCACTGACAATACATTGATTGTAAGTGAACCTACCGGAGTATTTTTAGGTCATGAGTAGACATTGAACATGTGCATCTATATTCTACTATTTTAAACTGCTGGTTTGTCTTTGTAGTGCTGTTTAATAAATTCTGTGTAGTATTGCTTCCTATATATTGACAGGAAAACAAAGGTGCCCCGGTATTCTAGCCCTACTGGATTGGTTCATTTATAATATATCGTTTCTATGTGGCTGTTTAGATTTCGAGCTTTTACTGACAATATATTGATTGTAAGTGAACCTACCGGAGTTTTTTGAGGTCATGACCAAATACCTTTGATATTGTCTGCCTCATAGCTTAGTTGAGACGAGATCAAAGAGAAAGTGCTCAAGGTTTGTGGAATTGATTGCTGGAAATATATTCTTTTTCCTTCACAAGCACATGAATTTACTTAAAACTCCTTTTTTAAATTAACTGGATATGCTAGAGTGATCATCTGTTCTGACTTGAATTTTGAGATCTTTGCCCAATGCCCACGCAGGAATCTTGCCATTTTTTCTTGCTGGAATACAAGGTTTACCATTTGGAAGGTGAGAATGTGTATGTCAGGGTCACTGAAAGTTCTGTAGCTATTTATTTTTATGTCACCGGAAGACCTATGGTGATAATTTTCTGATGTTCCTTTCCTTTTTTCTGAACATTGAATTATGCTATCATCCTGCTATTTTTCGTGTGCTCAACTGTTCAATGTTAGTGTAAACTTGTAGGTTATCAGCTGAGAAGTTGATAAGTATGATAAAATTTCTGTTCAGCTATTGCATGAATGATGTGCATAGTTCCACATGGGATGGACGTGCCGGAGTGGTCATCTAGCATGACCCGAAATCATGTGGGTTTACCTGCGCATGTTTGAGTCCTTCTAGTCAGGTTACTGAGCATCGAAACTCAACCATCGCTGTAAATGGTCAGAGAAATCACGCGACTTCCTTCCGTAGTTCTTATTGCCCGTAATTCTTTCTTTATCTTTTTTTTTTATATTTCTAATTTTTGAATTTCTGTTTTCAGCTTGAATTTTGGATGTTGAGACCCACTTTTGGATCATTGTTAAATGGTTTTTGGTCTCCTCTTTGCAAGGTAATAAGCTTTATTTCATCTATTTGCTACCACTGTACCTAACATATTTTTTTCCTTTCTAGGTCAAAATTGACATTACATATCATTTTCTAAAAATATCGGTTAAATTTTTGGTTGGAAATAATAACTACGGCTCTATTGAATTGTTAATTGCTATATTGTATATGTATTAAGTGTTGTTTATCAAGTTTTTTGACTACTGATTGATCAAGTTATTATAATAATCATTGGTGGGAAACAAGGAGAGTATTTTTAATGTTGTGGATTTCATAGTAGTTTAATTTGAACATGTTTAATCCTTATTTGTGGTCAGTAGCGGATCTTCAGCTGTTTTTTTTTATTGTTTTTGGGAATGAGTCCATATTGGGTATTGGGTAGTGCAGGAGTAGTTATTTCATGTTTCAACACCAGGTCGCGTCAGGTTGGTTTTGTTGGATGTTTATAGCTTTGGGGTTGTTTGATGGCTGATTACTATCACTTTTCATGATTAAATTAAATTTCTAATGCAATGTGGGAAGGCATGGATAGATTAGATAACAAACTAGTGGTAGTTCGCGAAAATCTGTTATGTTTTATCTGGATCTTTAATAAATTGAACTGTTATGTGTTTGTTTTATATGTGAATTTATTTGCTCAGAACCCAGTATCTTTTGCATTTTACGGATAAGGGGGTGACATGGTGTTGTAATGTGCATTCTTAGATCATTACAAAATTGCATGTCCACTACTTTCTCTTTAGTTAGTGGACGGGCGAAGTAGTTATCGGCCATGACTTGAAATCATGTCCCCGCAGTTTCAAATTTTGCCATTCACGTTTCGACTCAACCTTTGGATATGCAGATTATGAACCGACACACTTGTATAAATCACTATCAGTTTTCCTAGATTGATGATAAATTTCTATTGCGACGCATGTGATACTATTTTTCAATATCCGAGTAGATAATTTACTAAACTAGTGGTTTTCACTAAAATTTTGTCAAATTTATTCTAATCTTTTCAATAGTTCACTGTTCAGGTTAGGTTTATGAATCAACTTGCTTAGAATCTTGTATCTGCAGCTTCCACAGAAAAGATGTCAACATTATGCAGATTATTTACTCGTTCTTGGCTAATTACAAAATTGCATGTCCACTACCGCTTCTCAAATAAGTGGACGTAGTATTAATTCTAATACTCATTCTTAGCTTATTACAAAATTGGTTGTCCACTACCACTTTTCAATTAAACGGATGTGCCCGAGTGGTTATCAGGCATGACTAGAAACATGTGGGCTTTGCCCGCACAGGTTCGGTTCCTACAGTTCACATTCAAATTTTTGTACCTTTTTATTTACTCTTCCTTGCTGCTTAAAACATCATTTTGGAACTAGAATGCTTATGGATGTTGGTACCAAATTCTGTACCACTATCAGTACAGTTTTTTGCATTACTTAAATAGAATCTATGACATTTTCGTGGTTTTATATCGTTCTTGCTAAAAGCCGAAAACATTTCCTTTTCCATTGGGTTGTATCTTTGTGGTTTCCAATTCAGGAGACATTTAGAGTACTTATCTGCCGACTACAACCAGTTTGCTATCTGGCCATGTCCATCTCACTAACTGAATAATGAAAATTATTAGTATTTGATATTTTTGTTGGCGCTATTGTTGAATTATTGTATTCATTTGAACTAAAAGTATACATCAATTTGACATGAAGTGGACAAGCTGGAGTGGTTGTAGGCTACGACTAGAAATCATTAGGGCTTTGCCTGTACAAGTTTGAATCCTCTGGCCATTTACATTTTGACTCTACTTTTTGGTGTGCGCCCTTATTGTTTGGGCTTGATTTATTCGTGGGTTTTGGGTAGTAGTTAGGTCATGAGTCCACACTAGGTGAGGTCGGATCGGTTTTGTCAGATGTATATAGTTTTGGGATTGTTTAAAAGCTGATTACTGTCACTTTCTTAGATAATAACATTTAAATTTCTAATGTAATGTTTGCGATACTTGATGTTAGGATATTTGTATATAAGATTACAAAATAATGGTTATTTACGAAAATTCTGTTGTGCTTTATTCTGATCTCTTTATTTACTATGCCTTTGTTTACTTTGTGAATTTAATATGGTTAGAAGTTAGAACCCTGTATCTGCTGCATTCTATGGGAAAGGGGTTGACATTCTGCATAGCATTACAATACCAATGATTCTAAGCTCATTACAAATTGCAAATCCTCTACTGTTTCTTAAGTAACTGGCCTTACTGGAGTGGTTATCGTGCACGAGTATATATCACCTGGGCTTCTCCTGTCCAGGTTCATTGATTTTGTTCATTGATTTTTTATTTGGTTGTACTTTTATGTTGAACAGATTCTGCATTCTTTCATTTACTTTGCCTCTTAGCTCAGTGAAAGAGAAGGTGTAGGACCCTCAAATGGTAGAGAAACAATGAAGAAGTTGAGTAAAAAACAGAGGATAAACAAAAGAACAATCAAACAACGAGCACAAAGTGTCTTATGAGGTATCTAATGATATTACTTTCATTAATATAATTAACATTGCACTAATGAATAACCAAACACACTTGTGAACAAGCTCTCAAGATGGTGATTCCCTTCAACAATGGAAGTCACCCACGATCTAATACAAAGAAGAGACTCACTTGGTTCTCAAACCCTAGTCACGCTAATGTGTATTAGCCTCACCACATTCTTCTAATGATATTCTAGGACCCCTCTATATAGTCCCTCAACATATTAGAAGCCCTAGGTTGAAGCCCTTAATGCCCAAAGAAAACAGCCCGCAAAACAGAATGTTGCGATTTTGGCCAGCAAACAACCGCTCGACCCGAGCATCACCCGCTCGAGTGGTCAAGCCAAGCTTCTAAACATTCTGCCTCTTCTGATGAAGCAGCTCGACTGAGCCTCCTTTGCTTGACCAGTCGAGCAAGCTTCAGTACCCACACAGCTTCGAATCAGCGGCTGCACTTCTTGGGCATCCTTCACCTCTTGCCTTGTCTTGATCATCAAGAGATTTGGAGCTCGACACAACACTCAGATTTAAGATTCATCTAAGAAGTTCACGAGGTTAGTCGAATTGATTGCAAAAAATATATTCGTTATCTTGCACAAGCAAAAGAATCAACTTATACTTTTTCTACTTAAATAAGGGATGTGCTAGAGCGAATATCTGTTCTGACTTGGAATCATGTGGGATTTTCTCGCGCAGGTTTGAATCCTGCCTGTTTTTTCTTGATGGAATTCAAGATTTTGCCACAGGGAAGGCGATGTGTATTTCAGAGTGACTGAAGGTGCTGTAGGCCTGTAGCTAGTGTTCTGTAACCAGAAGGTCTGTTGTGATAAGTTGATGATGTTCCTTTTCTGATTATAGCATTATCTCATTATCCTGCTATTTTTCTTTATGTTCTATATTATTTAATGGCATTGTAAATTTGTAGGTTACAGTTGAGTAGTTGATAACAGATATCTTTAGCTATTGCATAAATGATGTGCATAGTCTAACATGGAGTGGACGTGCCGGAGTGGTTATCGGGCATGACTAGAAATCATGTGGGCTTTGCCCGCGCAGGTTCGAATCCTGCCGTTCACGATTTTTTTTGTTTTTGATCCTTAACTACATGAAACTTGTGTATTTTTTCAAAAAGCAGAATTTATGTTATGGACTGTGGAGATTTGCCTTGACTAAGCCAAGTTGTGATTTGTACTAAATATTTCAGTTTTTAAATACTGATTATGTTACAAATTTTTACTGCCGTGAAAACTTTGTAGCCAGTGAATTAACATGTAGGAATGTTTATCATTGGCAAGGTAAGTCTTGCCAAAGGACTGCAAAAGTATTGGTTCATTGATATTTACCATGCCATCATATCCAGTAAATCTTGCTAAGTGGCAAGGTCGAGGTAGAAGACAAACATGTTGTACTGACAGGAAAACAAAGATGCCTTGGTATTCTAACCCTATTGGTTCATTGATATTTCATTGATTTTATTTGATTGTTTAGATTTTTAGCTTTCACTAACAATACATTGATTGCAAGTGAACCTGCCTCATACCAAATAACATGCTAGATTGGGCAACATTTGATCCACTTTGCCTCAGACCAAATTCAAGTTTGAATCCAGCCGTTTTTCCTACTGGAATTCGAGTTTTACCATGTGGAAGGTGAGGTATGTGTATTTCATAGTGATTAATGTTGTTGTAGTTATGTAAGCATAAGGCCTACGGTAATGAGATCTTGATGTTTCTTTCCTTTTGATGTCGGTGTAAACTAGTAGGTTATCAGCAGAGAATTTGAGAAGTACAATAAAAGATCTCTTCAGCTATTGCCTGAATCATGAGTGATGTTAACATGGAATGGACTTGTCGGAGTGGTAATCTGGGGTGACTAGCAATCATGTGGGCTTCACCCGCGCATCTTCAAACCTGTTGCTCACTTTATGACACAACTTTTAGTATGCGCTGTTGTTGCATAAATACTATTAGTTCTCGTAAATGATAATAAATTTTTATTGCAACGTATTTGCTTAATTATAATTACGTTAGTTATTATATTGAAAAATACATAATCATATTCAACATCTCTAATTTCTCTCTTGTTCTCCAAGATTATTCAACAACTATTATAGTTCCTTTGAAGTCGGATTGAAGCTTTATCAATAAAAGTTATATAGGCTAGGTGAAGACGTAGTCTAAGTTGGGTGAACCCTGAAAATCTTATTGTTCTTGTTGATGGATTATCATCATCATCCTACCCAGTGTATCCCGCTCATAGAAAACTATAGAAAGGGTCTGAAGAGGGAAGGACTGCGGTAATTCATACCCATAAAGAAGAACACGACCAAAAGAAGTCCCCAGGCTCCAGAAAGATAAAAATGAATTTTATTACGTTGTGGGAGATAAAAACGCAAACGATAAAATAAAAAGTAAAAAATAATAGCAAAACTAAAAAGGACAATACTAACAAAAAAAGAAACAGGAAAAGGTAACAGAACAAGAACCCCACAAGGTACTTTAAAAAGAAGTCAATATGTTTTATATAATTTCCATTATCTTAAAATGGGTTATGTTTTCAAGTATTTCTCCAAAATGATTGAAATCACAACTAGTGGTCTTTGGCATATTTAAAGTTTAATTCCTTCGGTAAACCTTAAAAAGATGCATGTTAAAATTAATGAGGTATGGATTAAGAAAAAAATAGAAACTAAATATAGATTTACAAATTTTTGTGAGAGACGGTCTCTCAAAGAGACCAACTCTGTTGGGTCAGCCCATAGTGGAAAAAATATAGAGTAAAAGTAGGAATTAAATTCTAATGGACTGAGCCCGAGGGGCGTCTTTCGAAGAGACGGTCTCTCAGGAGACTTGCTGTTTATAAAAAATTGGTCGGAAAAATTATCAAAATGTCCCATGTAAAATCAAAAGATCAATTAGCGGATTTTCTGATTAAGGCAATTGACTCAAAAGCATTGAAGAATATTATTGGCAAGTTCGGTTTCGGTGATCCCAAGACCAAACTTGAGGGGGAGTGTTGGAAATAATAAACAATTGTTAGAGAATAATTAGTAGAATATAAACAATATTTAGAGAATAATTAGTAGAATATATTTGATTTTATTCTAGAATAATATTTTAAGTATTTAGGAAATTAACATATTTGTAATATTTAGTTTCCTTATTTCATAGCATAACTTTTCACTTTCCTTTTAAAAACTTTATTCAATTCTTTATTCTTTATTAACTTTTAAAATGGTCATTTTGCTAGAGATAGAGAAATCTACTACTATTATGTTTGTAATGATTTTGCTCCTCTCTTCTATTTTAGTTTGTATCGCCTATTTTTACTCTTTTTGTTTGTCAGAAAATAATTATGACTTTTTTTTTCAATTTCATCCACAAGTTTGTTATTTTTTCTAATTTTATCCACTTGCTTAATAGAGTTATTTGTTTTTTTTTCTGATTAAGTATAGTTATTTATTTTGTTTATTGTTTATTAACTAGATAGTGCCCGTGCGATGCACGACTTTATTAAATTTACTGACATATCATCTAAGAAATTTAAATTTTAAAAAATAAATTTTACATTATAGTTATATCTCATTTCATTCTGAATAGTTGTATACATTACATACATTGTTTGATTTGTATCATATTGTGCATTGTGCGTAGATGATTAATTTAGTTATAGATTTAACATAAATATTTATGTAAAATTATTTTATAAATTTTTTAAAAAAATTTGTTTGTCATAAAAATTATAAGAGACTTGCATAAAGGTAGTGACAACCTAAAATTCATATTAGACTTATTCATTGCATTTAACTAACCAATTTAATTAGCAAAATAAAAAATCCTCATAAAAGTATATTATCTTTTTTTTTGAAGTAAAAGTATATTATCTTTTAGCTAACTTAAAATATCCAATAAACTTAAATAATATTCATTTAATAAATAAAATTAATAAGATTTTTTAAATAAAAGAAAAAAATGAAATAAAATATATAAATTTCTAATACATTAAATGATGTGACTTAAAAAATATAACATCAATATAAATACATTATAGTCATAGTTAGAAAATAATTAAGTCAAATAAATTAATTAGTAATGATGTCATCATAGAGTTTTGGAGGGAAATTTTTTGTTAAGGTTGTGACACGTAAGCAATATTAATTACTGATAATATCAGCGTGTTTTGTTTTACTAATAGTTATAGACTATAAACTATTAAATAATTTGAAGTGGTTAAATTTGAAGCAATAGACAATGTTTTTTAATACATGTGTTTGGTGTTGGCATAAAATTATTGGAAGATGATTTGACCGTGAATTTCCATGAAATGTATATATCGTTTTCATATTTATAAAATTTTTAATATAAATTTTTATGTTCACAAATTTTAATTAGAAGTGTTCATAACTGGATTTCTGGCATTTTGGGTACCCAAAAAGCTGGATATTCAGTTAGTCAGGCACCTTTTTTAATGGCCCGTGTCCTGATGCGATTTATACAAGTACCTAACTATTGGGTACCAGGATCAATAGGGACGAAACACCAAATAGCCGATTTTATTTGTGACATTTTTTTGAATGATTTGGGTGCAGAATGTGCCGATGACCAAAACTATAATTTATAATTTTTTCAATTTTATGACCCATCAAAAAAGGTTGCGGGTTAAGGGGTCGAGCTTTTTTTTTTGAACAAGCCTATTTTTAATTACTACTCCCTCCGTCCCATTAGTTTTGTCCACTTTGTAGTGGGCACGCAAAATAAGGAAAAATAGTAGTGGGGTATTTTTAGTGATTATAATAATTGAAAAAGGTGGTAGTGGGGTATTTTAAGTGAATATAATAATTGAAAATGTGGTAGTGGGGTATTTTAAGTGAATATAATAATTGAAAAGGTGGTAAGTGGGGTATTATTAAATAATATAAGTTGGGATAGTTGGGGGTATTTAGGTAAAAAGTTTTGCCAAAAAAGGAAAGTGGACAATTAAAGAGGGATTACCCAAAATGGAATAGTGGACAAAACTAATGGGAGGGAGGGAGTACTATTTTTATGACCCGCCATTTAAGCTGCGGGTTGGGGGGTCGTGTTTAGAGAACATGCCTAATCGTATTACTAATACTAAGAAGTACAACATATTCAAATAACGCATTCAAAAAACTGTAAAAAAGATGAGATTATTGAAATTTCATTAACATGATCAATCATTAAACCAGCCAGAGATATTTTACTATCAAAACTACGATAAATTTCTACTTTTTTGTCCCCACTCATTATAAATTAAAAACAAGCCTATTCTTAATTACTACTTTTATGACCGGCCATTTAAGTTGCGGGTTGGCGGGTCGGATTTTTTGAACATGCCTAATTGTAATTACCATTATCTTTTTTGCTAATGATTTTAATGACCAAAATACCTATACTTTTTTTTTTACCAAAATACCTATACTTTTACTACTTATAATACCCAACTACCACATTTATAATTAATTTAATCAATTAAAATACTGCAACTATCACCATTGTTGTAGAACTCATCTTACTCTTAAAATCCGTGCCCAAATTAATGGGACAATTACATTGAGTTAGGGGGAGTATAAAGGTTAAAATATATACTTGCTAAATATACAATAAATCTTGCTAATTATACGATACAATTTTATTTACCCATTATCATCATTAACGGCTAATTAACGATTAAAATAAATGACGAATTTTCTTTTAAAACATACTACCTCCGTTCCAAAATATTTGCAACATTTGCCTTTTTCACGCAATCCAATGCACTAATTTAATCATTGATATCTATAATTATGTATAATATAAAATTATAAAAATTTGATATTAATAATCTTTACGTCGAAACGAATCAAACAAGATCTCATTGATATCTATAATTATGTATAATATAAAATTATAAAAATTTGATATTAATAATTTTTACGTCGAAACGAATCAAACAAGATCTCACTTGACTATGTTTTAACTTATAGATTACGTATTAATCACAAATTAAGGGAGATAAGTGAATAGTGCTCATTATTCGTATGTTGCGACTATATTGGAACGGAGGAAGTAATAAAAAATGTATATGCTAAATTTCGTACCGTATCTTGATCGTATCTTGCTAAATATACTGTACAATGAATTTTATTTACCCATTATCATCATTAACGGCTAAATCTCTTACCGTATCTTGATCGTATCTTGCTAAATATACTGTACAATGAATTTTATTTACCCATCATTATCCTTATATATACTCTTAAAAAGCTTTAAAAACCTCAACACTTCTTTTCATTCCCCTTGCTTCCTTTTTCCATTTCTCCTGAATAATTTCATGGTCTCAACTGCTCCTTCAACCATGGATATTTCTTCAAACATGGATAATTTCATGGTCTATTATAATTTCATGGTCTCTCAAACATGGATATTTCTTCAAACATAGATATGATATGCTTCTTCGGTAGCTTAGTTTCAGAGGTAAAATTGAAATTGTTGGTGGAATTTTCGCCGGAATTCTCAGGTAAACATGTTTTTTTTTTATTTAATCTATTTTCCCCAAATTTTGATTTAGTTTACTTACAAAGATTATGCTCTAAATATTCTGTAAGATAATTTGTAAAATAATAAATATACACACAATATACAAGATACAAGAAGATATTTCTATAAACCCAATGAAAACCCTAATTTTTCTCGTCTTTAATCTATTTGGGAATTGGGAGAATCGCCAGCCGTTTTTGACATAATCTCTCTCTAAATTTCTTATTCTATGGTTTTGTCTTTAATTTGATTCTAATCGGTTAATTGAAACCAATTTCTTTTAAAAACAACAAAATCGGTTAAGATTGTTGGTTTTTTTTTCAATGTTTTATAATCTGATTGAAGATGCACTCTGTATTATCTAAAGATTGAAACTTTTGAAGATATTTTTGAAGAAGAAGTACTCTTTGGCTTTTTGATCCAGAAAATCATTTGTAAGTTCACTTTTAGAGTATCTTTTTGTTTTTTGGTATCTAAAAAAATAAAAATTGTTTATCATTGTTAATACTCGAAAGCAAATAAAAATTGTTTATCATTGTTTTATGCTAATGAAGTCATATGAGTTATGTTGATATTAATATATAGAAATTTAAGAATAAGAGATTTAATTAATACTCAAAGTTTGTAAACATCTAATTCAAATATAGTTTATTATAGTTTATGATGATGATTGAAAGCTATGATTTTGGTTAACCGTTTATCTGGGTTGATTTTTGGTTCATTTAATTTTTGGTTTCATTTATTTAGTATGATGTTTTTGATTAGGGTTGATTTATTCCTCAAATTGGAAGTTTGTATAAATTTCTTTGGCAGATTTTATTGATTTTGGTTCACCGTTTATCTGCTTGATTTTGAATTCATACATTTGGGTTTATTTATTTAGACATATTCGACCTCAAATCCTGTTGTAAAGAACATGAACATCGTAATAATTTTTCCTCCTCATTCTGGTGCACACATTGCTTAACAATTGCTTTATTTTTTGACTTCTATATTTATTCTTGCTTTTCCTTTTTTCTCTTTCGGGCGACAAATTTCAAACTATTTCATTTCTTAATCGTCGTAATTTCAAAGAATTTGCAAACTTGTTTTGATCCCAAAACCAGTTGTACATTATTATTATTTTTTTTGATTATCATTACCTTGTTAATTGTACTACTATTTCATTTCTATTTGTATGTTACTAATTTTTTTTAATATTGTTGGTTAATCTAATTGCAAGTGCATTTTATTAGTTTGAAATTTGTCTTAGATTTTTTCCACCATACCATTGCCCATAGCATGTTAATTAAACTAAATAGAAATCATCAGTAATCAATTAAATCAAACAGAGTAACAGACTATATAATGGAGTAAGAATATAAGTCACGCCAATGGTTCACTCTTTCAGGCTGCCTTTATTTTTTCCCGCCATTGATGAGATAGCGAGGGTTGAAGAAATGGAAACATCTCCATCTCCATTTCCATTTCCATCTCCATCTCCATCTCCCAGCGAAGAAGCCCTAAATCTACTTTGAAGCAGACTATGTGACCCTCTTTCCTTTTTCTCCCTTCTCTGCCCCTCGTTTGATTCCAATCACAGGTTTTGCATTGTTTCACTGATTCAATTGTTTAATCTTAACCTTTTTGTTTGATTCTGCATGTGTTTAGTAATGGCATCTTTTTTTTCGTTGCACAGTAAATTGAAGTTTTTAATATCTAGTTCAGTTACTGAGGCAGTCAATAACTCCGTCTTGCTTCTTGGTCCTCGTGGTTGCGGGAAAAACGCGGTTTGTTCTTTCATCTCTTCGAGTCTCGCTTTGATTTTTATTTTGCGTTCTAAGTTTTACTAGTTTTATGTTCCATGGGAAGTAGGTGTTGGAGCTTGTTCTCAAGGAATTATTGGCGTATTATCCGGATCTGATTTCTGTGGTAATGCTCTCTTATTGTTGCAAATTTTGCACTTATGTTCTATTCATTTACAATTTATATATGAAGAAATTTATTATGGAGTATTGTTTTGTCTTGTGTGTTGAAATCCCTATAAAATTGTTATTTTTGGTGCAAAAGAAACCCTTTTAGAGCATTGTTGACATTTGCCAAAACTTTTGGTGTTTTTCAAATTTTTAATGATATATTGGTCATTTAGGAAGGCACCTTATGTTCTTTAACTCATGGTGTTTTCGTTCCATTTTACTCTTACTCTCTCCTATTTATCATTTAATTATAACTTATTAGCTATGAGTTGGTACTCATTGTTTGTATCTCTTACCCCTAATCTTATGGCATAAGAGGCAAGACTCATAATTTTAGCATCGTTTATTTATTTTTTATTTTTTGGTTTGGAGGGGCCGGGGGTGTGGGGATGGGGGGTTAGGGGTTTTAGATGGGGATGAATTTGGCTTTTCGATTAGGCACTTAGACTCATGTAAGTTGCAAAACAAAATATATTTAATTTGGTACTATTATATATATTTGCTTGCCTAAATAAATTTCACTCAATTTTCGATCAACTTTTTTGTATTGATTTTGTATAGCCATTTAGTTTTGGACTAGTGGTTAAGGTTGATTTGATTCTATATTTACTTGTATTTCTTTTATATAACTGCAATCAAATTTTTTAGCCAAGAGATGACAAGACTTAGGATGCAACTTCTACGTGATTTATATTGTGAGGCAGAAGTTATAAGGATTTTTACAACATGAATTTGGAATGCCTTAATATGTGGTTGGATCTAGGTTTATTTTTGTGTATTTTTGAAAACCAAATTGGATACAAAGGTGCATTAGTGCAAAGTTTTTCGTATGACTCCTCTCGATTATAGTTCTTGTAGTTTAGTTCGTGCAATCTTGTATGCTAATTTTCTTCTTTGATTATGGGTCCTTTTTCTTTGTTTAAAGAGGGTAAATTGTGTGTTTAAAGTTTTTTAAAAGTAAATTCCATTTTTTTTCGAGGGTGGGGGTTTTGTATTGTTGTGTGCTTAATTAACAACTTAATATTTTTTGTAGATTAGATTGAATCGGCTTTTGCATAGTGATGATGGTTGTGCCCTCAAGGTATGGCTTATGTCTATTTTAGTATTTGTTGGTTAGTTTATTTGTTAATTGTGAGCTGCCACATCATGTTTACGTTTTGTGTATGCCTTTAGTTTGAATTTTACTTTATCTTGCTAGCAATTTTTTATACGTACTACAATAGTTTTTGGTCTACCTTATTGAGGTAGATGTGCCTAAAGCTCTAAGAGATTTTGCTAGCAACTTGATACGACTATACCACTCATTTACATAGCTCTTTTTTTCTATTCGTATAAATCGGATATCAAACATTTATAATATCTAATATACCCTCCTGCAAGTCAACTATAATCATAAAAAAGGCTGAACACTATTCAGCAACATATCACATTCATTATAAAAGTTCATCATTATCGTACTAAGTTTAACCTTTTTATCAAAATTTATAATATCATTATCAAACGCAATACGCTATTTCAGCATTGCTCTCACGAATCTAGTACGAATCCACGATTATCGTACTAAGTATTATGATTCTGATGCACTCTTTGTTTCCCATTGTGTTTGACTTCATGATATGCTCCAAGCAATCCACCATGAAATACAAATGTCGTACTTGACTGTAAAATCATTATTTGGAGTCCTGACAATCGCTTGTGTTGGTGACTTTGTGAGCATGTTCTTTATGAATGCAGGATTAGTATTAGTGTAGATTATTTGGGAGTTTTTCAATATGAAGTGGAAATGAGATGTGGTTATTTTGTTACCTGAAATTTTATAAATTCAGTCTGTTCAGTGGTGATGACACATGATCTTATATGAATTGTCGTAAATTTCAAATCTTTTTGGAGTGTTGAAACTTGAATTCATGTATTGTTGATAGTTAGATGAAAAAATCTACACATTCTTTTTATCAGAAGTGTAAACTGAGTAGATATTTAAATATGTACGGCTATTTTAAATTGTTCGTTTGCCTTTGAAGTACTGTTTAATTAATTTTTGTTAAATATTGCATTATATTGACACGAAAACAAAGATGCCCCAATATTCAGCCCTACTGGACTGGTTTGTTGATATCTCATCAGTTTTTATGTTATTGTTTAGATTTTGAGCTTTGCTGACCATATGTTTATTGTAAGTGAAACCAGAGTATTTTGTGATCATGACCAAAAATACTTCGGCAACCTTTGATCTACTTAGCCTCATAGCTCAGATATAAGATTAAAGTGAAAGTGTACGAGGTTGGTTGAATTGATTGCTGGAGCCTGGAAGCATGTTCATTTTCCTTCACAAGAAGATGAATTAACTTGAAACTCCTGCTTCTTAATTAAGTGGATATGCTAGAGTGATTATCTGTTCTGACTTGAAATTATGGGGCCTTTTGCTCACGCAGGTTTGAATCCTGTTGTTTTTTATTGCGTAATAGAAGGTTGACCATATGGAAGGTGAGGTATGTGTATTTCAGGGTGACTGAAGGTTCTGTAGCTATAAGAAGGCCTATGGTAATAAGTTTCTGATGTTCCTTTCCTTCTTTCTTTACTTTGCTTTGCATTATGCTATCATCCCGCTATTTTTTTTGTGATCTATTGTTCTATGTCTGTGTAAATTTGTAGGTTATCAGCTCAGATTTGACAAGTATGATAAAAGATCTCTTCAGCTACTGCATGAATGATGTGTATAGTTCAACATGGGATGCATGAACTGGAGTGGTCATCTGGCTTGACTTGAAATCTTGTGAGCTTTACGCAGCTTCCAATCCTGCTGTTTAGGTTGACTGAACTTTTTGATACTGTTGCATAGATCACTTTCAGTTCTTGATGATAAATTAATTTTTGTTGCAATACATTTGCTCATGTTTTTTTAACGATTTGGGTAGATAAAACTAGTGACCTACTGGTCGGTTACTAAGCATCGAAACTCAACCATCGCTGTAAATGGTTAGAGAAATCACGCGACTTCCTTCCGTAGTTCTTATTGCCCGTAATTCTTTCTTTATCTTTTTTTTTTTTTTTTTATATTTCTAATTTTTGAATTTCTGTTTTCAGCTTGAATTTTGGATGTTGAGACCCACTTTTGGATCATTGTTAAATGGTTTTTGGTCTCCTCTTTGCAAGGTAATAAGCTTCATTTCATCTATATGCTACCACTGTACCTAACATATTTTTTTCCTTTCTAGGTCAAAATTGACATTACATATCATTTTATAAAAATATCTGTTAAATTTTTGGTTGGAAATAATAACTACGGCTCTATTGAATTGTTAATTGCTATATGTATTAAGTGTTGTTTATCAAGTTTTTTGACTACTGATTGATCAAGTTATTATAATAATCATTGGTGGGAAACAAGGAGTATTTTTAATGTTGTGGATTTCATAGTAGTTTAATTTGAACATGTTTAATCCTTATTTGTGGTCAGTAGCGGATCTTCAGCTGTTTTTTTTTTATTGTTTTTGGGAATGAGTCCATATTGGGTATTGGGTAGTGCAAGAGTAGTTATTTCATGATTCAACACCAGGTCGCGTCAGGTTGGTTTTGTTGGATGTTTATAGCTTTGGGGTTGTTTGATAGCTGATTACTTTAACTTTTCATGATTAAATTAAATTTCTAATGCAATGTGGGAAGGCATGGATAAATTAGATAACAAACTAGTGGTAGTTCGCGAAAATCTGTTATGTTTTATCTGGATCTTTAATAAATTGAACTGTTATGTGTTTGTTTTATATGTGAATTTATTTGCTCAGAACCCAGTATCTTTTGCATTTTACGGATAAGGGGGTGACATGGTGTTGTAATGTGCATTCTTAGATCATCACAAAATTGCATGTACTTTCTCTTTAGTTAGTGGACGGGCGAAGTAGTTATCGGCCATGACTTGAAATCATGTCCCCGCAGTTTCAAATTTTGCCATTCACGTTTCGACTCAACCTTTGGATATGCAGATTATGAACCGACACACTTGTATAAATCACTATCAGTTTTCCTAGATTGATGATAAATTTCTATTGTGACGCATGTGATACTATTTTTCAATATCCGAGTAGATTATATACTTAACTAGTGGTTTTCACTAAAATTTTGTCAAATTTATTCTAATCTTTTTAATAGTTCACTGTTCGGGTTAGGTTTATGAATCAACTTGCTTAGAATCTTGTATCTGCAGCTTCCACGGAAAAGATGTCAACATTCTGCAGATTATTTACTCGTTCTTGGCTAATTACAAAATTGCATGTCCACTACCGCTTCTCAAATAAGTGGACGTAGTATTAATTCTAATACTCATTCTTAGCTTATTACAAAATTGGTTATCAGGCATGACTAGAAACATGTGGGCTTTGCCCGCACAGGTTCGGTTCCTACAGTTCACATTCAAATTTTTGTACCTTTTTATATACTCTTCCTTGCTGCTTAAAACATCATTTTGGAACTAGAATGCTTATGGATGTTGGTACCAAATTCTGTACCACTATCAGTACAGTTTTTTGCGTTGCTTAAATAGAATCTATATGACATTTTTGTGGTTTTATATCGTCCTTGCTAAAAGCCGAAAACATTTCCTTTTCCACTGGGTTGTATCTTTGTGGTTTCCAATTCAGGAGACATTTAGAGTACTCATCTGCTATTCTGCTGACTACAACCAGTTCCTCTATCCGGTCATGTCCATCTCACTAACTGAATAATGAAAATTGTTAGTATTTGATTTTTTTGTTGGCGCTATTGTTGGTTTATTGTATTCATTTGAACTAAAAGAATACATCAATTTGACATGAAGTGGACAAGCTGGAGTGGTTGTAGGCTACGACTAGAAATCATTAGGGCTTTGCCTGTACAAGTTTGAATCCTCTGGCCATTTACATTTTGACTCTACTTTTTGGTGTGCGCCCTTATTGTTTTGGTTTGATTTATTCGTGGGTTTTGGGTAGTAGTTAGGTCATGAGTCAACACTAGGTGAGGTCGGATCGGTTTTGTCAGATGTATATAGTTTTGGGATTGCTTCAGTACCCACACAGCTTCGAATCAGCGGCTGCACTTCTTGGGCATCCTTCACCTCCTTCCTTGTCTCGATCATCAAGAGATTTGGAGCTCGTCACAACACTCAGATTTAAGACTCATCTAAGAAGTTCACGAGGTTAGTCGAATTGATTGCAAAAAATATATTCGTTATCTTGCACAAGCAAAAGAATCAACTTATACTTTTACTACTTAAATAAGGGATGTGCTAGAGCGAATATCTGTTCTGACTTGGAATCATGTGGGATTTTCTCGCGCAGGTTTGAATCCTGCCTGTTTTTTCTTGATGGAATTCAAGATTTTGCCACAGGGAAGGCGATGTGTATTTCAGAGTGACTGAAGGTGCTGTAGGCCTGTAGCTAGTGTTCTGTAACCAGAAGGTCTGTTGTGATAAGTTGATGATGTTCCTTTTCTGATTATAGCATTATCTCATTATCCTGCTATTTTTCTTTTTGTTCAATATTATTTAATAGCATTGTAACTTTGTAGGTTACAGTTGAGTAGTTGATAACAGATATCTTTAGCTATTGCATAAATGATGTGCATAGTCTAACATGGAGTGGACGTGCCGGAGTGGTTATCGGGCATGACTAGAAATCATGTGGGCTCTGCCCGCGCAGGTTCGAATCCTGCCGTTCACGTTTTGATATGTTTTTGGTATGTATATTTTATAATACACTATCAGTTCTAGTCTTCTAGATGATGATAAGTTTATTTCAATGCATTTGTCACTATTTTTAATGATCTGGGTACATAAGATAATGAACTAGTTGTTATTTACTATACTTCTGTCATATTTTATTCTAATCTAATTAATATTTTACTGTTTTGTTTGGTTTGTGAATCAATGTAATTAGATCATGTATCTGCATCGAACCATGAAAATGGGCCGATTAGATAGTAGGTGCACCATGATCGACGGCTTGGGGCGCGCTATTTTAAGGGCCTAAATTTTTAATATATTAGATTAGATTTCTTATGTTATTATATATTATAACTAAATATTTTTACTAGGATAGTAATACGTGAATGTTATAATCTATGTCAATAGTTTTTCATAATTAATGACCACTCTTTATCTTGTTAAGACTTACTTTTTATTTTTGATTTTGGGTACTGGTTAGTGGGTGTTGTTTGGTATTTTTTGAACGCTAATCAGTGAATCTAGGTAACTAAGTAATAATATTGTTTTCTATCAAAAAAAAAAGTAATAATATTGTTTATTTGTTACATTTTCTTGGTTAATTAGCTTAATTAAGTAATGTTTTGTGTGATTAAAAAATCAGTATTTTATCAATTCTAACTTAAAAAAATACTCCTTTTATTCCATTGTCATCTTTCCATTTGTTTTTGTGTAACTTAAAATCGGTACTATTTTGTTAGGTTTGGAATGAACTTGCATAAAATTTTTTATCTGTAGCGTTCCATGGACTATGGGTTGACATTCGGCATGTTATTTTAATACTCATAACTTATTACAAAATTGCATGTTCACTACCACTTTTCAAGTAAGTGGACGTGCCGGAGTGGTTATCGGGCATGACTAGAAATCATGTGGGCTTTGCCCGCGCAGGTTCGATTCCTGCCGTTCACGATTTTTTTTGTTTTTGATCCTTAACTACATGAAACTTGTGTATTTTTTCAAAAAGCAGAATTTATGTTATGGACTGTGGAGATTTGCCTTGACTAAGCCAAGTTGTGATTTGTACTAAATATTTCAGTTTTTGAATACTGATTCTGTTACAAATTTTTACTGCCGTGAAAACTTTGTAGCCAGTGAATTAACATGTAGGAATGTTTATCATTGGCAAGGTAAGTCTTGCCAAAGGACTGCAAAAGTATTGGTTCATTGATATTTACCATGCCATCATATCCAGTAAATCTTGCTAAGTGGCAAGGTCGAGGTAGAAGACAAACATGTTGTACTGACAGGAAAACAAAGATGCCTTGGTATTCTAACCCTATTGGTTCATTGATATTTCATTGATTTTATTTGATTGTTTAGATTTTTAGCTTTCACTAACAATACATTGATTGCAAGTGAACCTGCCTCATACCAAATAACATGCTAGATTGGGCAACATTTGATCCACTTTGCCTCAGACCAAATTCAAGTTTGAATCCAGCCGTTTTTCCTACTGGAATTCGAGTTTTACCATGTGGAAGGTGAGGTATGTGTATTTCATAGTGATTAATGTTGTTGTAGTTATGTAAGCATAAGGCCTACGGTAATGAGATCTTGATGTTTCTTTCCTTTTGATGTCGGTGTAAACTAGTAGGTTATCAGCAGAGAATTTGAGAAGTACAATAAAAGATCTCTTCAGCTATTGCCTGAATCATGAGTGATGTTAACATGGAATGGACTTGTCGGAGTGGTAATCTGGGGTGACTAGCAATCATGTGGGCTTCACCCGCGCATCTTCAAACCTGTTGCTCACTTTATGACACAACTTTTAGTATGCGCTGTTGTTGCATAAATACTATTAGTTCTCGTAAATGATAATAAATTTTTATTGCAACGTATTTGCTTAATTATAATTACGTTAGTTATTATATTGAAAAATACATAATCATATTCAACATCTCTAATTTCTGATCAACGTGTCACTCTCTTAATAACATGATGATGTCATTGTTTGACTTTTCTACTTTTTAATTAAGAATATAATTATTCATTTAATGTATTAAAAAAATTATATTTTTTCAATTATCTATAAAATATTTATAATTTATTTACAAAATGAATATAGGATATTGTTTTCAAAAAAATTATAGGATATTTTTAAATTGTTAAAACATAAAACCATAAATTTTTTATTTTTTAATTTATACAAATAAGTCAGAAAAATTAATAAAACCGTGCACCACACGGGTATTATTATCATAATTACGTTAGTTATTATATTGAAAAATACATAATCATATTCAACATCTCTAATTTTTCTCTTGTTCTCCAAGATTATTCAACAACTATTATAGTTCCTTTGAAGTCGGATTGAAGCTTTATCAATAAAAGTTATATAGGCTAGGTGAAGACGTAGTCTAAGTTGGGTGAACCCTAAAAATCTTATTGTTCTTGTTGATTGATTATCATCATCATCATCCTACCCAGTGTATCCCGCTCATAGAAAACTATGGACAGGATCTGGAGAGGGAAGGACTGCGGACTGCGGTAATTCATACCAATAAAGAAGAGCACGACCAAAAGAAGTCCCCAGGCTCGAGAAATTTTTGGTAGTAGTGAGT
This sequence comes from Amaranthus palmeri, assembly GCA_019776075.1. Lineage (NCBI taxonomy): Eukaryota > Viridiplantae > Streptophyta > Magnoliopsida > Caryophyllales > Amaranthaceae > Amaranthus > Amaranthus palmeri. The sequence goes on along the minus strand of JAAKBH010000286.1, from coordinate 412,654 downwards.
AGGGGTGTGCAAAATAAGACCGGAACCGGCTAGGACCGGACCGGACCGGGTGCATCCGGTCCGGTCTCCGGGTCTTACTTTTTCCAATTCCGGGTTTCCGGTCCGGTCCGGTCTAGATCGGGAAAAATCCGGGTTGGACCGGATGTCATAAAAGTGAGTTGGAAGAGGAGTAATATTTACATTTATAATGTATATCTTTATTTTAAAGGACTTAAAATATTTTTTTTTCAACACAAAATAATTTTTTAATTCAAATATGTTAATTTTATAATAGTTGATTTGCTAAATTATTTTAAAATATTCTATTTTTCAATTTATTTTTTGTCTCAAAAAATATTTTCGGTCTAATCGGTCCAAACCCGGACCGGAAGGATTCCGAGTTAGACCGGGACCGGACCGGATGGAACTGGTCCGGTCTCCAGTCTTATATTTTTTGGGATTCCGGTCCGGGTTTGGACCGGTGAACACTCCTAGTAGTGAGTATTATTTTAATTATATAGTAGCGGGAAGTAATGATTGTATTGGAACTATGAGAGAAAAAAATAATTAAATAATAGTGTAATGTAATGATTGTATTGAAAGTGTGAATGAAAAAAATGTAACATCAATATAAATACATTATAGTCATAGTTAGAAAATAATTAAGTCAAATAAATTAATTAGTAATGATGTCATCATAGAGTTTTGGAGGGAAATTTTTTGTTGAGGTTGTGACACGTAAGCAATAGAAGTATTAATTAGTGATGATGTCAGCGTGTTTTGTTTTACTAATAGTTATTATAGACTATAAATTATTAAATAATTTGATGTGGTTAAATTTGAAGCAATAGACAATGTTTTTTAATGTTACGTATTACGTAATACATGTGTTTGGTGTTGGCATAATATTATTGGAAGATGATTTGACCGTGAATTTTCATGAAATGTATATATCGTTTTCATATTTATGAATTTTTTAATATAAATTTTTATGTTCACAAATTTTAATTAGAAGTGTTCATAACTGGATTTCTGGCATTTTGGGTACCCAAAAAGCTGGATATTCAGTTAGTTAGGCACCTTTTTTAATGGCCCGTGTCCTGACGCGATTTATACAAGTACCTAACTTTGGGTACCAGGATCAATAGGGACGAAACACCAAATAGCCGATTTTATTTATGACATTTTTTTGAATGATTTGGGTGCAGAATGTGCCCATGACCAAAACTATAATTTATAATTTTTTCAATTTTATGACCCATCAAAAAAAGGTTGCGGGTTAGGGGGTTGAGTTTTTTTGAACAAGCCTATTTTTAATTACTACTATTTTTATAACCCGCCATTTAAGCTGCGGGTTGGGGGGTCGTGTTTAGTGAACATGCCTAATCGTATTACTAATACTAAGAAGTACAACATATTCAAGTAACGCATTAAAAAACTGTAAAAAAGATGAGATTATTGAAATTTCATAAACATGATCAATCATTAAACCAGCCAGAGATATTTTACAATCAAAACTACGATAAATTTCTACTTTTTTGTCCCCACTCATTATAAATTAAAAACAAGCCTATTCTTAATTAATACTTTTATGTTCGGCCATTTAAGTTGCGGGTTGGCGGGTCGGATTTTTTGAACATGCCTAATTGTAATTACCATTTACTAATAATTAGAAGTACAACATATTTTAAGAATTGTGAAAAAGATGAGATTATTGAAATTTAATAAAATGTGATCGATTATTAAAATGGTCAAATATATTTTACTACCAAAATTACTACAAATATCTACTTTTTTATTCCACTCAGTTTATCTTTTTTAATTTTAGTTTATCATAATAAATTAAAACATTGATATATTTGAATATCATCCACCACTTTTACTCTCTATACTAATAATTCATCCATTTTGAAATACTCGCTACATTATCTTCGATACTATAAATCGTTCAAGCTTATTTTATATATTGCGGCTAATGTGCAAGAAAAAATATAGGAAAGTGAGATCTTGTTTTAATCGTTTAATGCATACTTTCATGATATTAATTTTTTATAATTTTTAAACGTGTATAGTTCAATATATATATGATTAAAATAACTTATTGGATTGCACAAAAAGACAAAAGTATCAATCCAATTTCCAATACCCAACTACCACCTTTACAATTAATTTAATCAATTAAAATACTTAACTACCACATTTTTAATGGACGCCACACCACTCTTAATAACCGTGAAAACCCAAATGAGACATCTAAAATGATTCGGATGGCGTATTAATAAAGTAATCTCTCCAATTCAATGTAATTGTCTCTTTTCTTATTTGATAAATTCATATCAATTGTTCCATTATCTTTTTTGCTAATGATTTTTTTACCTAAATGCTTCATGTTCACACAAGTAATAATGACCAAAATACCTATACTTTTTTTTACCAAAATACCTATACTTTTGCTACTTATAATACCCAACTACCACATTTATAATTAATTTAATCAATTAAAATACTGTAACTATCACCATTTTTGTAGAATTCATCTCACTCATAAATCCGTGCCCAAATAAATATATACTTGCTAAATATACAATAAATCTTGCTAATTATACGATACAATTTTATTTACCCATTATCATCATTAACGGCTAATTAACGGTTAAAATAAATGACGAATTTTCTTTTAAAACATTATAAAAGATGTATACGCTAAATCTCTTACCGTATCTTGATCGTATCTTGCTAAATATACTGTACAATGAATTTTATTTACCCAATATCATCATTAACGGCTAAATCTCTTACCGTATCTTGCTAAATATACTGTACAATGAATTTTATTTACCCATTATCATCATTAACGGCTAAATCTCTTACCGTATCTTGATCGTATCTTGCTAAATATACTGTACAATGAATTTTATTTACCCATCATTATCCTTATATATACTCTTAAAAAGCTTTAAAAACCTCAACACTTCTTTTCATTCCCCTTGCTTCCTTTTTCCATTTCTCCTGAATAATTTCATGGTCTCAACTGCTCTTTCAACCATGGATATTTCTTCAAACATAGATATGATATGCTTCTTCGGTAGCTTAGTTTCAGAGGTAAAATTGAAATTGTTGGTGGAATTTTCGCCGGAATTCTCAGGTAAACATGTTTTTTTTTATTTAATCTATTTTCCCCAAATTTTGATTTTGTTTACTTACAAAGATTATGCTAACTAAATAATTACAAAATATTCTCTAAATATTCTGTAAGATAATTTGTAAAATAATAAATATACACACAATATACAAGATACAAGAAGATATTTCTATAAACCCAATGAAAACCCTAATTTTTCTCGTCTTTAATCTATTTGGGAATTGGGATAATTGCCAGCCGTTTTTGACATAATCTCTCTCTAAATTTCTTATTCTATGGTTTTGTCTTTAATTTGATTCTAATCGGTTAATTGAAACCAATTTCTTTTAAAAACAACAAAATCGGTTAAGATTGTTGGTTTTTTTTTCAATGTTTTATAATCTGATTGAAGATGCACTCTGTATTATCTAAAGATTGAAACTTTTGAAGATATTTTTGAAGAAGAAGTACTCTTTGGCTTTTTGATCCAGAAAATCATTTGTAAGTTCACTTTTAGAGTATCTTTTTGTTTTTTGGTTGCTAAAAAAATAAAAATTGTTTATCATTGTTAATACTCGAAAGCAAATAAAAATTGTTTATCATTGTTTTATGCTAATGAAGTCATATGAGTTATGTTGATATTAATATATAGAAATTTAAGAATAAGAGATTTAATTAATACTCAAAGTTTGTAAACATCTAATTCAAATATAGTTTATTATAGTTTATGATGATGATTGAAAGCTATGATTTTGGTTAACCGTTTATCTGGGTTGATTTTTGGTTCATTTAATTTTTGGTTTCATTTATTTAGTATGATGTTTTTGATTAGGGTTGATTTATTCCTCAAATTGGAAGTTTGTATAAATTTCTTTGGCAGATTTTATTGATTTTGGTTCACCGTTTATCTGCTTGATTTTGAATTCATACATTTGGGTTTATTTATTTAGACATATTCGACCTCAAATCCTGTTGTAAAGAACATGAACATCGTAATAATTTTTCCTGCTCATTCTGGTGCACACATTGCTTAACAATTGCTTTATTTTTTGACTTCTATACTTATTCTTGCTTTTCCTTTTTTCTCTTTCGGGCGACAAATTTCAAACTATTTCATTTCTTAATCGTTGTAATTTCAAAGAATTTGCAAACTTGTCTTGATCCCAAAACCAGTTGTACATTATTATTTTTTTTTTTGATTATCATTACCTTGTTAATTGTACTACTATTTCATTTCTATTTGTATGTTACTAATTTTTTTTAATATTGTTGGTTAATCTAATTGCAAGTGCATTTTATTAGTGTGAAATTTGTCTTAGATTTTTTCCACCATACCATTGCCCATAGCTTGTTAATTAAACTAAATAGAAATCATCGGTAATCAATTAAATCAAACAGAGTAACAGACTATATAATGGAGTAAGAATATAAGTCACGCCATTGGTTCACTCTTTCAGGCTGCCTTTATTTTTTCCCGCCATTGATGAGATAGCGAGGGTTGAAGAAATGGAAACATCTCCATCTCCATCTCCATTTCCATCTCCATCTCCATCTCCCAGCGAAGAAGCCCTAAATCTACTTCGAAGCAGACTATGTGACCCTCTCTCCGTTTTCTCCCTTCTCTGCCCCTCTTTTGATTCCAATCACAGGTTTTGCATTGTTTCACTGATTCAATTGTTTAATCTTAACCTTTTTGTTTGATTCTGCATGTGTTTAGTAATGGCATCTTTTTTTTCGTTGCACAGTAAATTGAAGTTTTTAATATCTAGTTCAGTTACTGAGGCAGTCAATAACTCCGTCTTGCTTCTTGGTCCTCGTGGTTGCGGGAAAAACGCGGTTTGTTCTTTCATCTCTTCGAGTCTCACTTTGATTTTTATTTTGCATTCTAAGTTTTACTAGTTTTATGTTCCATGGGAAGTAGGTGTTGGAGCTTGTTCTCAAGGAATTATTGGCGGATTATCCGGATCTGATTTCTGTGGTAATGCTCTCTTATTGTTGCAAATTTTGCACTTATGTTCTATTCATTTACAATTTATATATGAAGAAATTTATTATGGAGTATTGTTTTGTCTTGTGTGTTGAAATCCCTATAAAATTGTTATTTTTGGTGCAAAAGAAACCCTTTTAGAGCATTGTTGAAATTTGCCAAAACTTTTGGTGTTTTTCAAATTTTTAATGATACATTGGTCATTTAGGAAGGCACCTTATGTTCTTTAACTCATGGTGTTTTTGTTCCATTGTACTCTTACTCTCTCCTATTTATCATTTAATTATAACTTATTAGCTATGAGTTGGTACTCATTGTTTGTATCTCTTACCCCTAATCTTATGGCATAAGAGGCAAGACTCATAATTTTAGCATCGTTTATTTTTTTTTTATTTTTTGGTTTGGAGGGGCCGGGGGTGTGGGGATGGGGGGTTAGGGGTTTTAGATGGGGATGAATTTGGCTTTTCGATTCGGCACTTAGACTCATGTAAGTTGCAAAACAAAATATATTTAATTTGGTACTATTATATATATTTGCTTGCCTAAATAAATTTCACTCAATTTTCGATCAACTTTTTTGTATTGATTTTGTATAGCCATTTAGTTTTAGACTAGTGGTTAAGGTTGATTTGATTCTATATTTACTTGTATTTCTTTTATATAACTGCAATCAAATTTTTTAGCCAAGAGATGACAAGACTTAGGATGTAACTTCTACGTGATTTATATTGTGAGGCAGAAGTTATAAGGATTTTTACAACATGAATTTGGAATGCCTTGTGGTTGGATCTAGGTTTATTTTTGTGTATTTTTGAAAACCAAATTGGATACAAAGGTGCATTAGTGCAAAGTTTTTCGTATGACTCTTCTCGATTATAGTTCTTGTAGTTTAGTTCGTGCAATCTTGTATGCTAATTTTCTTCTTTGATTATGGGCCCTTTTTCTTTGTTTAAAGAGGGTAAATTGTGTGTTAAAAGTTTTTTAAAAAGTAAATTCCATTTTTTTTCGAGGGTGGGGGTTTTGTATTGTTGTGTGCTTAATTAACAACTTAATATTTTTTGTAGATTAGATTGAATCGGCTTTTGCATAGTGATGATGGTTGTGCCCTCAAGGTATGGCTTATGTCTATTTTAGTATTTGTTGGTTAGTTTATTTGTTAATTGTGAGCTGCCACATCATGTTTACGTTTTGTGTATGCCTTTAGTTTGAATTTTACTTTATCTTGCTAGCAATTTTTTATACGTACTACAATAGTTTTTGGTCTACCTTATTGAGGTAGATGTGCCTAAAGCTCTAAGAGTTTTTGCTAGCAACTTGATACGGCTATACCACTCATTTACAAAGCTCTTTTTTTCTATTCGTATAAATCGGATATCAAACATTTATAATATCTAATATACCCTCCTGCAAATCAACTATAAACATAAAAAAGGCTGAACACTATTCAGCAACATATCACATTCATTATGAAAGTTCATCATTATCGTACTAAGTTTAACCTTTTTATCAAAATTTATAATATCATTATCAAACGCAATACGCTATTTCAGCATTGCTCTCACGAATCTAGTACGAATCCACGATTATCGTACTAAGTCTAACCTTTTTCTCAAACATTTATAATATCATTATCAAACACAATACGCTACTTCAGCATTGAGCTCACGAATCTAGTACGAATCCACAATTATCGTACTAAGTCTAACCTTTTTCTCAAACATTTATAATATCATTATCAAACGCAATACGCTACTTCAGCATTGCGCTCAGGAATCTTGTACGAATCCACGATTGTCGTACTAAGTTTAACCTTTTTCTCAAACATTTATAATATCATTATCAAACGCAATACGCTATTTCAGCATTGCGCTCACGAATCTTGTACGAATCCACGATTGTCGTACTAAGTTTAACCTTTTTTTCAAACATTTATAATATCATTATCAAACGCAATACGCTACTTCAGCATTGCGCTCACGAATCTTGTACGAATCCACGATTGTCGTACTAAGTTTAACCTTTTTCTTAAACATTTAAAATATCATTATCAAACGCAATACGCTATTTCAGCATTGCTCTCACGAATCTAGTTCGAATCCACGATTATCGTACTAAGTATAACCTTTTTCTCAAACATTTATAATATCATTATCAAACGCAATACGCTATTTCAGCATTGCGCTCACGGATCTTGTACGAATCCACGATTTTCGTACTAAGTTTAACTTTTTTCTCAAACATTTATAATATCATTATCAAACGCAATACGCTCTTTCAGCATTGCGCTCACGAATCTTGTACGAATCCACGATTGTCGTACTAAGTTTAACCTTTTTCTCAAACATTTATAATATCATTATCAAACGCAATACGCTATTTCAGCATTGCGCTCACGAATCTTGTACGAATCCACGATTGTCGTACTAAGTTTAACTTTTTTTTCAAACATTTATAATATCATTATCAAACGCAATACGCTATTTCAGCATTGCGCTCACGAATCTAGTTCGAATCCACGATTTTCGTACTAAGTCTAACCTTTTTCTCAAACATTTATAATATCATTATCAAACGCAATACGCTACTTCAGCATTGCGCTCAGGAATCTTGTACGAATCCACGATTGGCGTACTAAGTTTAACCTTTTTCTCAAACATTTATAATATCATTATCAAACGCAATACGCTATTTCAGCATTGCGCTCACGAAACTTGTACGAATCCACGATTGTCGTACTAAGTTTAACCTTTTTCTCAAACATTTATAATGTCATTATCAAACGCAATACTCTACTTTAGCATTGCGCTAACGAATCTTGTACGTATCCACGATTGTCGTACTAAGTTTAACCTTTTTCTCAAACATTTATAATATCATAATCAAACGCAATACGCTATTTCAGCATTGCGCTCACGAATCTTGTACGAATCCACGATTGTCGTACTAAGTTTAACCTTTTTCTCAAACATTTATAATATCATTATCAAACGCAATACGCTATTTCAGCATTGCGCTCACGAATCTTGTACGAATCCACGATTGTCGTACTAAGTTTAACCTTTTTTTCAAACATTTATAATATCATTATCAAACGCAATACCCTACTTCAGCATTGCGCTCACGGATCTTGTACGAATCCACGATTGTCGTACTAAGTTTAACTTTTTTCTCAAACATTTATAATATCATTATCAAACGCAATACGCTCTTTCAGCATTGCGCTCACGAATCTTGTACGATTCCACGATTGTCGTACTAAGTTTAACCTTTTTCTCAAACATTTATAATATCATTATCAAACGCAATACGCTACTTCAGCATTGCGCTCACGAATCTTGTACGAATCCACGATTGTCGTACTAAGTTTAACCTTTTTCTCAAAAATTTATAATATAATTATCAAACGTAATACGCTATTTCAGCATTGCGCTCACGAATCTTGTACGAATCCACGATTGTCGTACTAAGTTTAAACTTTTTCTCAAACATTTATAATATAATTATCAAACGCAATACGCTATTTCAGCATTGCGCTCACGAATCTTGTACGAATCCACGATTGTCGTACTAAGTTTAACCTTTTTCTTAAACATTTATAATATCATTATCAAACGCAATACGCTACTTCAGCATTGCGCTCAGGAATCTTGTACGAATCCACGATTGTCGTACTAAGTTTAACCTTTTTCTCAAACATTTATAATATCATTATCAAACGCAATACGCTATTTCAGCATTGCGCTCACGAATCTTGTACGAATCCACGATTGTCGTACTAAGTTTAACCTTTTTTTCAAACATTTATAATATCATTATCAAACGCAATACGCTACTTCAGCATTGCGCTCACGAATCTTGTACGAATCCACGATTGTCGTACTAAGTTTAACCTTTTTCTCAAACATTTATAATATCACTATCAAACGCAATACGCTACTTCAGCATTGCGCTCAGGAATCTTGTACGAATCCACGATTGTCGTACTAAGTTTAACCTTTTTCTCAAACATTTATAATATCATTATCAAACGCAATACGCTATTTCAGCATTGCGCTCACGAATCTTGTACGAATCCACGATTGTCGTACTAAGTTTAACCTTTTTCTCAAACATTTATAATATCATTATCAAACGCAATACGCTATTTCAGCATTGCGCTCACGAATCTTGTACGAATCCACGATTGTCGTACTAAGTTTAACCTTTTTTTCAAACATTTAAAATATCATTATCAAACGCAATACGCTATTTCAGCATTGCTCTCACGAATCTAGTTCGAATCCACGATTATCGTACTAAGTATAACCTTTTTCTCAAACATTTATAATATCATTATCAAACGCAATACGCTATTTCAGCATTGCGCTCACGGATCTTGTACGAATCCACGATTTTCGTACTAAGTTTAACTTTTTTCTCAAACATTTATAATATCATTATCAAACGCAATACGCTCTTTCAGCATTGCGCTCACGAATCTTGTACGAATCCACGATTGTCGTACTAAGTTTAACCTTTTTCTCAAACATTTATAATATCATTATCAAACGCAATACGCTATTTCAGCATTGCGCTCACGAATCTTGTACGAATCCACGATTGTCGTACTAAGTTTAACTTTTTTTTCAAACATTTATAATATCATTATCAAACGCAATACGCTATTTCAGCATTGCGCTCACGAATCTAGTTCGAATCCACGATTTTCGTACTAAGTTTAACCTTTTTCTCAAACATTTATAATGTCATTATCAAACGCAATACTCTACTTTAGCATTGCGCTAACGAATCTTGTACGTATCCACGATTGTCGTACTAAGTTTAACCTTTTTCTCAAACATTTATAATATCATTATCAAACGCAATACGCTATTTCAGCATTGCGCTCACGAAACTTGTACGAATCCACGATTGTCGTACTAAGTTTAACCTTTTTCTCAAACATTTATAATGTCATTATCAAACGCAATACTCTACTTTAGCATTGCGCTAACGAATCTTGTACGTATCCACGATTGTCGTACTAAGTTTAACCTTTTTCTCAAACATTTATAATATCATAATCAAACGCAATACGCTATTTCAGCATTGCGCTCACGAATCTTGTACGAATCCACGATTGTCGTACTAAGTTTAACCTTTTTCTCAAACATTTATAATATCATTATCAAACGCAATACGCTATTTCAGCATTGCGCTCACGAATCTTGTACGAATCCACGATTGTCGTACTAAGTTTAACCTTTTTTTCAAACATTTATAATATCATTATCAAACGCAATACCCTACTTCAGCATTGCGCTCACGGATCTTGTACGAATCCACGATTGTCGTACTAAGTTTAACTTTTTTCTCAAACATTTATAATATCATTATCAAGCGCAATACGCTCTTTCAGCATTGCGCTCACGAATCTTGTACGATTCCACGATTGTCGTACTAAGTTTAACCTTTTTCTCAAACATTTATAATATCATTATCAAACGCAATACGCTACTTCAGCATTGCGCTCACGAATCTTGTACGAATCCACGATTGTCGTACTAAGTTTAACCTTTTTCTCAAAAATTTATAATATAATTATCAAACGTAATACGCTATTTCAGCATTGCGCTCACGAATCTTGTACGAATCCACGATTGTCGTACTAAGTTTAAACTTTTTCTCAAACATTTATAATATAATTATCAAACGCAATACGCTATTTCAGCATTGCGCTCACGAATCTTGTACGAATCCACGATTGTCGTACTAAGTTTAACCTTTTTCTTAAACATTTATAATATCATTATCAAACGCAATACGCTACTTCAGCATTGCGCTCAGGAATCTTGTACGAATCCACGATTGTCGTACTAAGTTTAACCTTTTTCTCAAACATTTATAATATCATTATCAAACGCAATACGCTATTTCAGCATTGCGCTCACGAATCTTGTACGAATCCACGATTGTCGTACTAAGTTTAACCTTTTTTTCAAACATTTATAATATCATTATCAAACGCAATACGCTACTTCAGCATTGCGCTCACGAATCTTGTACGAATCCACGATTGTCGTACTAAGTTTAACCTTTTTCTCAAACATTTATAATATCACTATCAAACGCAATACGCTACTTCAGCATTGCGCTCAGGAATCTTGTACGAATCCACGATTGTCGTACTAAGTTTAACCTTTTTCTCAAACATTTATAATATCATTATCAAACGCAATACGCTATTTCAGCATTGCGCTCACGAATCTTGTACGAATCCACGATTGTCGTACTAAGTTTAACCTTTTTCTCAAACATTTATAATATCATTATCAAACGCAATACGCTATTTCAGCATTGCGCTCACGAATCTTGTACGAATCCACGATTGTCGTACTAAGTTTAACCTTTTTTTCAAACATTTAAAATATCATTATCAAACGCAATACGCTATTTCAGCATTGCTCTCACGAATCTAGTTCGAATCCACGATTATCGTACTAAGTATAACCTTTTTCTCAAACATTTATAATATCATTATCAAACGCAATACGCTATTTCAGCATTGCGCTCACGGATCTTGTACGAATCCACGATTTTCGTACTAAGTTTAACTTTTTTCTCAAACATTTATAATATCATTATCAAACGCAATACGCTCTTTCAGCATTGCGCTCACGAATCTTGTACGAATCCACGATTGTCGTACTAAGTTTAACCTTTTTCTCAAACATTTATAATATCATTATCAAACGCAATACGCTATTTCAGCATTGCGCTCACGAATCTTGTACGAATCCACGATTGTCGTACTAAGTTTAACTTTTTTTTCAAACATTTATAATATCATTATCAAACGCAATACGCTATTTCAGCATTGCGCTCACGAATCTAGTTCGAATCCACGATTTTCGTACTAAGTCTAACCTTTTTCTCAAACATTTATAATATCATTATCAAACGCAATACGCTACTTCAGCATTGCGCTCAGGAATCTTGTACGAATCCACGATTGGCGTACTAAGTTTAACCTTTTTTCTCAAACATTTATAATATCATTATCAAACGCAATACGCTATTTCAGCATTGCGCTCACGAAACTTGTACGAATCCACGATTGTCGTACTAAGTTTAACCTTTTTCTCAAACATTTATAATGTCATTATCAAACGCAATACTCTACTTTAGCATTGCGCTAACGAATCTTGTACGTATCCACGATTGTCGTACTAAGTTTAACCTTTTTCTCAAACATTTATAATATCATTATCAAACGCAATACGCTATTTCAGCATTGCGCTCACGAATCTTGTACGAATCCACGATTGTCGTACTAAGTTTAACCTTTTTCTCAAACATTTATAATATCATTATCAAACGCAATACGCTATTTCAGCATTGCGCTCACGAATCTTGTACGAATCCACGATTGTCGTACTAAGTTTAACCTTTTTTTCAAACATTTATAATATCATTATCAAACGCAATACCCTACTTCAGCATTGCGCTCACGGATCTTGTACGAATCCACGATTGTCGTACTAAGTTTAACTTTTTTCTCAAACATTTATAATATCATTATCAAACGCAATACGCTCTTTCAGCATTGCGCTCACGAATCTTGTACGCTTCCACGATTGTCGTACTAAGTTTAACCTTTTTCTCAAACATTTATAATATCATTATCAAACGCAATACGCTACTTTAGCATTGCGCTCACGAATCTTGTACGAATCCACGATTGTCGTACTAAGTTTAACCTTTTTCTCAAAAATTTATAATATAATTATCAAACGTAATACGCTATTTCAGCATTGCGCTCACGAATCTTGTACGAATCCACGATTGTCGTACTAAGTTTAAACTTTTTCTCAAACATTTATAATATAATTATCAAACGCAATACGCTATTTCAGCATTGCGCTCACGAATCTTGTACGAATCCACGATTGTCGTACTAAGTTTAACCTTTTTCTTAAACATTTATAATATCATTATCAAACGCAATACGCTACTTCAGCATTGCGCTCACGAATCTTGTACGAATCCACGATTGTCGTACTAAGTTTAACCTTTTTCTCAAACATTTATAATATCATTAACAAACGCAATACGCTACTTCAGCATTGCGCTCACGAATCTTGTACGAATCCACGATTATCGTACTAAGTTTAACCTTTTTCTCAAAAGTTATAATATCATTATCAAACGCAATACACTATTTCAGCATTGCTCTCACGAATCTAGTACGAATCCACGATTATCGTACTAAGTCTTACCTTTTTCTCAAACATTTATAATATCATTATCAAACGCAATACGCTACTTCAGCATTGCGCTCACGAATCTAGTACGAATCCACGATTATCGTACTAAGTCTAACCTTTTTCTCAAATATTTATAATATCATTATCAAACGCAATACGCTACTTCAGCATTGCGCTCCGGAATCTTGTACGAATCCACGATTGTCGTACTAAGTTTAACCTTTTTCTCAAACATTTATAATATCATTATCAAACGCAATACGCTATTTCAGCATTGCGCTCACGAATCTTGTACGAATCCACGATTGTCGTACTAAGTTTAACCTTTTTTTCAAACATTTATAATATCATTATCAAACGCAATACGCTACTTCAGCATTGCGCTCACGAATCTTGTACGAATCCACGATTGTCGTACTAAGTTTAACCTTTTTCTCAAACATTTATAATATCACTATCAAACGCAATACGCTACTTCAGCATTGCGCTCAGGAATCTTGTACGAATCCACAATTGTCGTACTAAGTTTAACCTTTTTCTCAAACATTTATAATATCATTATCAAACGCAATACGCTATTTCAGCATTGCGCTCACGAATCTTGTACGAATCCACGATTGTCGTACTAAGTTTAACCTTTTTTTCAAACATTTATAATATCATTATCAAACGCAATACGCTACTTCAGCATTGCGCTCACGAATCTCGTACGAATCCACGATTTTCGTACTAAGTTTAACCTTTTTCTCAAACATTTATAATATCATTATCAAACGCAATACGCTACTTCAGCATTGCGCTCACGAATCTTGTACGAAGCCACGATTGTCGTACTAAGTTTAACCTTTTTCTCAAACATTTATAATATCATTATCAAACGCAATACGCTACTTCAGCATTGCGCTCATGAATCTTGTACGAATCCACGATTGTCGTACTAAGTTTAACCTTTTTTCTCAAACATTTATAATAGGAAAATTTGATTTTAAAGGTTCGAACTTTCGTTTATCCTAGAAAGGTTCGAGCTTTGGGGGTCATCTTCGTTTAAAGGTTTTTATGGGTTTTTTTTTGTTGATTTTGGATTGATTATGGGTTTTTATGGGTTAAAAACCCATAAACAACCAAGAATCAACCCAGAAAAACCCATAAAACCCATAATCAATCCAAAATCAACCCAAAAAAACCCATAAAAACCTTTAAATGAAGATGACCCCCAAAGTTCGAACCTTTCTAGGATAAACGAATGTTTGAACCTTTAGAAGCAAATGAGGCAAAGTTCTAACATTTAAAATCAAATTTTCCTTTATAGTATTATTATCAAACGCAATACGCTACTTAAGCATTGCGCTCACGAATATTGTACGAATCCACGATTGTCGTACTTAGTTTAACTTTTTTCTCAAACATTTATAATATCAATATCAAACGCAATACGCTATTTCAGCATTGCGCTCACGAATCTTGTACGAATCCACGATTATCGTACTAAGTCTAACCTTTTTCTCAAACATTTATAATATCATTATCAAACGCAATACGCTCTTCAGCATTGCGCTCACGAATCTTGTACGAATCCACGATTATCGTACTAAGTCTAACCTTTTTCTCAAACATTTATAATATCATTATCAAACGCAATACGCTACTTCAGCATTGCGCTCAGGAATCTTGTACGAATCCACGATTATCGTACTAAGTTTAACCTTTTTCTCAAACATTTATAATATCATTATCAAACGCAATACGCTACTTCAGCATTGCGCTCACGAATCTTGTACGAATCCACGATTGTCGTACTAAGTTTAACCTTTTTCTCAAACATTTATAATGTCATTATCAAACGCAATACTCTACTTTAGCATTGCGCTCACGAATCTTGTACGTATCCACGATTGTCGTACTAAGTTAAACCTTTTTCTCAAACATTTATAATATCATTATCAAACGCAATACGCTACTTCAACATCGCGCTCACGAATATTGTACGAATCCACGATTGTCGTACTAAGTTTAACCTTTTTTTCAAATATTTATAATATCATTATCAAACGCAATACGCTACTTCAGCATTGCGCTCACGAATCTCGTACGAATCCACGATTGTCGTACTAAGTTTAACCTTTTTCTCAAAATTTATAATATCATTATCAAACGCAATACGTTACTTCAGCATTGCGCTCACGAATCTTGAACGAATCCACGATTGTCGTACTCAGTTTAACCTTTTTCTCAATCATTTATAATATCATTATCAAACGTAATACGCTATTTCAGCATTGCGCTCACGAATATTGTACGAATCAACGATTGTCGTACTTAGTTTAACTTTGTTTCAAACATTTATAATATCATTATCAAACGCAATACGCTATTTCAGCATTGCGCTCACGAATCTTGTACGAATCCACGATTGTCGTACTAAGTTTAACCTTTTTCTCAAACATTTATAATATCATTATCAAACGCAATACGCTACTTCAGCATTGCGCTCACGAATCTTGTACGAATCCACGATTATCGTACTAAGTTTAACCTTTTTCTCAAAATTTATAATATCATTATCAAACGCAATACGCTATTTCAGCATTGCTCTCACGAATCTAGTACGAATCCACGATTATCGTACTAAGTCTAACCTTTTTCTCAAACATTTATAATATCATTATCAAACGCAATACGCTACTTCAGCATTGCGCTCACGAATCTTGTACGAATCCACGATTGTCGTACTAAGTTTAACCTTTTTCTCAAACATTTATAATATCATTATCAAATGCAATACGCTACTTCAGCATTGCGCTCACGAATCTTGTACGAATCCACGATTATCGTACTAAGTTTAACCTTTTTCTCAAAATTTATAATATCTTTATCAAACGCAATACGCTATTTCAGCATTGCTCTCACGAATCTAGTACGAATCCACGATTATCGTACTAAGTCTAACCTTTTTCTCAAACATTTATAATATCATTATCAAACGCAATACACTACTTCAGCATTGCGCTCACGAATCTAGTACGAATCCACGATTATCGTACTAAGTCTAACCTTTTTCTCAAACATTTATAATATCATTATCAAACGCAATACGCTACTTCAGCATTGCGCTCAGGAATCTTGTGCGAATCCACGATTGTCGTACTAAGTTTAACCTTTTTCTCAAACATTTATAATATAATTATCAAACGCAATACGCTATTTCAGCATTGCGCTCACGAATCTTTTACGAATCCACGATTGTCGTACTAAGTTAAACCTTTTTTTCAAACATTTATAATATCATTATCAAACGCAATACGCTACTTCAGCATTGCGCTCACGAATCCACGATTGTCGTACTAAGTTTAACCTTTTTCTCAAACATTTAAAATATCATTATCAAACGCAATACGCTATTTCAGCATTGCTCTCACGAATCTAGTACGAATCCACGATTATCGTACTAAGTCTAACCTTTTTCTCAAACATTTATAATATCATTATCAAACGCAATACGCTACTTCAGCATTGCGCTCACGAATCTTGTACGAATCCACGATTATCGTACTAAGTTTAACCTTTTTCTCAAAATTTATAATATCATTATCAAATGCAATACGCTATTTCAGCATTGCTCTCACGAATCTAGTACGAATCCACGATTATCGTACTAAGTCTAACCTTTTTCTCAAACATTTATAATATCATTATCAAACGCAATACGCTACTTCAGCATTGCGCTCACGAATCTTGTACGAATCCACGATTGTCGTACTAAGTTTAACCTTTTTCTCAAACATTTATAATATCATTATCAAATGCAATACGCTACTTCAGCATTGCGCTCACGAATCTTGTACGAATCCACGATTATCGTACTAAGTTTAACCTTTTTCTCAAAATTTATAATATCATTATCAAACGCAATACGCTATTTCAGCATTGCTCTCACGAATCTAGTACGAATCCACGATTATCGTACTAAGTCTAACCTTTTTCTCAAACATTTATAATATCATTATCAAACGCAATACGCTACTTCAGCATTGCGCTCACGAATCTAGTACGAATCCACGATTATCGTACTAAGTCTAACCTTTTTCTCAAACATTTATAATATCATTATCAAACGCAATACGCTACTTCAGCATTGCGCTCAGGAATCTTGTACGAATCCACGATTGTCGTACGAAGTTTAACCTTTTTCTTAAACATTTATAATATCATTATCAAACGCAATACGCTATTTCAGCATTGCGCTCACGAATCTTGTACGAATCCACGATTGTCGTACTAAGTTTAACCTTTTTCTCAAACATTTAAAATAACATTATCAAACACAATACGCTATTTCAGCATTGCTCTCACGAATCTAGTACGAATCCACGATTATCGTACTAAGTCTAACCTTTTTCTCAAACATTTATAGTATCATTATCAAACGCAACACGCTACTTCAGCATTGCGCTCACGAATCTTGTACGAATCCACGATTATCGTACTAAGTTTAACCTTTTTCTCAAAATTTATAATATCATTATCAAACGCAATACGCTATTTCAGCATTGCTCTCACGAATCTAGTACGAATCCACGATTATCGTACTAAGTCTAACCTTTTTCTCAAACATTTATAATATCATTATCAAACGCAATACGCTATTTCAGCATTGCGCTCACGAATCTAGTATGAATCCACGATTTTCGTACTAAATCTAATCTTTTTCTCAAACATTCATAATATCATTATCAAACGCAATACGCTACTTCAGCATTGCGCTCACGAATCTTGTACGAATCCACGATTATCGTACTAAGTTTAACCTTTTTCTCAAAATTTATAATATCATTATCAAACGCAATACGCTATTTCAGCATTGCTCTCACGAATCTAGTACGAATCCACGATTATCGTACTAAGTCTTACCTTTTTCTCAAACGTTTATAATATCATTATCAAACGCAATACGCTACTTCAGCATTGCGCTCACGAATCTTGTACGAATCCACGATTGTCGTACTAAGTTTAACCTTTTTCTCAAACATTTATAATATCATTATCAAATGCAATACGCTACTTCATCATTGCGCTCACGAATCTTGTACGAATCCACGATTATCGTACTAAGTTTAACCTTTTTCTCAAAATTTATAATATCATTATCAAACGCAATACGCTATTTCAGCATTGCTCTCACGAATCTAGTACGAATCCACGATTATCGTACTAAGTCTAACCTTTATCTCAAACATTTATAATATCATTATCAAACGCAATACGCTACTTCAGCATTGCGCTCACGAATCTAGTACGAATCCACGATTATCGTACTAAGTCTAACCTTTTTCTCAAACATTTATAATATCTTTATCAAACGCCATACGCTACTTCAGCATTGCGCTCAGGAATCTAGTACGAATCCACGATTGTCGTACTAAGTTTAACCTTTTTCTCAAACATTTATAATATCATTATCAAACGCAATACGCTATTTCAGCATTGCGCTCACGAATCTTGTACGAATCCACGATTGTCGTACTAAGTTAAACCTTTTTTTCAAACATTGATAATATCATTATCAAACGCAATACGCTACTTCAGCATTGCGCTCACGAATCTTGTACGAATCCACGATTGTTGTACTAAGTTTAACCTTTTTCTCAAACATTTAAAATAACATTATCAAAAGCAATACGCTATTTCAGCATTTTTCTCACGAATCTAGTACGAATCCACGATTATTGTACTAAGTCTAACCTTTTTCTCAAACATTTATAATATCATTATCAAACGCAATACGCTATTTCAGCATTGCGCTCACGAATCTAGTACGAATCCACGATTTTCGTACGAAGTCTAACCTTTTTCTCAAACATTTATAATATCATTATCAAACGCAATACGCTACTTCAGCATTGCGCTCACGAATCTTATACGAATCCACGATTATCGTACTAAGTTTAACCTTTTTCTCAAAATTTATAATATCATTATCAAACGCAATACGCTATTTCAGCATTGCTCTCACGAATCTTGTACGAATCCACGATTATCGTACTAAGTCTAACCTTTTTCTCAAACATTTATAATATCATTATCAAACGCAATACGCTACTTCAGCATTGGGCTCACGAATCTTGTACGAATTCACGATTGTCGTACTAAGTTTAACCTTTTTCTCAAACATTTATAATATCATTATCAAACGCAATACGCTACTTCAGCATTGCGCTCACGAATCTTGTACGAATCCACGATTGTCGTACTAAATTTAACCTTTTTCTCAAACATTTATAATATCATTATCAAATGCAATATGCTACTTCAGCATTGCGCTCACGAATCTTGTACGAATCCACGATTGTCGTACTAAGTTTAACCTTTTTCGCAAAAATTTGTAATAGGAAAATTTGATTTTAAAGGTTCGAACGTTGCCTCATTTGCTTCTAAAGTTTCGAACTTTCGTTTATCCTAGAAGGTTCGAACTTTGGGGGTCATCATCATTTAAAGGTTTTTATGGGTTTTTTTGGGTTGATTTTGGATTGATTATTGGGTTTTATGGGTTTTTCTGGGTTGATTCTTGGTTGATTATGGGTTTTTAACCCATAAAAACCAATAATCTATCCAAAATCAACCCAAAAAAACCCATAAAAACCTTTAAATGAAGATGACCCCAAAGTTCAAACCTTTTTCTCAAACATTTATAATATCATTATCAAACGCAATACGCTACTTCAGCATTGCGCTCACGAATCTTGTACGAATCCACGATTGTCTTACTAAGTTGAACCTTTTTCTCAAACATTTATAATATCATTATCAAACGCAATACGCTACTTCAGCATTGCGCTCACGAATCTTGTACGAATCCACGATTGTCGTACTAAGTTTAACCTTTTTCTTAAACATTTATAATATCATTATCAAACGCAATACGCTAATTCAGCATTGCGCTCACGAATCATGTACGAATCCACTATTGTACTAAGTTTAACCTTTTTTACAAACATTTCTAATATCATTATCAAACGCAATACGCTACTTCAGCATTGTGCTCACGAATCTTGTACGAATCCACGACTGTCGTACTAAGTTTAACCTTTTTCTCAAAATTTATAATATCATTATCAAACGCAATACGCTATTTCAGCATTGCTCGCACGAATCTTGTACGAATCCACGATTGTCGTACTAAATTTAACCTTTTTCTCAAACATTTATAATATCATTATCAAATGCAATATGCTACTTCAGCATTGCGCTCACGAATCTTGTACGAATCCACGATTGTCGTACTAAGTTTAACCTTTTTCGCAAAAATTTGTAATAGGAAAATTTGATTTTAAAGGTTCGAACGTTGCCTCATTTGCTTCTAAAGTTTCGAACTTTCGTTTATCCTAGAAGGTTCGAACTTTGGGGGTCATCATCATTTAAAGGTTTTTATGGGTTTTTTTGGGTTGATTTTGGATTGATTATTGGGTTTTATGGGTTTTTCTGGGTTGATTCTTGGTTGATTATGGGTTTTTAACCCATAAAAACCAATAATCTATCCAAAATCAACCCAAAAAAACCCATAAAAACCTTTAAATGAAGATGACCCCAAAGTTCAAACCTTTTTCTCAAACATTTATAATATCATTATCAAACGCAATACGCTACTTCAGCATTGCGCTCACGAATCTTGTACGAATCCACGATTGTCGTACTAAGTTGGACCTTTTTCTCAAACATTTATAATATCATTATCAAACGCAATACGCTACTTCAGCATTGCGCTCACGAATCTTGTACGAATCCACGATTGTCGTACTAAGTTTAACCTTTTTCTTAAACATTTATAATATCATTATCAAACGCAATACGCTACTTCAGCATTGCGCTCACGAATCATGTACGAATCCACGATTGTCGTACTAAGTTTAACCTTTTTCTCAAACATTTATAATATCATTATCAAACGCAATACGCTACTTCAGCATTGCGCTCACGAATCTAGTACGAATCCACGATTATCGTACTAAGTCTTAACCTTTTTAAACATTTATAATATCATTAACAAACGCAATACGCTACTTCAGCATTGCGCTCAGGAATCTTGTACGATTCCACGATTGTCGTACTAAGTTTAACCTTTTTCTCAAACATTTATAATATCATTATCAAACGCAATACGCTACTTCAGCATTGCGCTCACGAATTTTGTACGAATCCACGATTGTCGTACTAAGTTTAACCTTTTTCTCAAACATTTATAATATCATTATCAAACGCAATACGCTACTTCAGCATTGTGCTCACGAATCTTGTACGAATCCACGACTGTCGTACTAAGTTTAACCTTTTTCTCAAAATTTATAATATCATTATCAAACGCAATACGCTATTTCAGCATTGCTCGCACGAATCTTGTACGAATCCACGATTGTCGTACTAAATTTAACCTTTTTCTCAAACATTTATAATATCATTATCAAATGCAATATGCTACTTCAGCATTGCGCTCACGAATCTTGTACGAATCCACGATTGTCGTACTAAGTTTAACCTTTTTCGCAAAAATTTGTAATAGGAAAATTTGATTTTAAAGGTTCGAACGTTGCCTCATTTGCTTCTAAAGTTTCGAACTTTCGTTTATCCTAGAAGGTTCGAACTTTGGGGGTCATCATCATTTAAAGGTTTTTATGGGTTTTTTTGGGTTGATTTTGGATTGATTATTGGGTTTTATGGGTTTTTCTGGGTTGATTCTTGGTTGATTATGGGTTTTTAACCCATAAAAACCAATAATCTATCCAAAATCAACCCAAAAAAACCCATAAAAACCTTTAAATGAAGATGACCCCAAAGTTCAAACCTTTTTCTCAAACATTTATAATATCATTATCAAACGCAATACGCTACTTCAGCATTGCGCTCACGAATCTTGTACGAATCCACGATTGTCGTACTAAGTTGAACCTTTTTCTCAAACATTTATAATATCATTATCAAACGCAATACGCTACTTCAGCATTGCGCTCACGAATCTTGTACGAATCCACGATTGTCGTACTAAGTTTAACCTTTTTCTTAAACATTTATAATATCATTATCAAACGCAATACGCTACTTCAGCATTGCGCTCACGAATCATGTACGAATCCACGATTGTCGTACTAAGTTTAACCTTTTTCTCAAACATTTATAATATCATTATTAAACGCAATACGCTACTTCAGCATTGCGCTCACGAATCTAGTACGAATCCACGATTATCGTACTAAGTCTTAACCTTTTTAAACATTTATAATATCATTATCAAACGCAATACGCTACTTCAGCATTGCGCTCAGGAATCTTGTACGATTCCACGATTGTCGTACTAAGTTTAACCTTTTTCTCAAAAATTCATAATATCATTATCAAACGCAATACGCTACTTCAGCATTGCGCTCACGAATTTTGTACGAATCCACAATTGTCGTACTAAGTTTAACCTTTTTCTCAAACATTTATAATATCATTATCAAACGCAATACGTTACTTCAGCATTGTGCTCACGAATCTTGTACGAATCCACGACTGTCGTACTAAGTTTAACCTTTTTCTCAAAATTTATAATATCATTATCAAACGCAATACGCTATTTCAGCATTGCTCGCACGAATCTTGTACGAATCCACGATTGTCGTACTAAATTTAACCTTTTTCTCAAACATTTATAATATCATTATCAAATGCAATATGCTACTTCAGCATTGCGCTCACGAATCTTGTACGAATCCACGATTGTCGTACTAAGTTTAACCTTTTTCGCAAAAATTTGTAATAGGAAAATTTGATTTTAAAGGTTCGAACGTTGCCTCATTTGCTTCTAAAGTTTCGAACTTTCGTTTATCCTAGAAGGTTCGAACTTTGGGGGTCATCATCATTTAAAGGTTTTTATGGGTTTTTTTGGGTTGATTTTGGATTGATTATTGGGTTTTATGGGTTTTTCTGGGTTGATTCTTGGTTGATTATGGGTTTTTAACCCATAAAAACCAATAATCTATCCAAAATCAACCCAAAAAAACCCATAAAAACCTTTAAATGAAGATGACCCCAAAGTTCAAACCTTTTTCTCAAACATTTATAATATCATTATCAAACGCAATACGCTACTTCAGCATTGCGCTCACGAATCATGTACGAATCCACGATTGTCGTACTAAGTTTAACCTTTTTCTTAAACATTTATAATATCATTATCAAACGCAATACGCTACTTCAGCATTGCGCTCACGAATCATGTACGAATCCACGATTGTCGTACTAAGTTTAACCTTTTTCTCAAACATTTATAATATCATTATCAAACGCAATACGCTACTTCAGCATTGTGCTCACGAATCTTGTACGAATCCACGATTGTCGTACTAAGTTTAACCTTTTTCTCAAACATTTATAATATCATTATCAAACGCAATACGCTACTTCAGCATTGCGCTCACGAATCTAGTACGATCCACGATTATCGTACTAAGTCTAACCTTTTTCTCAAACATTTATAATATCATTATCAAACGCAATACGCTACTTCAGCATTGCGCTCACGAATCTTGTACGATTCCACGATTGTCGTACTAAGTTTAACCTTTTTCTCAAACATTTATAATATCATTATCAAACGCAATATTCTACTTTAGCATTGCGCTCACGAATCTTGTACGTATCCACGATTGTCGTACTAAGTTTAACCTTTTTCTCAAACATTTATAATATCATTATCAAATGCAATATGCTACTTCAGCATTGCGCTCACGAATCTTGTACGAATCCACGATTGTCGTACTAAGTTTAACCTTTTTCGCAAAATTTATAATATCATTATCAAACGCAATACGCTATTTCAGCATTGTGCTCACGAATCTTGTACGAATCCACGATTGTCGCACTAAGTTTAACCTTTTTCTCAAACATTTATAATATTATTATCAAACGCAATACGCTACTTCAGCATTGCGCTCACGAATCTTGTACGAATCCACGATTGTCGTACTAAGTTTAACCTTTTTCTTAAACATTTATAATATCATTATCAAACGCAATACGCTACTTCAGCATTGCGCTCACGAATCATGTACGAATCCACGATTGTCGTACTAAGTTTAACCTTTTTCTCAAACATTTATAATATCATTATCAAACGCAATACGCTACTTCAGCATCGTGCTCACGAATCTTGTACGAATCCACGATTGTCGTACTAAGTTTAACCTTTTTCTCAAACATTTATAATATCATTATCAAACGCAATACGCTACTTCAGCATTGCGCTCACGAATCTAGTACGATCCACGATTATCGTACTAAGTCTAACCTTTTTCTCAAACATTTATAATATCATTATCAAACGCAATACGCTACTTCAGCATTGAGCTCACGAATCTTGTACGATTCCACGATTGTCGTACTAAGTTTAACCTTTTTCTCAAACATTTATAATATCATTATCAAACGCAATATTCTACTTTAGCATTGCGCTCACGAATCTTGTACGTATCCACGATTGTCGTACTAAGTTTAACCTTTTTCTCATACATTTATAATATCATTATCAAACGCAATACGCTATTTCAGCATTGCGCTCACGAATCTTGTACGAATCCACGATTGTCGTACTAAGTTTAACCTTTTTCTCAAACATTTATAATATCATTATCATACGCAATACGCTACTTAAGCATTGCGCTCACGAATCTTGTACGAACCCACGATTGTCGTACTAAGTTTAACCTTTTTCTCAAACATTTATAATATCATTATCAAATGCAATACGCTACTTCAGCATTGCGCTCACGAATCTTGTACGAATCCACGATTGTCGTACTAAGTTTAACCTTTTTCGCAAAAATTTGTAATAGGAAAATTTGATTTTAAAGGTTCGAACGTTGCCTCATTTGCTTCTAAAGTTTCGAACTTTCGTTTATCCTAGAAGGTTCCAACTTTGGGGGTCATAATCATTTAAAGGTTTTTATGGGTTTTTTTGGGTTGATTTTGGATTGATTATGGGTTTTAATGGGTTTTTCTGGGTTGATTCTTGGTTGATTATGGGTTTTTAACCCATAAAAACCCATAATCTATCCAAAATCAACCCAAAAAAATCCATAAAAACCTTTAAATGAAGATGACCCTCAAAGTCCAAACCTTTTTCTCAAACATTTATAATATCATTATCAAACGCAATACGCTACTTTAGCATTGCGCTCACGAATCTTGTACGAATCCACGATTGTCGTACTAAGTTTAACCTTTTTCTCAAACATTTATAATATCATTATCAAACGCAATACGCTACTTCAGCATTGCGCTCACGAATCTTGTACGAATCCACGATTGTCGTACTAAGTTTAACCTTTTTCTTAAACATTTATAATATCATTATCAAACGCAATACGCTACTTCAGCATTGCGCTCACGAATCATGTACGAATCCACGATTGTCGTACTAAGTTTAACCTTTTTCTCAAACATTTATAATATCATTATCAAACGCAATACGCTACTTCAGCATTGTGCTCACGAATCTTGTACGAATCCACGATTGTCGTACTAAGTTTAACCTTTTTCTCAAACATTTATAATATCATTATCAAACGCAATACGCTACTTCAGCATTGCGCTCACGAATCTAGTACGAATCCACGATTATCGTACTAAGTCTAACCTTTTTCTCAAACATTTATAATATCATTATCAAACGCAATACGCTACTTCAGCATTGCGCTCAGGAATCTTGTACTATTCCACGACTGTCGTACTAAGTTTAACCTTTTTCTCAAACATTTATAATATCATTATCAAACGCAATACGCTATTTCAGCATTGTGCTCACGAATCTTGTACGAATCCACCATTGTCGTACTAAGTTTAACCTTTTTTTCAAACATTTATAATATCATTATCAAACGCTATATACTACTTCAGCATTGCGCTCACGAATCTTGTACGAATCCGCGATTGTCGTACTAAGTTTAACCTTTGTACTCAAACATTTATAATATCATTATCAAACGCAATACGCTACTTCAGCATTGCGCTCACGAATCTTGTACGAATCCACGATTGTCGTACTAAGTTTCACCTTTTTCTCAAACATTTATAATATCATTATCAAACGCACTAATCTACTTCAGCATTGCGCTCCTCGAATCTTGTACGAATATACGATTGTCGTACTAAGTTTAACCTTTTTCTCAAACATTTATAATATCATTATCAAATGCAATACGCTAATTCAGCATTGCGCTCACGAATCTTGTACGAATTCACGATTTTCGTACTAAGTTTAACTTTTTTCTCAAAAATTTATAAAACCATTATCAAATGCAATACGCTACTTTAGCATTGCGCTCACGAATCTTGTACGAATCCACGATTGTCGTACTAAGTTTAACCTTTCTCTCAAACATTTATAATATCTTTATCAAACGCAATACGCTACTTTAGCATTGCGCTCACGAATCTTGTACGAATCCACGATTGTCGTACTAAGTTTAACCTTTTTCTCAAACATTTATAATATCATTATCAAATGCAATACGCTACTTCAGCATTGCGCTCACGAATCTTGTACGAATCCACGATTGTCGTACAAAGTTTAACCTTTTTCTCAAAAATTTGTAATAGAAAAATTTGATTTTAAAGGTTCGAACTTTGCCTCATTTGCTTCTAAAGGTTCGAACTTTCGTTTATCCTAGAAAGGTTCTAACTTTGGGGGTCATCTTCATTTAAAGGTTTTTATGGATTTTTTTGGGTTGATTTTGTATTGATTATGGGTTTTTATGGATTTTTTTGGGTTGATTCTTGGTTGATTATGGGTTTTTAACCCATAAAAACTCTACACAGCATCAGTTCTCTTAGATGATAATAAATTTGTATTGCAATGATGTTGGTACTATTTTTGAATAATGTGAAGATCGTTTACTAACTTATGGATGTTTGTACCAAATCAGCATCCAAGCGTTTTTTTTGAGTTAGATTAATTGCGTGTGGATCATGTCTCTTTGCAGAGGGTTGAAATCATGTATTAGTGGTAGTTAGATGAAAAACTCTACACATCTCGTTATTGCCTTATTGGAATGGTATAGTGAGTAGACATTTGAACATGTGCATCTATATTCGACTATTTTAAACTGCTCGTTTGTCTTTGTAGTGCTGTTTAATAAATTCTGTGAAGTATTGTTTCCTATATATTGACAGGAAAACAAAGGTGCCCCAGCATTCTAGCCCTACTGGATTGGTTCATTTATAATATATCGTTTTTATGTGGCTGTTTAGATTTCGAGCTTTCACTGACAATACATTGATTGTAAGTGAACCTACCGGAGTATTTTTAGGTCATGAGTAGACATTTGAACATGTGCATCTATATTCTACTATTTTAAACTGCTCGTTTGTCTTTGTAGTGCTGTTTAATAAATTCTGTGAAGTATTGCTTCCTATATATTGACAGGAAAACAAAGGTGCCCCGGTATTCTAGCCCTACTGGATTGGTTCATTTATAATATATCGTTTCTATGTGGCTGTTTAGATTTCGAGCTTTTACTGACAATATATTGATTGTAAGTGAACCTACCGGAGTTTTTTGAGGTCATGACCAAATACCTTTGATATTGTCTGCCTCATAGCTTAGTTGAGACGAGATCAAAGAGAAAGTGCTCAAGGTTTGTGGAATTGATTGCTGGAAATATGTTCTTTTTCCTTCACAAGCACATGAATTTACTTAAAACTCCTTTTTTAAATTAACTGGATATGCTAGAGTGATCATCTGTTCTGACTTGAATTTTGAGATCTTTGCCCAATGCCCACGCATGAATCTTGCCATTTTTTCTTGCTGGAATACAAGGTTTACCATTTGGAAGGTGAGAATGTGTATGTCAGGGTCACTGAAAGTTCTGTAGCTATTTATTTTTATGTCACCGGAAGACCTATGGTGATAATTTTCTGATGTTCCTTTCCTTTTTTCTGAACATTGAATTATGCTATCATCCTGCTATTTTTCGTGTGCTCAACTGTTCAATGTTAGTGTAAACTTGTAGGTTATCAGCTGAGAAGTTGATAAGTATGATAAAATTTCTGTTCAGCTATTGCATGAATGATGTGCATAGTTCCACATGGGATGGACGTGCCGGAGTGGTCATCTAGCATGACCCGAAATCATGTGGGTTTACCTGCGCATGTTTGAGTCCTTCTAGTCAGGTTTTGACTCAAACTTTTTGATATTGTTGAATAAATCACTATCAGTTCTCCTAGATGATAATTTTTTATTGCAATGAAGTTGCTACTATTTCTGAAGGATGTGAGGTTTCATATTTTATTTTAATCTATTTTGATAGGTTTGCAAATGAACTTGCTTAGAATCATGTATCGGCTGTCCTCCGGAGAAAAGGGGTTGACATTTTGCATGTTATTTTAATACGCTCAACTTAGTACAAAATTTCATGTTCACTTCACTTTCTCATGTAAGCGGACTTTCCGGACTGGTTATCGGAAAATCATGTGGGCTTTGCCCGTTCTGGCTTGAATCATGTCTTTTTTGCTGCTTAATTCAAGACTTTAAGTTTTAATATTCAGTGCTTGACATTTGTTAATGATTGTCGAGTTGCTGTGCTTTGTGAAAAGAAATCAATTCATATGCAACTATTTCCTATTATGTTTTACCTTCTTGATTTATTCCTAACAATATGCAAAATTATAATTGTCTCATGCTTTGTTGTAGGATCGTAATTTAGAATAGGGAGCTTTTTAATATGAAATGAACATGCCGGACTAGTTATCGGGCATGATTTGAGATCATGTGGGCTCTGCTTGTATTGTACTGGTTTGATACCTTACGTTCACGTTGCTATTTTAATCACTTGCTTGTATCATTGATGCAGCTGATGTCAGCCATCATTTTATACGTGGTCTTAAATAGAATTAGTGTCACCAATTTTGATTGATATGAAATCTTTCATTTGTTTCTCTATGAAAACAATACCCGGGTGACTTTTTACCGTCTTAGTTGATTTATCAATTATATTACATGGTCTTACATAGAATTAGTGTCACCAGTTGTAGTTTTGATATTCAAACCATGTAGGAAAAATGCAGTAATGTTTGCGGTTGTAGTGAGAACGGCAATGTGGTAGTGAGAGTAATGCGGTTTTTAACATAATTGATTGCAACTTGCAAGGTATATATCCTTTCTCTTGCGCAAGCAGATGAAAATACTTTTGTGCCCATTTTTTCTTGTTCCTTCCATGTTTTTTGCTTTTTTACCTCCTACTAAAAATAAAGGATTACACTCTCTTAAAAAATATTATGATTAAATCTCATGTTGCAACAACCATTTGAATCACTTGTGAATGAAGGCTTGTCGAGTGTGCTGTTTATAATGATAACAAATCGACTCTAGCATTGCTTGACTTATGTTGATTGTACACACTTCTATATGAAATGGGCTTTTCCCACACAGATTATTGGTGATTATGAGTTATGACCGAATCCATTTTTTGCACCACGATTCGGTAGGTAGCTGCTTTGTTGCATTGCGATGCTATGGTGCTGTCTTTGAGTCTCAAATTTGTTATTCCTTAATTGAAAATTTGTTGGATTGAAGATTGAACAACAGTGAAACACCCTTCTCTTTAGCGAATACTCGTAATCATCATCAATCGATGATGAATCAAAGCATACAAATCCTGATAAAGCTACCACATCAAATTCTGAACATAACGTTATGTCATTATCCTGCTATTTCCTTCAATATTATCTGTTAACAACTAACTTTTAACATATTTTATGTTATTTCCTTTTATATTTACTGTTTTTACAAGGTCCTCAAATTTTTGCTTTGAATCATGTATATGTGGCATTCCGTCTCCATGGATAAGTATTACACATTCTGCAAGTTTCAATTGTCATTCTTAGCTTGTTACAAATTTGCATTTCCAAAACTTCTTAAGTGGGGGCATAATGAAAGTTTATTAATTGATGGGGCATGGACTTAAGACTACATACTTGTGCTCATTTACTGTTTATTAATTGATGGGGCATGGACTTTTTTTTTGAGTAAATAGCATGAATTGGAAGTGAATGTTCTTGAATGGTTATTTGAAATAACTATCTAATTGACTTTTCTCGAGTGGTTATCAATAAACATGCTAGATTTTGCAATTTTTCATCTACTATGCCTCTCTGCTATGCTCAGAGTCGATATTCATGTGAAAATGCGTGAGGTTATATCAATAAGGGGATGTGCTAGAGTGAATATCTGTTCTGACTTGAAATTATGTGGGATGTCGCTACACTGGTTTATATTGTGCCAAACCTGTTGCTCACTTTATGACACAACTTTTAGCATCCGCTGTTGTTGCATAAATACTATTAGTTCTCGTAAATGATAATAAATTTTTATTGCAACGTATTTGCTTAATTATAATTACGTTAGTTATTATATTGAAAAATACATAATCATATTCAACATCTCTAATTTCTCTCTTGTTCTCCAAGATTATTCAACAACTATTATAGTTCCTTTGAAGTCGGATTGAAGCTTTATCAATATAAGTTATATAGGCTAGGTGAAGACGTAGTGTAAGTTGGATGAACCCTGAAAATCTTATTGTTCATGTTGATTGATTATCATCATCATCATCCTACCCAGTGTATCTCGCTCATAGAAAACTATGGACATGATCTGGAGAGGGAAGGACTGCGGTAATTCATACCCATAAAGAAGAGCACGACCAAAAGAAGTTCCCATGCTCGAGAAAGATAAAGATGAATTTTATTACGTTGTGGGAGATAAAAACGCAAACGATAAAATAAAAAGTAAAAAATAATAGCAAAACTAAAAAGGACAATACTAACCAAAAAAAGAAACAGGAAAAGGTAAGAGAACAAGAACCCCACAAGGTACTTTAAAAGAAGTCTGTATGTTTTATATAATTTCCATTATCTTAAAATGGGTTATGTTTTCAAGTATTTCTCCAAAATGATTGAAATCACAACTAGTGGTCTTTGGCATATTTAAAGGTTAATTCTTTCGGTAAACCTTAAAAAGATGCATGTTAAAATTAATGAGGTATGGATTAAGAAAACACAATATCTTACAAAAGACGGTCTATACTATAAACCACAATTTTATGGATCAGCCCAAATACAAATCAGTTTTCAATTTCTAATATTTAAATTAATTAAAAAAAATTAAAAATGTAATGATAATTAAACAGTCATTTCATTTTCAACTTTCCTCTTTTAATAATTACTTTCCCTCTTCTCTCACTACTCTCTCTCTCCTCTTTATTAATTTCTCTTTTCAGTTTTTGGTATTCAAACTTTCAAATCTTTTCATTTTCATTATTGTTCCTCAAGATTATCTACTCATCTTCAAAGTGAGTTTTTTTCGAATTTATTTTATTATGGTTTTCAATTTTTTCTGAATTTTTTTGTCCATTTTCGCATGAATTTTTTCGAATTTATTATAACACCAAACATATACCATTAAACCTCCAAAATACAGGCATTATAATCCCAAACATATACCGTTAAACCCCCAAACATATACCATTACACCCCCAAACATATACCCATATAGCCCCAAAACACAAATATTATAATCCCAAACACACATTATTATAGCACCGAACATATACCATTAAACCCCCAAACATATACCATTAAACCCCCAAAACACAGGCATTATAATCCCAAACACACATTAAACCCCCAAACATATACCATTAAACCCCCAAAAATAAATTTTTTGTCATTGAAGCCATTGAAGCCATTGATGAAGCTTGGAGAAGACAAAAAAATTGAAGCCATTGATGAAGCTTGGAGAAGACAAAAAAAAATTGAAATTAAGAATTCATGCAAGTTTGGAAATTCTCATCCGCCATAGAAGCCATTGATGAAGCTTGGAGAAGACAAAAAAAATTGAATTTATATAAACGTCCGCCATTGATGAAGCTTGGAGAAGACAAAAAAAATTGAAATTAAGAATTCTAATGGAGGATTTTTGCTCTTTAGTTTGTTGTTCTAATGGAGGAAATTATCAAGGAAGAGAGATGTCTTTTGGTATTCTTGCAAGTTTGGGACCCGTGAATTTGGCTTGTTAATTTAGGCAATTATGAATGTATAGGGAAAGTGACAGCCTTTTGGTTTCCCAAAATAGTGGTTATTTTAATTTTTTTTCCTTTTTCTCCAAAAAATAAAATGCCATTTTGTGATTGAGCTGGGCTTTGTGGTATCCGTCTATAGAATAGACGGTCTCCCATGAGACCTACTGTTAAGAAAAAAATAGAAACTAAATATAGATTTACAAATTTTTGTGAGAGACGGTCTCTCAAAGAGACCAACTTTGCTGGGTCAGCCCATAGTGGAAAAAATATAGAGTAAAAGTAGGAATTAAATTCTAATGGACTGAGCCCGAGGGGCGTCTTTCAAAGAGACGGTCTCTCAGGAGACTTGCTGTTTATTAAAAATTGGTCGGAAAAATTATCAAAATGTCACATGTAAAATCAAAAGATCAATTAGCGGATTTTCTGATTAAGGCAATTGACTCAAAAGCATTGAAGAATATTATTGGCAAGTTCGGTCTCGGTGATCCCAAGACCAAACTTGAGAGGGAGTGTTGGAAATAATAAACAATTGTTAGAGAATAATTAGTAGAATATAAACAATATTTGTAATATTTAGTTTCCTTATTTCATAGCATAACTTTTCACTTTCCTTTTAAAAACTTTATTCAATTCTTTATTCTTTATTAACTTTTAAAATGGTCATTTTGCTAGAGATAGAGAAATCTACTACTATTATGTTTGTAATGATTTTGCTCCTCTCTTCTATTTTAGTTTGTATTGCCTATTTTTACTCTTTTTGTTTGTCAGAAAATAATTATGACTTTTTTTTTCAATTTCATCCACAAGTTTGTTATTTTTTCTAATTTTATCCACTTGCGTAATAAAGTTATTTGTTTTTTTCTGATTAAGTATAGTTATTTATTTTGTTTATTGTTTATTAACTAGATAGTGGCCGTGCGATGCACGACTTTATTAAATTTACTGACATATTATCTAAGAAATTTATATTTTAAAAAATAAATTTTACGTTATAGTTATATCTCATTTCATTCTGAATAGTTGTATACATTACATACATTGTTTGATTTGTATCATATTGTGCATTGTGCGTAGATGATTAATTTAGTTATAGATTTAACATAAATATTTATGTAAAATTATTTTATAAATTTTTTTAAAAAATTTGTTTGTCATAAAAATTATAAGAGACTTGCATAAAGGTAGTGACAACTTAAAATTCATATTAGACTTATTCATTGCATTTAACTAACCAATTTAATTAGTATAAATAAAAAATCCTCATAAAAGTATATTATCTTTTTTTATGAAGTAAAAGTATATTATCTTTTAGCTAACTTAAAATATCCAATAAACTTAAATAATATTCATTTAATAAATAAAATTAATAAGATTTTTTAAATAAAAGAAAAAAATGAAATAAAATATATAAATTTCTAATACATTAAATGACGTGACTTAAAAAATATAACATCAATATAAATACATTATAGTCATAGTTAGAAAATAATTAAGTCAAATAAATTAATTAGTAATGATGTCATCATAGAGTTTTGGAGGGAAATTTTTTGTTGAGGTTGTGACACGTAAGCAATATTAATTACTGATAATATCAGCGTGTTTTGTTTTACTAATAGTTATAGCCTATAAATTATTAAATAATTTGAAGTGGTTAAATTTGAAGCAATAGACAATGTTTTTTAATACATGTATTTGGTGTTGGCATAAAATTATTGGAAGATGATTTGATAGTGAATTTTCATGAAATGTATATATCGTTTTCATATTTATGAATTTTTTAATATAAATTTTTATCTTCACAAATTTTAGTTAGAAGTGTTCATAACTGGATTTCTGGCATTTTGGGTACCCAAAAAGCTGGATATTCAGTTAGTCAGGCACCTTTTTTAATGGCCCGTGTCCTGATGCGATTTATACAAGTACCTAACTATTAGGTACCAGGATCAATAGGGACAAAACACCAAATAGCCGATTTTATTTGTGACATTTTTTTGAATGATTTGGGTGCAGAATGTGCCGATGACCAAAACTATAATTTATAATTTTTTCAATTTTATGACCCATCAAAAAAGGTTGCGGGTTAGGGGGTCGAGCTTTTTTTTGAACAAGCCTATTTTTAATTACTACTATTTTTATGACCCGCCATTTAAGCTGCGGGTTGGGGGGTCGTGTTTAGTGAACATGCCTAATCGTATTACTAATACTAAGAAGTACAACATATTCAAATAACGCATTCAAAAAACTGTAAAAAAGATGAGATTATTGAAATTTCATAAACATGATCAATCATTAAACCAGCCAGAGATATTTTACTATCAAAACTACGATAAATTTCTACTTTTTTGTCCCCACTCATTATAAATTAAAAACAAGCCTATTCTTAATTACTACTTTTATGACCGGCCATTTAAGTTGCGGGTTGGCGGGTCGGATTTTTTGAAGATGCCTAATTGTAATTACCATTATCTTTTTTTGCTAATGATTTTTTTACCTAAATGCCCCATGTTCACACAAGTAATAATGACCAAAATACCTATACTTTTTTTTTACCAAAATACCTATACTTTTACTACTTATAATACCCAACTACCACATTTATAATTAATTTAATCAATTAAAATACTGCAACTATCACCATTTTTGTAGAATTCTTCTTACTCTTAAAATCCGTGCCCAAATAAATGGGACAATTACATTGAGTTAGGGGGTATAAAGGTTAAAATATATACTTGCTAAATATACAATAAATCTTGCTAATTATACGATACAATTTTATTTACCCATTATCATCATTAACGGCTAATTAACGATTAAAATAAATGACGAATTATCTTTTAAAACATAATATACGCTAAATCTCTTACCGTATCTTGATCGTATCTTGCTAAATATACTGTACAATGAATTTTATTTACCCATTATCATCATTAACGGCTAAATCTCTTACCGTATCTTGCTAAATATACTGTACAATGAATTTTATTTACCCATCATTATCCTTATATATACTCTTAAAAAGCTTTAAAAACCTCAACACTTCTTTTCATTCCCCTTGCTTCCTTTTTCCATTTCTCCTGAATAATTTCATGGTCTCAACTGCTCTTTCAACCATGGATATTTCTTCAAACATAGATATGATATGCTTCTTCGGTAGCTTAGTTTCAGAGGTAAAATTGAAATTGTTGGTGGAATTTTCGCCGGAATTCTCAGGTAAACATGTTTTTTTTTATTTAATCTATTTTCCCCAAATTTTGATTTTGTTTACTTACAAAGATTATGCTAACTAAATAATTACAAAATATTCTCTAAATATTCTGTAAGATAATTTGTAAAATAATAAATATACACACAATATACAAGATACAAGAAGATATTTCTATAAACCCCAATGAAAACCCTAATTTTTCTCGTCTTTAATCTATTTGGGAATTGGGATAATTGCCAGCCGTTTTTGACATAATCTCTCTCTAAATTTCTTATTCTATGGTTTTGTCTTTAATTTGATTCTAATCGGTTAATTGAAACCAATTTCTTTTAAAAACAACAAAATCGGTTAAGATTGTTGGTTTTTTTTTCAATGTTTTAAAATCTGATTGAAGATGCACTCTGTATTATCTAAAGATTGAAACTTTTGAAGATATTTTTGAAGAAGAAGTACTCTTTGGCTTTTTGATCCAGAAAATCATTTGTAAGTTCACTTTTAGAGTATCTTTTTGTTTTTTGGTTGCTAAAAAAATAAAAATTGTTTATCATTGTTAATACTCGAAAGCAAATAAAAATTGTTTATCATTGTTTTATGCTAATGAAGTCATATGAGTTATGTTGATATTAATATATAGAAATTTAAGAATAAGAGATTTAATTAATACTCAAAGTTTGTAAACATCTAATTCAAATATAGTTTATTATAGTTTATGATGATGATTGAAAGCTATGATTTTGGTTAACCGTTTATCTGGGTTGATTTTTGGTTCATTTAATTTTTGGTTTCATTTATTTAGTATGATGTTTTTGATTAGGGTTGATTTATTCCTCAAATTGGAAGTTTGTATAAATTTCTTTGGCAGATTTTATTGATTTTGGTTCACCGTTTATCTGCTTGATTTTGAATTCATACATTTGGGTTTATTTATTTAGACATATTCGACCTCAAATCCTGTTGTAAAGAACATGAACATCGTAATAATTTTTCCTTCTCATTCTGGTGCACACATTGCTTAACAATTGCTTTATTTTTTGACTTCTATACTTATTCTTGCTTTTCCTTTTTTCTCTTTCGGGCGACAGATTTCAAACTATTTCATTTCTTAATCGTCGTAATTTCAAAGAATTTGCAAACTTGTCTTGATCCCAAAACCAGTTGTACATTATTATTATTTTTTTTGATTATCATTACCTTGTTAATTGTACTACTATTTCATTTCTATTTGTATGTTACTAATTTTTTTTAATATTGTTGGTTAATCTAATTGCAAGTGCATTTTATTAGTGTGAAATTTGTCTTAGATTTTTTCCACCATACCATTGCCCATAGCTTGTTAATTAAACTAAATAGAAATCATCAGTAATCAATTAAATCAAACAGAGTAACAGACTATATAATGGAGTAAGAATATAAGTCACGCCATTGGTTCACTCTTTCAGGCTGCCTTTATTTTTTCCCGCCATTGATGAGATAGCGAGGGTTGAAGAAATGGAAACATCTCCATCTCCATTTCCATCTCCATCTCCATCTCCATCTCCCAGCGAAGAAGCCCTAAATCTACTTCGAAGCAGACTATGTGACCCTCTTTCCTTTTTCTCCCTTCTCTGCCCCTCTTTTGATTCCAATCACAGGTTTTGCATTGTTTCACTGATTCAATTGTTTAATCTTAACCTTTTTGTTTGATTCTGCATGTGTTTAGTAATGGCATCTCTTTTTTCGTTGCACAGTAAATTGAAGTTTTTAATATCTAGTTCAGTTACTGAGGCAGTCAATAACTCCGTCTTGCTTCTTGGTCCTCGTGGTTGCGGGAAAAACGCGGTTTGTTCTTTCATCTCTTCGAGTCTCACTTTGATTTTTATTTTGCATTCTAAGTTTTACTAGTTTTATGTTCTATCGGA
Organism: Amaranthus palmeri; assembly: GCA_019776075.1. NCBI lineage: Eukaryota > Viridiplantae > Streptophyta > Magnoliopsida > Caryophyllales > Amaranthaceae > Amaranthus > Amaranthus palmeri. Next base: position 375,112 of record JAAKBH010000286.1, on the reverse strand, counting down.
AGTAGGTGTTGGAGCTTGTTCTCAAGGAATTATTGGCGGATTATCCGGATCTGATTTCTGTGGTAATGCTCTCTTATTGTTGCAAATTTTGCACTTATGTTCTATTCATTTACAATTTATATATGAAGAAATTTATTATGGAGTATTGTTTTGTCTTGTGTGTTGAAATCCCTATAAAATTGTTATTTTTGGTGCAAAAGAAACCCTTTTAGAGCATTGTTGACATTTGCCAAAACTTTTGGTGTTTTTCAAATTTTTAATGATATATTGGTCATTTAGGAAGGCACCTTATGTTCTTTAACTCATGGTGTTTTTGTTCCATTTTACTCTTACTCTCTCCTATTTATCATTTAATTATAACTTATTAGCTATGAGTTGGTACTCATTGTTTGTATCTCTTACCCCTAATCTTATGGCATAAGAGGCAAGACTCATAATTTTAGCATCGTTTATTTATTTTTTATTTTTTGGTTTGGAGGGCCCGGGGGTGTGGGGATGGGGGGTTAGGGGTTTTAGATGGGGATGAATTTGGCTTTTCGATTAGGCACTTAGACTCATGTAAGTTGCAAAACAAAATATATTTAATTTGGTACTATTATATATATTTGCTTGCCTAAATAAATTTCACTCAATTTTCGATCAACTTTTTTGTATTGATTTTGTATAGCCATTTAGTTTTGGACTAGTGGTTAAGGTTGATTTGATTCTATATTTACTTGTATTTCTTTTATATAACTGCAATCAAATTTTTTAGCCAAGAGATGACAAGACTTAGGATGTAACTTCTACGTGATTTATATTGTGAGGCAGAAGTTATAAGGATTTTTACAACATGAATTTGGAATGCCTTAATATGTGGTTGGATCTAGGTTTATTTTTGTGTATTTTTGAAAACCAAATTGGATACAAAGGTGCATTAGTGCAAAGTTTTTCGTATGACTCCTCTCGATTATAGTTCTTGTAGTTTAGTTCGTGCAATCTTGTATGCTAATTTTCTTCTTTGATTATGGGTCCTTTTTCTTTGTTTAAAGAGGGTAAATTGTGTGTTTAAAGTTTTTTAAAAGTAAATTCCATTTTTTTTTCGAGGGTGGGGGTTTTGTATTGTTGTGTGCTTAATTAACAACTTAATATTTTTTGTAGATTAGATTGAATCGGCTTTTGCATAGTGATGATGGTTGTGCCCTCAAGGTATGGCTTATGTCTATTTTAGTATTTGTTGGTTAGTTTATTTGTTAATTGTGAGCTGCCACATCATGTTTACGTTTTGTGTATGCCTTTAGTTTGAATTTTACTTTATCTTGCTAGCAATTTTTTATACGTACTACAATAGTTTTTGGTCTACCTTATTGAGGTAGATGTGCCTAAAGCTCTAAGAGATTTTGCTAGCAACTTGATACGACTATACCACTCATTTACATAGCTCTTTTTTTCTATTCGTATAAATCGGATATCAAACATTTATAATATCTAATATACCCTCCTGCAAGTCAACTATAATCATAAAAAAGGCTGAACACTATTCAGCAACATATCACATTCATTATAAAAGTTCATCATTATCGTACTAAGTTTAACCTTTTTATCAAAATTTATAATATCATTATCAAACGCAATACGCTATTTCAGCATTGCTCTCACGAATCTAGTACGAATCCACGATTATCGTACTAAGTATTATGATTCTGATGCACTCTTTGTTTCCCATTGTGTTTGACTTCATGATATGCTCCAAGCAATCCACCATGAAATACAAATGTCGTACTTGACTGTAAAATCATTATTTGGAGTCCTGACAATCGCTTGTGTTGGTGACTTTGTGAGCATGTTCTTTATGAATGCAGGATTAGTATTAGTGTAGATTATTTGGGAGTTTTTCAATATGAAGTGGAAATGAGATGTGGTTATTTTGTTACCTGAAATTTTATAAATTCAGTCTGTTCAGTGGTGATGACACATGATCTTATATGAATTGTCGTAAATTTCAAATCTTTTTGGAGTGTTGAAACTTGAATTCATGTATTGTTGATAGTTAGATGAAAAAATCTACACATTCTTTTTATCAGAAGTGTAAACTGAGTAGACATTTGAATATGTACGGCTATTTTAAATTGTTCGTTTGCCTTTGAAGTACTGTTTGATTAATTTTTGTTAAATATTGCATTATATTGACACGAAAACAAAGATGCCCCAATATTCAGCCCTACTGGACTGGTTTGTTGATATCTCATCAGTTTTTATGTTATTGTTTAGATTTTGAGCTTTGCTGACCATATGTTTATTGTAAGTGAAACCAGAGTATTTTGTGATCATGACCAAAAATACTTCGGCAACCTTTGATCTACTTAGCCTCATAGCTCAGATATAAGATTAAAGTGAAAGTGTACGAGGTTGGTTGAATTGATTGCTGGAGCCTGGAAGCATGTTCATTTTCCTTCACAAGAAGATGAATTAACTTGAAACTCCTGCTTCTTAATTAAGTGGATATGCTAGAGTGATTATCTGTTCTGACTTGAAATTATGGGGCCTTTTGCTCACGCAGGTTTGAATCCTGTTGTTTTTTATTGCGTAATAGAAGGTTGACCATATGGAAGGTGAGGTATGTGTATTTCAGGGTGACTGAAGGTTCTGTAGCTATAAGAAGGCCTATGGTAATAAGTTTCTGATGTTCCTTTCCTTCTTTCTTTACTTTGCTTTGCATTATGCTATCATCCCGCTATTTTTCTTGTGATCTATTGTTCTATGTCTGTGTAAATTTGTAGGTTATCAGCTCAGATTTGACAAGTATGATAAAAGATCTCTTCAGCTACTGCATGAATGATGTGTATAGTTCAACATGGGATGCATGAACTGGAGTGGTCATCTGGCTTGACTTGAAATCTTGTGAGCTTTACGCAGCTTCCAATCCTGCTGTTTAGGTTGACTGAACTTTTTGATACTGTTGCATAGATCACTTTCAGTTCTTGATGATAAATTAATTTTTGTTGCAATACATTTGCTCATGTTTTTTTAACGATTTGGGTAGATAAAACTAGTGACCTACTGGTCGGTTACTAAGCATCGAAACTCAACCATCGCTGTAAATGGTTAGAGAAATCACGCGACTTCCTTCCGTAGTTCTTATTGCCCGTAATTCTTTCTTTATCTTTTTTTTTTTTTATATTTCTAATTTTTGAATTTCTGTTTTCAGCTTGAATTTTGGATGTTGAGACCCACTTTTGGATCATTGTTAAATGGTTTTTGGTCTCCTCTTTGCAAGGTAATAAGCTTCATTTCATCTATATGCTACCACTGTACCTAACATATTTTTTTCCTTTCTAGGTCAAAATTGACATTACATATCATTTTCTAAAAATATCTGTTAAATTTTTGGTTGGAAATAATAACTACGGCTCTATTGAATTGTTAATTGCTATATGTATTAAGTGTTGTTTATCAAGTTTTTTGACTACTGATTGATCAAGTTATTATAATAATCATTGGTGGGAAACAAGGAGTATTTTTAATGTTGTGGATTTCATAGTATTTTAATTTGAACATGTTTAATCCTTATTTGTGGTCAGTAGCGGATCTTCAGCTCTTTTTTTTTATTGTTTTTGGGAATGAGTCCATATTGGGTATTGGGTAGTGCAAGAGTAGTTATTTCATGATTCAACACCAGGTCGCGTCAGGTTGGTTTTGTTGGATGTTTATAGCTTTGGGGTTGTTTGATAGCTGATTACTTTAACTTTTCATGATTAAATTAAATTTCTAATGCAATGTGGGAAGGCATGGATAAATTAGATAACAAACTAGTGGTAGTTCGCGAAAATCTGTTATGTTTTATCTGGATCTTTAATAAATTGAACTGTTATGTGTTTGTTTTATATGTGAATTTATTTGCTCAGAACCCAGTATCTTTTGCATTTTACGGATAAGGGGGTGACATGGTGTTGTAATGTGCATTCTTAGATCATTACAAAATTGCATGTACTTTCTCTTTAGTTAGTGGACGGGCGAAGTAGTTATCGGCCATGACTTGAAATCATGTCCCCGCAGTTTCAAATTTTGCCATTCACGTTTCGACTCAACCTTTGGATATGCAGATTATGAACCGACACACTTGTATAAATCACTATCAGTTTTCCTAGATTGATGATAAATTTCTATTGTGACGCATGTGATACTATTTTCAATATCCGAGTAGATTATATACTTAACTAGTGGTTTTCACTAAAATTTTGTCAAATTTATTCTAATCTTTTTAATAGTTCACTGTTCGGGTTAGGTTTATGAATCAACTTGCTTAGAATCTTGTATCTGCAGCTTCCACGGAAAAGATGTCAACATTCTGCAGATTATTTACTCGTTCTTGGCTAATTACAAAATTGCATGTCCACTACCGCTTCTCAAATAAGTGGACGTAGTATTAATTCTGACACTCATTCTTAGCTTATTACAAAATTGGTTATCAGGCATGACTAGAAACATGTGGGCTTTGCCCGCACAGGTTCGGTTCCTACAGTTCACATTCAAATTTTTGTACCTTTTTATTTACTCTTCCTTGCTGCTTAAAACATCATTTTGGAACTAGAATGCTTATGGATGTTGGTACCAAATTCTGTACCACTATCAGTACAGTTTTTTGCATTGCTTAAATAGAATCTATATGACATTTTTGTGGTTTTATATCATCCTTGCTAAAAGCCGAAAACATTTCCTTTTCCACTGGGTTGTATCTTTGTGGTTTCCAATTCAGGAGACATTTAGAGTACTCATCTGCTATTCTGCTGACTACAACCAGTTCCTCTATCCGGTCATGTCCATCTCACTAACTGAATAATGAAAATTGTTAGTATTTGATTTTTTTGTTGGCGCTATTGTTGGTTTATTGTATTCATTTGAACTAAAAGAATACATCAATTTGACATGAAGTGAGACATCAATTTGACATGAAGTGGACAAGCTGGAGTGGTTGTAGGCTACGACTAGAAATCATTAGGGCTTTGCCTGTACAAGTTTGAATCCTCTGGCCATTTACATTTTGACTCTACTTTTTGGTGTGCGCCCTTATTGTTTTGGTTTGATTTATTCGTGGGTTTTGGGTAGTAGTTAGGTCATGAGTCAACACTAGGTGAGGTCGGATCGGTTTTGTCAGATGTATATAGTTTTGGGATTGCTTAAAAGCTGATTACTATCACTTTCCTAGATAATAACATTTAAATTTCTAATGTAATGTTTGCGATACTTGATTCTGCTGCATTCTATGGGAAAGGGGTTGACATTCTGCATAGCATTATAATACCAATGATTCTAAGCTCATTACAAATTGCAAGTCCTCTGCTGTTTCTTAAGTAACTGGCCTTACTGGAGTGGTTATCGTGCACGAGTATATATCACGTGGGCTTCTCCTGTCCAGGTTCATTGATTTTGTTCATTGATTTTTTATTTGGTTGTACTTTTATGTTGAACAGATTCTGCATTCTTTCATTTACTTTGCCTCTTAGCTCAGTGAAAGAGAAGGTCTAGGACCCTCAAATGGTAGAGAAACAATGAAGAAGTTGAGTAAAAAACAGAGGATAAACAAAAGAACAATCAAACAACAAGCACAAAGTGTTTTATGAGGTATTTCAATGATACCTTCTCTCAAAAGATGATTACTTTCATTAATATAATCAACATTACACTAATGAATAACCAAACACACTTGAGAACAAGCTCTCAAGATGGTGATTCCCTTCAACAATGGAAGTCACCCACAAATACAATCTAATACAAAGAAGAGACTCACTTGGTTCTCAAACCCTAGTCACGCTAATGTGTATTAACCTCACCACACTCTTCTAATGATGTTCTAGGACCCCTCTATATAGTCCCTCAACATATTAGAAGCCCTAGGTTGAAGCCCTAAACGCCCAAAGAAAACAGCCCGCAAAACAGAATGTTGCGATTTTGGCCAGCAAGCAACCGCTCGACCCGAGCAGCACCTGCTCGAGTGGTCAAGCCAAGCTTCAAAACATTCTGCCTCTTCTGATGAAGCTGCTCGGCTGAGCCTCCTTTGCTTGACCAGTCGAGCAAGCTTCAGTACCCACACAGCTTCGAATCAGCGGCTGCACTTCTTGGGCATCCTTCACCTCTTGCCTTGTCTCGATCATCAAGAGATTTGGAGCTCGTCACAACACTCAGATTTAAGACTCATCTAAGTAGTTCACGAGGTCAGTCGAGTTGATTGCAAAAAATATATTCGTTATCTTGCACAAGCAAAAGAATCAACTTATACTTTTACTACTTAAATAAGGGATGTGCTAGAGCGAATATCTGTTCTGACTTGGAATCATGTGGGATTTTCTCGCGCAGGTTTGAATCCTGCCTGTTTTTTCTTGATGGAATTCAAGATTTTGCCACAGGGAAGGCGATGTGTATTTCAGAGTGACTGAAGGTGCTGTAGGCCTGTAGCTAGTGTTCTGTAACCAGAAGGTCTGTTGTGATAAGTTGATGATGTTCCTTTTCTGATTATAGCATTATCTCATTATCCTGCTATTTTTCTTTTTGTTCAATATTTTTTAATGGCATTGTAAATTTGTAGGTTACAGTTGAGTAGTTGATAACAGATATCTTTAGCTATTGCATAAATGATGTGCATAGTCTAACATGGAGTGGACGTGCCGGAGTGGTTATCGGGCATGACTAGAAATCATGTGGGCTCTGCCCGCGCAGGTTCGAATCCTGCCGTTCACGTTTTGATATGTTTTTGGTATGTATATTTTATAATACACTATCAGTTCTAGTCTTATAGATGATGATAAGTTTATTTCAATGCATTTGTCACTATTTTTAATGATCTGGGTACATAAGATAATGAACTAGTTGTTATTTACTATACTTCTGTCATATTTCATTCTAATCTAATTAATATTTTACTGTTTTGTTTGGTTTGTGAATCAATGTAATTAGATCATGTATCTGCATCGAACCATGAAAATGGGCCGATTAGATAGTAGGTGCACCATGATCGACGGCTTTGGGCGCGCTATTTTAAGGGCCTAAATTTTTAATATATTAGATTAGATTTCTTTTGTTATTATATATTATAACTAAATATTTTTACTAGGATAGTAATACGTGAATGTTATAATCTATGTCAATAGTTTTTCATAATTAATGACCATTCTTTATCTTGTTAAGACTTACTTTTTATTTTTGATTTTGGGTACTGGTTAGTGGGTATTGTTTGGTATTTTTTGAACGCTAATCAGTGAATCTAGGTAACTAAGTAATAATATTGTTTTCTATCAAAAAAAAAAAGTAATAATATTGTTTATTTGTTACATTTTCTTGGTTAATTAGCTTAATTAAGTAATGTTTTGTGTGATTAAAAAATCAGTATTTTATCAATTGTAACTTAAAAAAATACTCCTTTTATTCCATTGTCATCTTTCCATTTGTTTTTGTGTAACTTAAAATCGGTACTGTTTTGTTAGGTTTGGAATGAACTTGCATAAAATTTTTTATCTGTAGCGTTCCATGGACTATGGGTTGACATTCGGCATGTTATTTTAATACTCATAACTTATTACAAAATTGCATGTTCACTACCACTTTTCAAGTAAGTGGACGTGCCGGAGTGGTTATCGGGCATGACTAGAAATCATGTGGGCTTTGCCCGCGCAGGTTCGAATCCTGCCGTTCACGATTTTTTTTGTTTTTGATCCTTAACTACATGAAACTTGTGTATTTTTTCAAAAAGCAGAATTTATGTTATGGACTGTGGAGATTTGCCTTGACTAAGCCAAGTTGTGATTTGTACTAAATATTTCAGTTTTTGAATACTGATTCTGTTACAAATTTTTACTACCGTGAAGACTTTGTAACCGGTGAATTAACATGTAATTGGCAAGGTAAGTCTTGCCAAAGGACTGCAAAAGTATTGGTTCATTGATATTTACCATGCCATCATATCCAGTAAATCTTGCTAAGTGGCAAGGTCGAGGTAGAAGACAAACATGTTGTACTGACAGGAAAACAAAGATGCCTTGGTATTCTAACCCTATTGGTTCATTGATATTTCATTGATTTTATTTGATTGTTTAGATTTTTAGCTTTCACTAACAATACATTGATTGCAAGTGAACCTGCCTCAGACCAAATAACATGCTAGATTGGGCAACATTTGATCCACTTTGCCTTAGACCAAATTCAAGTTTGAATCCAGCCGTTTTTCCTACTGGAATTCGAGTTTTACCATGTGGAAGGTGAGGTATGTGTATTTCATAGTGATTAATGTTGTTGTAGTTATGTAAGCATAAGGCCTACGGTAATGAGATCCTGATGTTTCTTTCCTTTTGATGTCGGTGTAAACTAGTAGGTTATTAGCAGAGAATTTGAGAAGTACGATAAAAGATCTCTTCAGCTATTGCATGAATCATGAGTGATGTTAACATGGAATGGACTTGTCGGAGTGGTAATCTGGGGTGACTAGCAAGTATCAATCATGTGGGTTCACCCGCGCATCTTCAAACCTGTTGCTCACTTTATGACACAACTTTTAGTATCCGCTGTTGTTGCATAAATACTATTAGTTCTCGTAAATGATAATAAATTTTTATTGCAACGTATTTGCTTAATTATATTGAAAATTTTTTACGTTAGTTATTATATTGAAAAATACATAATCATATTCAACATCTCTAATTTCTCTCTTGTTCTCCAAGATTATTCAACAACTATTATAGTTCCTTTGAAGTCGGATTGAAGCTTTATCAATAAAAGTTATATAGGCTAGGTGAAGACGTAGTCTAAGTTGGGTGAACCCTGAAAATCTTATTGTTCTTGTTGATTGATTATAATCATCATCATCCTACCCAGTGTATCCCGCTCATAGATACTATGGACAGGATCTGGAGAGGGAAGGACTGCGGTAATTCATACCCATAAAGAAGAGCACGACCAAAAGAAGTCCCCAGGCTCGAGAAATTTTTGGTAGTAGTGAGTAGGGGTGTGCAAAATAAGACCGGACCGGCGGTCCGGACCGGAACCGGAACCGGACCGGACCAGGTGCATCCGGTCCGGTCTCCGGGTCTTACTTTTTTCCAATTCCGGGTTTCCGGTCTAGACCGGGAAAAATCCGGGTTGGACCGGATGTCATAAAAGTGAGTTGGAAGAGGAGTAATGTTTACAATTATTATGTATATATTTATTTTAAAGGACTTAAAATATTTTTTTTTCAACACAAAATAATTTTTTAATTCAAATTGGTTAATTTTATAATAATTAATTTGCTAAATTATTTTTAAATATTCTATTTTTCAATTTATTTTTGTCTCAAAAAATATTTCCGGTCTAACCGGTCCAAACCCGGACCGGACCGGAAGAATTTCGGGTTAGACCGGAACCGGACCGGATGGAACCGGTCCGGTCTCCTGTCTTATATTTTTTGGGATTTCGGTCCGGGTTTGGACCGGTGAACACTCCTAGTAGTGAGTATTATTTTAATTATATAGTAGTGGGAAATAATGATTGTATTGAAAGTATGAGAGAAAAAAATAATTAAATAATAGTGTAATGTAATGATTGTATTGAAAGTGTGAGAGAGAAAATAATTAAAAAGTAGTGTGAAGTAAGAAAAGTGGGTTTTAAGGGGTAAAAGTGAGATGAAAACTTTCCAAAAATGGAAAGTATTCTAAAGTGGAAAAACTTATGGAACTACCCGTTTTAGTAAGGTGGAAAAACAAAAAGAAACGGATGGAGTATCATTTTTTTTGAAGTATATTATCTTTTAACCAACTTAAAATATCCAATACACTTAAATAATATTCATTTAATAAATAAATTTAATAAGATTTTTTAAATAATTGAAAAAAATGAAATAAAATATATAAATTTCTAATACATTAAATGACGTGACTTAAAAAACGTAACATCAATATAAATAAATTATAGTCTTAGTTAGAAAATAATTAAGTCAAATAAATTAATTAGTAATGATGTCATCATAGAGTTTTGGAGGGAAATTTTTTGTTGAGGTTGAGACACGTAAGCAATATTAATTAGTGATGATGTCAGCGTGTTTTGTTTTACTAATAGTTATAGACTATAAATTATTAAATAATTTGAAGTGGTTAAATTTGAAGCAATAGACAATGTTTTTTAATGTTACGTATTACGTAATACATGTGTTTGGTGTTGGCATAATATTATTGGAAGATGATTTGACCGTGAATTTTCATGAAATGTATATATCGTTTTCATATTTATGAATTTTTTAATATAAATTTTTATGTTCACAAATTTTTAATTAGAAGTGTTCATAACTGGATTTCTGGCATTTTGGGTACCCAAAAAGCTGGATATTCAGTTAGTCAGGCACCTTTTTTAATGGCCCGTGTCCTGATGCGATTTATACAAGTACCTAACTTTGGGTACCAGCCTACCAGGATCAATAGGGACGAAACACCAAATAGCCGATTTTATTTATGACATTTTTTTGAATGATTTGGGTGCAGAATGTGCCCATGACCAAAACTATAATTTATAATTTTTTCAATTTTATGACCCATCAAAAAAAGGTTGTGGCAAAGTTGTTAAAATCGTGATTCTACTTAGAATCGTTTTGATAGGTAGAATCGAATCGGTAGAATCGAATCGTAGAATCGTACGATTCTACAAATAAACTTAAATATGTATAAAATATGTAGTTTCTTATCATTATTGTCAAATTTAAAAGTTTAAATAAATGAATTTAAGTTTCTTTGACTTTATTTTTAAGAACATAATGAAAACATTTTAACAATTAGTTTAAAATCTTCATACCGATTAAGAAATTTGTTCTTTAAAAATTTTCATGATGGAAAATATGAAATTTTATGTGTATATGTGAAAGAAATTAGTAAAAGATGGTACATAAGAAAAATGCAAAATAATTATTAATTAGTAGAATCGGATCGTTAAATTGTAGAATCGTAGAATCGTGTTATGATTCTACCTCTAAAAATTTTATTCCAACTAGAATCGTAAGATTCTACAACTTTAAGATTCTACCTGCGATTCAAATCGCTCGCTTGTTTTTGGATCGTAAAATCGTAGATCAGAATCGCGATTTTAACAACCATGGGTTGTGGGTTAGGGGGTCGAGTTTTTTTGAACAAGCCTATTTTTAATTACTACTATTTTTATGACCCGCCATTTAAGCTGGGGGTTGGGGGTCGTGTTTAGTGAAAATGCCTAATCGTATTACTAATACTAAGAAGTACAACATATTCAAATAACGCATTAAAAAAACTGTAAAAAAGATGAAATTATTGAAATTTCATAAACATGATCATTTATTAAACCAGCCAGAGATATTTTAAAATCAAAACTACAATAAATTTCTACTTTTTTGTCCTCACTCATTATAAATTAAAAACAAGCCTATTCTTAATTACTACTTTTATGACCGGCCATTTAAGTTGCGGGTTGGCGGGTCGGATCTTTTGAACATGCCTAATTGTAATTACATTTACTAATAATTAGAAGTACAAAATATTTTAAGAATTGTGAAAAAGATGAGATTATTGAAATTTAATAAATATGATCGATTATTAAACTGGTCAAATATATTTTACTACCAAAATTACTACAAATATCTACTTTTTTATTCCACTCAGTTTATCTATTTTAATTTTAGTTTATCATAATAAATTAAAACATTGATATATTTGAATATCATCCACCACTTTTACTCTCTATACTAATAATTCATCCATTTTGAAATACTCGCTACATTATCTTCGATACTATTAATCGTTCAAGCTTATTTTATATATTGCGGCTAATGTGCAAGAAAAAATATAGGAAAGTGAGATCTTGTTTTAATCTTTTAATCACATACTTTCATGATATTAATTTTTTATAATTTTTAAACGTGTATAGTTCAATATATATATGATTAAAATAACTTATTGGATTGCACAAAAAGACAAAAGTATCAATCCAATTTCCAATACCCAACTACCACCTTTACAATTAATTTAATCAATTAAAATACCTTTATGATTAAACCCAAATGAGACATCTAAAATGATTCGGATGGAGTATTAATAAAGTACTCTCTCCAATTCAATGTAATTGTCTCATTTTCTTATTTGATAAATTCATATCAATTGTCCCATTATTTTTTTTTGCTAATGATTTTTTTACCTAAATGCCCCATGTTCACACAAGTAATAATGACCAAAATACCTATACTTTTGCTACTTATAATACCCAACTACCACATTTATAATTAATTTAATCAATTAAAATACTGTTACTATCACCATTTTTGTAGAATTCATCTCACTCATAAATCCGTGCCCAAATAAATATATACTTGCTAAATATACAATAAATCTTGCTAATTATACGATACAATTTTATTTACCCATTATCATCATTAACGGCTAATTAACGGTTAAAATAAATGACGAATTTTCTTTTAAAACATTATAAAAGATGTATACGCTAAATCTCTTACCGTATCTTGATCGTATCTTGCTAAATATACTGTACAATGAATTTTATTTACCCAATATCATCATTAACGGCTAAATCTCTTACCGTATCTTGCTAAATATACTGTACAATGAATTTTATTTACCCATCATTATCCTTATATATATACTCTTAAAAAGCTTCAAAAACCTTAACACTTCTTTTCATTCCCCTTGCTTCCTTTTTCCATTTCTCCTGAATAATCTCATGGTCTCAACTGCTCTTTCAACCATGGATATTTCTTCAAACATAGATATGATATGCTTCTTCGGTAGCTTAGTTTCAGAGGTAAAATTGAAATTGTTGGTGGAATTTTCGCCGGAATTCTCAGGTAAACATGTTTTTTTTTATTTAATCTATTTTCCCCAAATTTTGATTTTGTTTACTTACAAAGATTATGCTAACTAAATAATTACAAAATATTCTCTAAATATTCTGTAAGATAATTTGTAAAATAATAAATATACACACAATATACAAGATACAAGAAGATATTTCTATAAACCCAATGAAAACCCTAATTTTTCTCGTCTTTAATCTATTTGGGAATTGGGATAATTGCCAGCCGTTTTTGACATAATCTCTCTCTAAATTTCTTATTCTATGGTTTTGTCTTTAATTTGATTCTAATCGGTTAATTGAAACCAATTTCTTTTAAAAACAACAAAATCGGTTAAGATTGTTGGTTTTTTTTTCAATGTTTTATAATCTGATTGAAGATGCACTCTGTATTATCTAAAGATTGAAACTTTTGAAGATATTTTTGAAGAAGAAGTACTCTTTGGCTTTTTGATCCAGAAAATCATTTGTAAGTTCACTTTTAGAGTATCTTTTTGTTTTTTGGTTGCTAAAAAAATAAAAATTGTTTATCATTGTTAATACTCGAAAGCAAATAAAAATTGTTTATCATTGTTTTATGCTAATGAAGTCATATGAGTTATGTTGATATTAATATATAGAAATTTAAGAATAAGAGATTTAATTAATACTCAAAGTTTGTAAACATCTAATTCAAATATAGTTTATTATAGTTTATGATGATGATTGAAAGCTATGATTTTGGTTAACCGTTTATCTGGGTTGATTTTTGGTTCATTTAATTTTTGGTTTCATTTATTTAGTATGATGTTTTTGATTAGGGTTGATTTATTCCTCAAATTGGAAGTTTGTATAAATTTCTTTGGCAGATTTTATTGATTTTGGTTCACCGTTTATCTGCTTGATTTTGAATTCATACATTTGGGTTTATTTATTTAGACATATTCGACCTCAAATCCTGTTGTAAAGAACATGAACATCGTAATAATTTTTCCTGCTCATTCTGGTGCACACATTGCTTAACAATTGCTTTATTTTTTGACTTCTATACTTATTCTTGCTTTTCCTTTTTTCTCTTTCGGGCGACAAATTTCAAACTATTTCATTTCTTAATCGTCGTAATTTCAAAGAATTTGCAAACTTGTCTTGATCCCAAAACCAGTTGTACATTATTATTTTTTTTTTTGATTATCATTACCTTGTTAATTGTACTACTATTTCATTTCTATTTGTATGTTACTAATTTTTTTTAATATTGTTGGTTAATCTAATTGCAAGTGCATTTTATTAGTGTGAAATTTGTCTTAGATTTTTTCCACCATACCATTGCCCATAGCTTGTTAATTAAACTAAATAGAAATCATCGGTAATCAATTAAATCAAACAGAGTAACAGACTATATAATGGAGTAAGAATTTAAGTCACGCCATTGGTTCACTCTTTCAGGCTGCCTTTATTTTTTCCCGCCATTGATGAGATAGCGAGGGTTGAAGAAATGGAAACATCTCCATCTCCATCTCCATTTCCATTTCCATTTCCATCTCCATCTCCATCTCCCAGCGAAGAAGCCCTAAATCTACTTCGAAGCAGACTATGTGACCCTCTTTCCTTTTCTCCCTTCTCTGCCCCTCTTCTGATTCCAACCACAGGTTTTGCATTGTTTCACTGATTCAATTGTTTAATCTTAACCTTTTTGTTTGATTCTGCATGTGTTTAGTAATGGCATCTCTTTTTTCATTGCACAGTAAATTGAAGTTTTTAATATCTAGTTCAGTTACTGAGGCAGTCAATAACTCCGTCTTGCTTCTTGGTCCTCGTGGTTGAGGGAAAAACGCGGTTTGTTCTTTCATCTCTTCGAGTCTCGCTTTGATTTTTATTTTGCGTTCTAAGTTTTACTAGTTTTATGTTCCATGGGAAGTAGGTGTTGGAGCTTGTTCTCAAGGAATTATTGGCGTATTATCCGGATCTGATTTCTGTGGTAATGCTCTCTTATTGTTGCAAATTTTGCACTTATGTTCTATTCATTTACAATTTATATATGAAGAAATTTATTATGGAGTATTGTTTTGTCTTGTGTGTTGAAATCCCTATAAAATTGTTATTTTTGGTGCAAAAGAAACCCTTTTAGAGCATTGTTGAAATTTGCCAAAACTTTTGGTGTTTTTCAAATTTTTAATGATACATTGGTCATTTAGGAAGGCACCTTATGTTCTTTAACTCATGGTGTTTTTGTTCCATTGTACTCTTACTCTCTCCTATTTATCATTTAATTATAACTTATTAGCTATGAGTTGGTACTCATTGTTTGTATCTCTTACCCCTAATCTTATGGCATAAGAGGCAAGACTCATAATTTTAGCATCGTTTATTTTTTTTTTATTTTTTGGTTTGGAGGGGCCGGGGGTGTGGGGATGGGGGGTTAGGGGTTTTAGATGGGGATGAATTTGGCTTTTCGATTCGGCACTTAGACTCATGTAAGTTGCAAAACAAAATATATTTAATTTGGTACTATTATATATATTTGCTTGCCTAAATAAATTTCACTCAATTTTCGATCAACTTTTTTGTATTGATTTTGTATAGCCATTTAGTTTTAGACTAGTGGTTAAGGTTGATTTGATTCTATATTTACTTGTATTTCTTTTATATAATTGCAATCAAATTTTTTAGCCAAGAGATGACAAGACTTAGGATGTAACTTCTACGTGATTTATATTGTGAGGCAGAAGTTATAAGGATTTTTACAACATGAATTTGGAATGCCTTGTGGTTGGATCTAGGTTTATTTTTGTGTATTTTTGAAAACCAAATTGGATACAAAGGTGCATTAGTGCAAAGTTTTTCGTATGACTCTTCTCGATTATAGTTCTTGTAGTTTAGTTCGTACAATCTTGTATGCTAATTTTCTTCTTTGATTATGGGTCCTTTTTCTTTGTTTAAAGAGGGTAAATTGTGTGTTTAAAGTTTTTTAAAAAGTAAATTCCATTTTTTTTCGAGGGTGGGGGTTTTGTATTGTTGTGTGCTTAATTAACAACTTAATATTTTTTGTAGATTAGATTGAATCGGCTTTTGCATAGTGATGATGGTTGTGCCCTCAAGGTATGGCTTATGTCTATTTTAGTATTTGTTGGTTAGTTTATTTGTTAATTGTGAGCTGCCACATCATGTTTACGTTTTGTGTATGCCTTTAGTTTGAATTTTACTTTATCTTGCTAGCAATTTTTTATACGTACTACAATAGTTTTTGGTCTACCTTATTGAGGTAGATGTGCCTAAAGCTCTAAGAGTTTTTGGTCTACCTTATTGAGGTAGATGGTCTACCTTATTGTAATAATCAACCAAGAATACTTCTCAAAATACTAATCCGTGTAGTAATTGTAATATGACAATGTTAAAGACAAACAATAAACATATTTGAAGGCAATTGTAATGATTCGCCGAATAATTTTTTAGAGAAGTGCTTTTGGCGGGAAATGAATCATTGTTTTAGTATAGTTTATGATGGTGATTGAAAGCTATGATTTTGGTTAACCGTTTATCTGGGTTGATTTTTGGTTCATTTAATTTTTGGTTTCATTTATTTAGTATGATGTTTTTGATTAGGGTTGATTTATTCCTCAAATTGGAAGTTTGTATAAATTTCTTTGGCAGATTTTATTGATTTTGGTTCACCGTTTATCTGCTTGATTTTGAATTCATACATTTGGGTTTATTTATTTGGACATATTCGACCTCAAATCCTGTTGTAAAGAACACGAACATCGTAATAATTTTTCCTGCTCATTCTGGTGCACACATTGCTTAACAATTGATTAATTTTTTGACTTCTATATTTATTCTTGCTTTTCCTTTTTTCTCTTTCGGGCGACAAATTTCAAACTATTTCATTTCTTAATCGTCGTAATTTCAAAGAATTTGCAAACTTGTCTTGATCCCAAAACCAGTTGTACATTATTATTATTTTTTTTGATTATCATTACCTTGTTAATTGTACTACTATTTCATTTCTATTTGTATGTTACTAATTTTTTTTTAATATTGTTGGTTAATCTAATTGCAAGTGCATTTTATTAGTTTGAAATTTGTCTTACATTTTTTCCACCATACTATTGCCCATAGCTTGTTAATTAAACTAAATAGAAATCATCACTAATCAATTAAATCAAACAGAGTAACAGACTATATAATGGAGTAAGAATATAAGTCACGCCATTGGTTCACTCTTTCAGGCTGCCTTTATTTTTTCCCGCCATTGATGAGATAGCGAGGGTTGAAGAAATGGAAACATCTCCATCTCCATTTCCATTTCCATCTCCATCTCCATCTCCCAGCGAAGAAGCCCTAAATCTACTTCGAAGCAGACTATGTGACCCTCTCTCCGTTTTCTCCCTTCTCTGCCCCTCTTTTGATTCCAATCACAGGTTTTGCATTGTTTCACTGATTCAATTGTTTAATCTTAACCTTTTTGTTTGATTCTGCATGTGTTTAGTAATGGCATCTTTTTTTTCGTTGCACAGTAAATTGAAGTTTTTAATATCTAGTTCAGTTACTGAGGCAGTCAATAACTCCGTCTTGCTTCTTGGTCCTCGTGGTTGCGGGAAAAACGCGGTTTGTTCTTTCATCTCTTCGAGTCTCACTTTGATTTTTATTTTGCATTCTAAGTTTTACTAGTTTTATGTTCCATGGGAAGTAGGTGTTGGAGCTTGTTCTCAAGGAATTATTGGCGGATTATCCGGATCTGATTTCTGTGGTAATGCTCTCTTATTGTTGCAAATTTTGCACTTATGTTCTATTCATTTACAATTTATATATGAAGAAATTTATTATGGAGTATTGTTTTGTCTTGTGTGTTGAAATCCCTATAAAATTGTTATTTTTGGTGCAAAAGAAACCCTTTTAGAGCATTGTTGACATTTGCCAAAACTTTTGGTGTTTTTCAAATTTTTAATGATATATTGGTCATTTAGGAAGGCACCTTATGTTCTTTAACTCATGGTGTTTTTGTTCCATTTTACTCTTACTCTCTCCTATTTATCATTTAATTATAACTTATTAGCTATGAGTTGGTACTCATCGTTTGTATCTCTTACCCCTAATCTTATGGCATAAGAGGCAAGACTCATAATTTTAGCATCGTTTATTTATTTTTTATTTTTTGGTTTGGAGGGGCCGGGGGTGTGGGGATGGGGGGTTAGGGGTTTAAGATGGGGATGAATTTGGCTTTTCGATTAGGCACTTAGACTCATGTAAGTTGCAAAACAAAATATATTTAATTTGGTACTATTATATATATTTGCTTGCCTAAATAACTTTCACTCAATTTTCGATCAACTTTTTTGTATTGATTTTGTATAGCCATTTAGTTTTGGACTAGTGGTTAAGGTTGATTTAATTCTATATTTACTTGTATTTCTTTTATATAACTGCAATCAAATTTTTTAGCCAAGAGATGACAAGACTTAGGATGTAACTTCTACGTGATTTATATTGTGAGGCAGAAGTTATAAGGATTTTTACAACATGAATTAGGAATGCCTTAATATGTGGTTGGATCTAGGTTTATTTTTGTGTATTTTTGAAAACCAAATTGGATACAAAGGTGCATTAGTGCAAAGTTTTTCGTATGACTCTTCTCGATTATAGTTCTTGTAGTTTAGTTAGTGCAATCTTGTATGCTAATTTTCTTCTTTGATTATGGGCCCTTTTTCTTTGTTTAAAGAGGGTAAATTGTGTGTTTAAAGTTTTTTAAAAAGTAAATTCCATTTTTTTTCGAGGGTGGGGGTTTTGTATTGTTGTGTGCTTAATTAACAACTTAATATTTTTTGTAGATTAGATTGAATCGGCTTTTGCATAGTGATGATGGTTGTGCCCTCAAGGTATGGCTTATGTCTATTTTAGTATTTGTTGGTTAGTTTATTTGTTAATTGTGAGCTGCCACATCATGTTTACGTTTTGTGTATGCCTTTAGTTTGAATTTTACTTTATCTTGCTAGCAATTTTTTATACGTACTACAATAGTTTTTCGTCTACCTTATTGAGGTAGATGTGCCTAAAGCTCTAAAAGTTTTTGCTAGCAACTTGATACGGCTATACCACTCATTTACATAGCTCTTTTTTTCTATTCGTATAAATCGAATATCAAACATTTATAATATCTAATATACCCTCCTGCAAGTCAACTATAATCATAAAAAAGGCTGAACACTATTCAGCAACATATCACATTCATTATGAAAGTTCATCATTATCGTACTAAGTTTAACCTTTTTCTCAAACATTTATAATATCATTATCAAACGCAATACGCTACTTCAGCATTGCGCTCACGAATCTTGTACGAATCCACGATTGTCGTATAAAGTTTAACCTTTTTCTCAAACATTTATAATATCATTATCAAACGCAATATGCTACTTCAGCATTGCGCTCACGAATCTTTAACGAATCCACGATTGTCGTTCTAAGTTTAACCTTTTTCTCTAACATTTATAATATCATTATCAAACGCAGTACGCTATTTCAGCATTGCGCTCACGAATCTTGTACGAATCCACGATTGTAATAATTGTAATATAGTAAGAAACTTATTTATGGGCAATTGTAATAATTGTAATAATCAACCAAGAATACTTCTCAAAATACTAATCCGTGTAGTAATTGTAATATGACAATGTTAAAGACAAACAATAAACATATTTGAAGGCAATTGTAATGATTCGCCGAATAATTTTTTAGAGAAGTGCTTTTGGCGGGAAATGAATCATTGTTTTAGTATAGTTTATGATGATGATTGAAAGCTATGATTTTGGTTAACCGTTTATCTGGGTTGATTTTTGGTTCATTTAATTTTTGGTTTCATTTATTTAGTATGATGTTTTTGATTAGGGTTGATTTATTCCTCAAATTGGAAGTTTGTATAAATTTCTTTGGCAGATTTTATTGATTTTGGTTCACCGTTTATCTGCTTGATTTTGAATTCATACATTTGGGTTTATTTATTTGGACATATTCGACCTCAAATCCTGTTGTAAAGAACATGAACATCGTAATAATTTTTCCTCCTCATTCTGGTGCACACATTGCTTAACAATTGCTTTATTTTTTGACTTCTATACTTATTCTTGCTTTTCCTTTTTTCTCTTTCGGGCGACAAATTTCAAACTATTTCATTTCTTAATCGTCGTAATTTCAAAGAATTTGCAAACTTGATCCCAAAACCAGTTGTACATTATTATTATTTTTTTTGATTATCATTACCTTGTTAATTGTACTACTATTTCATTTCTATTTGTATGTTACTAATTTTTTTTTAATATTGTTGGTTAATCTAATTGCAAGTGCATTTTATTAGTTTGAAATTTGTCTTACATTTTTTCCACCATACTATTGCCCATAGCTTGTTAATTAAACTAAATAGAAATCATCACTAATCAATTAAATCAAACAGAGTAACAGACTATATAATGGAGTAAGAATATAAGTCACGCCATTGGTTCACTCTTTCAGGCTGCCTTTATTTTTTCCCGCCATTGATGAGATAGCGAGGGTTGAAGAAATGGAAACATCTCCATCACCATTTCCATTTCCATCTCCATCTCCATCTCCCAGCGAAGAAGCCCTAAATCTACTTTGAAGCAGACTATGTGACCCTCTTTCCTTTTTCTCCCTTCTCTGCCCCTCGTTTGATTCCAATCACAGGTTTTGCATTGTTTCACTGATTCAATTGTTTAATCTTAACCTTTTTGTTTGATTCTGCATGTGTTTAGTAATGGCATCTTTTTTTTCGTTGCACAGTAAATTGAAGTTTTTAATATCTAGTTCAGTTACTGAGGCAGTCAATAACTCCGTCTTGCTTCTTGGTCCTCGTGGTTGCGGGAAAAACGCGGTTTGTTCTTTCATCTCTTCGAGTCTCACTTTGATTTTTATTTTGCATTCTAAGTTTTACTAGTTTTATGTTCCATGGGAAGTAGGTGTTGGAGCTTGTTCTCAAGGAATTATTGGCGGATTATCCGGATCTGATTTCTGTGGTAATGCTCTCTTATTGTTGCAAATTTTGCACTTATGTTCTATTCATTTACAATTTATATATGAAGAAATTTATTATGGAGTATTGTTTTGTCTTGTGTGTTGAAATCCCTATAAAATTGTTATTTTTGGTGCAAAAGAAACCCTTTTAGAGCATTGTTGACATTTGCCAAAACTTTTGGTGTTTTTCAAATTTTTAATGATATATTGGTCATTTAGGAAGGCACCTTATGTTCTTTAACTCATGGTGTTTTTGTTCCATTTTACTCTTACTCTCTCCTATTTATCATTTAATTATAACTTATTAGCTATGAGTTGGTACTCATCGTTTGTATCTCTTACCCCTAATCTTATGGCATAAGAGGCAAGACTCATAATTTTAGCATCGTTTATTTATTTTTTATTTTTTGGTTTGGAGGGGCCGGGGGTGTGGGGATGGGGGGTTAGGGGTTTAAGATGGGGATGAATTTGGCTTTTCGATTAGGCACTTAGACTCATGTAAGTTGCAAAACAAAATATATTTAATTTGGTACTATTATATATATTTGCTTGCCTAAATAACTTTCACTCAATTTTCGATCAACTTTTTTGTATTGATTTTGTATAGCCATTTAGTTTTGGACTAGTGGTTAAGGTTGATTTAATTCTATATTTACTTGTATTTCTTTTATATAACTGCAATCAAATTTTTTAGCCAAGAGATGACAAGACTTAGGATGTAACTTCTACGTGATTTATATTGTGAGGCAGAAGTTATAAGGATTTTTACAACATGAATTAGGAATGCCTTAATATGTGGTTGGATCTAGGTTTATTTTTGTGTATTTTTGAAAACCAAATTGGATACAAAGGTGCATTAGTGCAAAGTTTTTCGTATGACTCTTCTCGATTATAGTTCTTGTAGTTTAGTTAGTGCAATCTTGTATGCTAATTTTCTTCTTTGATTATGGGCCCTTTTTCTTTGTTTAAAGAGGGTAAATTGTGTGTTTAAAGTTTTTTAAAAAGTAAATTCCATTTTTTTTCGAGGGTGGGGGTTTTGTATTGTTGTGTGCTTAATTAACAACTTAATATTTTTTGTAGATTAGATTGAATCGGCTTTTGCATAGTGATGATGGTTGTGCCCTCAAGGTATGGCTTATGTCTATTTTAGTATTTGTTGGTTAGTTTATTTGTTAATTGTGAGCTGCCACATCATGTTTACGTTTTGTGTATGCCTTTAGTTTGAATTTTACTTTATCTTGCTAGCAATTTTTTATACGTACTACAATAGTTTTTCGTCTACCTTATTGAGGTAGATGTGCCTAAAGCTCTAAAAGTTTTTGCTAGCAACTTGATACGGCTATACCACTCATTTACATAGCTCTTTTTTTCTATTCGTATAAATCGAATATCAAACATTTATAATATCTAATATACCCTCCTGCAAGTCAACTATAATCATAAAAAAGGCTGAACACTATTCAGCAACATATCACATTCATTATGAAAGTTCATCATTATCGTACTAAGTTTAACCTTTTTCTCAAACATTTATAATATCATTATCAAACGCAATACGCTACTTCAGCATTGCGCTCACGAATCTTGTACGAATCCACGATTGTCGTATAAAGTTTAACCTTTTTCTCAAACATTTATAATATCATTATCAAACGCAATATGCTACTTCAGCATTGCGCTCACGAATCTTTAACGAATCCACGATTGTCGTTCTAAGTTTAACCTTTTTCTCTAACATTTATAATATCATTATCAAACGCAGTACGCTATTTCAGCATTGCGCTCACGAATCTTGTACGAATCCACGATTGTAATAATTGTAATATAGTAAGAAACTTATTTATGGGCAATTGTAATAATTGTAATAATCAACCAAGAATACTTCTCAAAATACTAATCCGTGTAGTAATTGTAATATGACAATGTTAAAGACAAACAATAAACATATTTGAAGGCAATTGTAATGATTCGCCGAATAATTTTTTAGAGAAGTGCTTTTGGCGGGAAATGAATCATTGTTTTAGTATAGTTTATGATGATGATTGAAAGCTATGATTTTGGTTAACCGTTTATCTGGGTTGATTTTTGGTTCATTTAATTTTTGGTTTCATTTATTTAGTATGATGTTTTTGATTAGGGTTGATTTATTCCTCAAATTGGAAGTTTGTATAAATTTCTTTGGCAGATTTTATTGATTTTGGTTCACCGTTTATCTGCTTGATTTTGAATTCATACATTTGGGTTTATTTATTTGGACATATTCGACCTCAAATCCTGTTGTAAAGAACATGAACATCGTAATAATTTTTCCTCCTCATTCTGGTGCACACATTGCTTAACAATTGCTTTATTTTTTGACTTCTATACTTATTCTTGCTTTTCCTTTTTTCTCTTTCGGGCGACAAATTTCAAACTATTTCATTTCTTAATCGTCGTAATTTCAAAGAATTTGCAAACTTGATCCCAAAACCAGTTGTACATTATTATTATTTTTTTTGATTATCATTACCTTGTTAATTGTACTACTATTTCATTTCTATTTGTATGTTACTAATTTTTTTTAATATTGTTGGTTAATCTAATTGCAAGTGCATTTTATTAGTTTGAAATTTGTCTTAGATTTTTTCCACCATACCATTGCCCATAGCTTGTTAATTAAACTAAATAGAAATCATCAGTAATCAATTAAATCAAACAGAGTAACAGACTATATAATGGAGTAAGAATATAAGTCACGCCATTGGTTCACTCTTTCAGGCTGCCTTTATTTTTTCCCGCCATTGATGAGATAGCGAGGGTTGAAGAAATGGAAACATCTCCATCTCCATTTCCATTTCCATCTCCATCTCCATCTCCCAGCGAAGAAGCCTTAAATCTACTTTGAAGCAGACTATGTGACCCTCTTTCCTTTTTCTCCCTTCTCTGCCCCTCGTTTGATTCCAATCACAGGTTTTGCATTGTTTCACTGATTCAATTGTTTAATCTTAACCTTTTTGTTTGATTCTGCATGTGTTTAGTAATGGCATCTTTTTTTTCGTTGCACAGTAAATTGAAGTTTTTAATATCTAGTTCAGTTACTGAGGCAGTCAATAACTCCGTCTTGCTTCTTGGTCCTCGTGGTTGCGGGAAAAACGCGGTTTGTTCTTTCATCTCTTCGAGTCTCACTTTGATTTTTATTTTGCATTCTAAGTTTTACTAGTTTTATGTTCCATGGGAAGTAGGTGTTGGAGCTTGTTCTCAAGGAATTATTGGCGGATTATCCGGATCTGATTTCTGTGGTAATGCTCTCTTATTGTTGCAAATTTTGCACTTATGTTCTATTCATTTACAATTTATATATGAAGAAATTTATTATGGAGTATTGTTTTGTCTTGTGTGTTGAAATCCCTATAAAATTGTTATTTTTGGTGCAAAAGAAACCCTTTTAGAGCATTGTTGACATTTGCCAAAACTTTTGGTGTTTTTCAAATTTTTAATGATATATTGGTCATTTAGGAAGGCACCTTATGTTCTTTAACTCATGGTGTTTTTTTTCCATTTTACTCTTACTCTCTCCTAATTATCATTTAATTATAACTTATTAGCTATGAGTTGGTAGTCATTGTTTGTATCTCTTACCCCTAATCTTATGGCATAAGAGGCAAGACTCATAATTTTAGCATCGTTTATTTATTTTTTATTTTTTGGTTTGGAGGGGCCGGGGGTGTGGGGATGGGGGGTTAGGGGTTTTAGATGGGGATGAATTTGGCTTTTCGATTAGGCACTTAGACTCATGTAAGTTGCAAAACAAAATATATTTAATTTGGTACTATTATATATATTTGCTTGCCTAAATAAATTTCACTCAATTTTCGATCAACTTTTTTGTATTGATTTTATATAGCCATTTAGTTTTGGACTAGTGGTTAAGGTTGATTTGATTCTATATTTACTTGTATTTCTTTTATATAACTGCAATCAAATTTTTTAGCCAAGAGATGACAAGACTTAGGATGTAACTTCTACGTGATTTATATTGTGAGGCAGAAGTTATAAGGATTTTTACAACATGAATTTGGAATGCCTTAATATGTGTTTGGATCTAGGTTTATTTTTGTGTATTTTTGAAAACCAAATTGGATACAAAGGTGCATTAGTGCAAAGTTTTTCGTATGACTCTTCTCGATTATAGTTCTTGTAGTTTAGTTCGTGCAATCTTGTATGCTAATTTTCTTCTTTGATTATGGGTCCTTTTTCTTTGTTTAAAGAGGGTAAATTGTGTGTTTAAAGTTTTTTAAAAAGTAAATTCCATTTTTTATCGAGGGTGGGGGTTTTGTATTGTTGGGTGCTTAATTAACAACTTAATATTTTTTGTAGATTAGATTGAATCGGCTTTTGCATAGTGATGATGGTTGTGCCCTCAAGGTATGACTTATGTCTATTTTAGTATTTGTTGGTTAGTTTATTTGTTAATTGTGAGCTGCCACATCATGTTTACGTTTTGTGTATGCCTTGAGTTTGAATTTTACTTTATCTTGCTAGCAATTTTTTATACGTACTACAATAGTTTTTGGTCTACCTTATTGAGGTAGATGTGCCTAAAGCTCTAAGAGTTTTTGCTAGCAACTTGATATGGCTATACCACTCATTTACATAGCTCTTTTTTTCTATTCGTATAAATCGGATATCAAACATTTATAATATCTAATATACCCTCCTGCAAGTCAACTATAAACATAAAAAAGGCTGAACACTATTCAGCAACATATCACATTCATTATGAAAGTTCATCATTATCGTACTAAGTCTAACCTTTTTCTCAAACATTTATAATATCATTATCAAACGCAATACGCTACTTCAGCATTGCGCTCACGAATCTAGTACGAATCCACGATTATCGTACTAAGTCTAACCTTTTTCTCAAACATTTATAATATCATTATCAAACGCAATACGCTACTTAAGCATTGCGCTCACGAATCTTGTACGAGTCCACGATTGTCGTACTAAGTTTAACCTTTTTCTCAAACATTTAAAATATCATTATCAAACGCAATACGCTATTTCAGCATTGCTCTCACGAATCTAGTACGAATCCACGATTATCGTACTAAGTCTAACCTTTTTCTCAAACATTTATAATATCATTATCAAACGCAATACGCTATTTCAGCATTGCGCTCACGAATCTAGTACGAATCCACGATTTTCGTACTAAGTCTAACCTTTTTCTCAAACATTTATAATATCATTATCAAACGCAATACGCTATTTCAGCATAGCGCTCACGAATCTTGTACGAATCCACGATTACCGTACTAAGTCTAACCTTTTTCTCAAACATTTATAATATCATTATCAAACGCAATACGCTATTTCAGCATTGCGCTCACGAATCTTGTACGAATCCACGATTGTCGTACTAAGTTTAACCTTTTTTTCAAACATTTATAATATCATTATCAAACGCAATACGCTACTTCAGCATTGCGCTCACGAATCTCGTACGAATCCACGATTGTCGTACTAAGTTTAACCTTTTTCTCAAACATTTATAATATCAAACGCAATACGCTACTTCAGCATTGCGCTCACGAATCTTGTACGAATCCAGGATTGTCGTACTAAGTTTAACCTTTTTCTCAAAATTTATAATATCATTATCAAACGCAATACGCTATTTCAGCATTGCTCTCACGAATCTAGTACGAATCCACGATTATCGTACTAAGTCTAACCTTTTTCTCAAACATTTATAATATCATTATCAAACGCAATACGCTACTTCTGCATTGCACTCACGAATCTAGTACGAATCCACGACTATCGTACTAAGTCTAACCTTTTTCTCAAACATTTAAAATATCATTATCAAACGCAATTTGCTATTTCAGCATTGCTCTCACGAATCTAGTACGAATCCACGATTATCGTACTAAGTCTAACCTTTTTCTCTAACATTTATAATATCATTATCAAACGCAATACGCTACTTCAGCATTGCGCTCACGAATCTTGTACGAATCCACGATTGTCGTACTAAGTTTAACCTTTTTCTCAAACATTTAAAATATCATTATCAAACGCAATACGCTATTTCAGCATTGCTCTCACGAAACTAGTACGAATCCACGATTATCGTACTAAGTCTAACCTTTTTCTCTAACATTTATAATATCATTATCAAACGCAATACGCTATTTCAGCATTGCGCTCACGAATCTAGTACAAATCCACGATTTTCGTACTAAGTCTAACCTTTTTCTCAAACATTTATAATATCATTATCAAACGCAATACGCTACTTCAACATTGCGCTCACGAATCTTGTACGAATCCACGATTGTCGTACTAAGTTTAACCTTTTTCTCAAACATTTATAATATCATTATCAAACGCAATACGCTACTTCAGCATTGCGCTCACGAATCTTGTACGAATTCACGATTATCGTACTAAGTTTAACCTTTTTCTCAAAATTTATAATATCATTATCAAACGCAATACGCTATTTCAGCATTGCTCTCACGAATCTAGTACGAATCCACGATTATCGTACTAAGTCTAACCTTTTTCTTAAACATTTATAATATCATTATCAAACGCAATACGCTACTTCAGCATTGCGCTCATGAATCTTGTACGAATCCACGATTGTCGTACTAAGTTTAACCTTTTTTCTCAAACATTTATAATAGGAAAATTTGATTTTAAAGGTTCGAACTTTCGTTTATCCTAGAAAGGTTCGAACTTTGGGGGTCATCTTCGTTTAAAGGTTTTTATGGGTTTTTTTGGGTTGATTTTGGATTGATTATGGGTTTTTATGGGTTAAAAACCCATAAACAACCAAGAATCAACCCAGGAAAACCCATAAAACCCATAATCAATCCAAAATCAACCCAAAAAAACCCATAAAAACCTTTAAATGAAGATGACCCCCAAAGTTCGAACCTTTCTAGGATAAACGAATGTTTGAACCTTTAGAAGCAAATGAGGCAAAGTTCTAACATTTAAAATCAAATTTTCCTTTATAGTATTATTATAGAACGCAATATGCTACTTAAGCTTTGCGCTCACGAATATTGTACGAATCCACGATTGTCGTACTAAGTTTAACTTTTTTCTCAAACATTTATAATATCAATATCAAACGCAATACGCTATTTCAGCATTGCGCTCACGAATCTTGTACGAATCCACGATTACCGTACTAAGTCTAACCTTTTTCTCAAACATTTATAATATCATTATCAAACGCAATACGCTACTTCAGCATTGCGCTCACGAATCTTGTACGAATCCACGATTGTTGTACTAAGTTTAACCTTTTTCTCAAACATTTAAAATATCATTATCAAACGCAATACGCTATTTCAGCATTGCTCTTACGAATCTAGTACGAATCCACGATTATCGTACTAAGTCTAACCTTTTTCTCAAACATTTATAATATCATTATCAAATGCAATACGCTATTTCAGCATTGCGCTCACGAATCTAGTACGAATCCACGATTTTCGTACTAAGTCTAACCTTTTTCTCAAACATTTATAATATCATTATCAAACGCAATACGCTACTTCAGCATTGCGCTGACGAATCTTGTACGAATCCACGTTTGTCGTACTAAGTTTAACCTTTTTCTCAAACATTTATAATATCATTATCAAATACAATACGCTACTTCAGCATTGCGCTCACGAATCTTGTACGAATCCACGATTATCGTACTAAGTTTAACCTTTTTCTCAAAATTTATAATATCATTATCAAACGCAATACGCTATTTCAGCATTGCTCTCACGAATCTAGTACGAATCCACGATTATCGTACTAAGTCTAACCTTTTTCTCAAACATTTATAATATCATTATCAAACGCAATACGCTACTTCTGCATTGCACTCACGAATCTAGTACGAATCCACGACTATCGTACTAAGTCTAACCTTTTTCTCAAACATTTAAAATATCATTATCAAACGCAATACGCTATTGCAGCATTGCTCTCACGAATCTAGTACGAATCCACGATTATCGTACTAAGTCTAACCTTTTTCTCAAACATTTATAATATCATTATCAAACGCAATACGCTATTTCAGCATTGCGCTCACGAATCTAGTACGAATCCACGATTTTCGTACTAACTCTAACCTTTTTCTCAAACATTTATAATATCATTATCAAACGCAATACGCTACTTCAGCATTGCGCTCACGAATCTTGTACGAATCCACGATTATCGTACTAAATTTAACCTTTTTCTCAAAATTTATAATATCATTATCAAACGCAATACGCTATTTCAGCATTGCTCTCACGAATCTTGTACGAATCCACGATTATCGTACTAAGTCTAACCTTTTTCTCAAACATTTATAATATCATTATCAAACGCAATACGCTACTTCAGCATTGCGCTCACGAGTCTTGTACGAATCCACGATTGTCGTACTAAGTTTAACCTATATTTCAAACATTTATAATATCATTATCAAACGCAATACGCTACTTCAGCATTGCGCTCACGAATCTTGTACGAATCCACGATTGTCGTACTAAGTTTAACCTTTTTCTCAAACATTTAAAATATCATTATCAAACGCAATACGCTATTTCAGCATTGCTCTCACGAATCTAGTACGAATCCACGATTATCGTACTAAGTCTAACCTTTTTCTCAAACATTTATAATATCATTATCAAACGCAATACGCTATTTCAGCATTGCGCTCACGAATCTAGTACGAATCCACGATTTTCGTACTAACTCTAACCTTTTTCTCAAACATTTATAATATCATTATCAAACGCAATACGCTACTTCAGCATTGCGCTCACGAATCTTGTACGAATCCACGATTATCGTACTAAATTTAACCTTTTTCTCAAAATTTATAATATCATTATCAAACGCAATACGCTATTTCAGCATTGCTCTCACGAATCTTGTACGAATCCACGATTATCGTACTAAGTCTAACCTTTTTCTCAAACATTTATAATATCATTATCAAACGCAATACGCTACTTCAGCATTGCGCTCACGAGTCTTGTACGAATCCACGATTGTCGTACTAAGTTTAACCTATATTTCAAACATTTATAATATCATTATCAAACGCAATACGCTACTTCAGCATTGCGCTCACGAATCTTGTACGAATCCACGATTGTCGTACTAAGTTTAACCTTTTTCTCAAACATTTAAAATATCATTATCAAACGCAATACGCTATTTCAGCATTGCTCTCACGAAACTAGTACGAATCCACGATTATCGTACTAAGTCTAACCTTTTTCTCTAACATTTATAATATCATTATCAAACGCAATACGCTATTTCAGCATTGCGCTCACAAATCTAGTACAAATCCACGATTTTCGTACTAAGTCTAACCTTTTTCTCAAACATTTATAATATCATTATCAAACGCAATACGCTACTTCAGCATTGCGCTCACGAATCTTGTACGAATCCACGATTATCGTACTAAGTTTAACCTTTTTCTCAAAATTTATAATATCATTATCAAACGCAATACGCTATTTCAGCATTGCTCTCACGAATCTCGTACGAATCCACGATTATCGTACTAAGTATAACCTTTTTCTCAAACATTTATAATATCATTATCAAACGCAATACGCTACTTCAACATTGCGCTCACGAATCTTGTACGAATCCACGATTGTCGTACTAAGTTTAACCTTTTTCTCAAACATTTATAATATCATTATCAAACGCAATACGCTACTTCAGCATTGCGCTCACGAATCTTGTACGAATCCACGATTATCGTACTAAGTTTAACCCTTTTCTCAAAATTTATAATATCATTATCAAACGCAATACGCTATTTCAGCATTGCTCTCACGAATCCAGTACGAATCCACGATTATCGTACTAAGTCTAACCTTTTTCTCAAACATTTATAATATCATTATCAAACGCAATACGCTACTTCAGCATTGCGCTCATGAATCTTGTACGAATCCACGATTGTCGTACTAAGTTTAACCTTTTTTCTCAAACATCTATAATAGGAAAATTTGATTTTAAAGGTTCGAACTTTAGTTTATCCTAGAAAGGTTCGAACTTTGGGGGTAATCTTCGTTTAAATGTTTTTATGGGTTTTTTTGGGTTGATTTACGATTGATTATGGGTTTTTATGGGTTAAAAACCCATAAACAACCAAGAATCAACCCAGAAAAACCCATAAAACCCATAATCAATCCAAAATCAACCCAAAAAAACCCATAAAAACCTTTAAATGAAGATGACCCCCAAAGTTCGAACCTTTCTAGGATAAACGAATGTTTGAACCTTTAGAAGCAAATGAGGCAAAGTTCTAACATTTAAAATCAAATTTTCCTTTATAGTATTATTATCAAACGCAATACGCTACTTAAGCATTGCGCTCACGAATATTGTACGAATCCACGATTGTCGTACTAAGTTTAACTTTTTTCTCAAACATTTATAATATCAATATCAGACGCAATACGCTATTTCAGCATTGCGCTCACGAATCTTGTACGAATCCACGATTACCGTACTAAGTCTAACCTTTTTCTCAAATATTTATAATATCATTATCAAACGCAATACGCTACTTCAGCATTGCGCTCACGAATCTTGTACGAATCCACGATTGTAATACTAAGTTTAACCTTTTTCTCAAACATTTAAAATATCATTATCAAACGCAATACGCTATTTCAGCATTGCTCTTACGAATCTAGTACGAATCCACGATTATCGTACTAAGTCTAACCTTTTTCTCAAACATTTATAATATCATTATCAAACGCAATACGCTATTTCAGCATTGCGCTCACAAATCTAGTACGAATCCACGATTTTCGTACTAAGTCTAACCTTTTTCTCAAACATTTATAATATCATTATCAAACGCAATACGCTACTTCAGCATTGCGCTCACGAATCTTGTACGAATCCACAATTGTCGTACTAAGTTTAACCTTTTTCTCAAACATTTATAATATCATTATCAAATGCAATACGCTACTTCAGCATTGCGCTCACGAATCTTGTACGAATCCACGATTATCGTACTAAGTTTAACCTTTTTCTCAAAATTTATAATATCATTATCAAACGCAATACGCTATTTCAGCATTGCTCTCACGAATCTTGTACGAATCCACGATTATCGTACTAAGTCTAACCTTTTTCTCAAACATTTATAATATCATTATCAAACGCAATACGCTACTTCAGCATTGCGCTCACGAGTCTTGTACGAATCCACGATTGTCGTACTAAGTTTAACCTATATTTCAAACATTTATAATATCATTATCAAACGCAATACGCTACTTCAGCATTGCGCTCACGAATCTTGTACGAATCCACGATTGTCGTACTAAGTTTAACCTTTTTCTCAAACATTTAAAATATCATTATCAAACGCAATACGCTATTTCAGCATTGCTCTCACGAAACTAGTACGAATCCACGATTATCGTACTAAGTCTAACCTTTTTCTCTAACATTTATAATATCATTATCAAACGCAATACGCTATTTCAGCATTGCGCTCACAAATCTAGTACAAATCCACGATTTTCGTACTAAGTCTAACCTTTTTCTCAAACATTTATAATATCATTATCAAACGCAATACGCTACTTCAGCATTGCGCTCACGAATCTTGTACGAATCCACGATTATCGTACTAAGTTTAACCTTTTTCTCAAAATTTATAATATCTTTATCAAACGCAATACGCTATTTCAGCATTGCTCTCACGAATCTTGTACGAATCCACGATTATCGTACTAAGTCTAACCTTTTTCTAAAACAATTATAATATCATTATCAAACGCAATACGCTACTTCAGCATTGCGCTCACGAATCTTGTACGAATCCACGATTGTCGTACTAAGTTTAACCTTTTTCTCAAACATTTATAATATCATTATCAAACGCAATACGCTACTTCAGCATTGCGCTCACGAATCTTGTACGAATCCACGATTATCGTACTAAGTTTAACCTTTTTCTCAAAATTTATAATATCATTATCAAACGCAATACGCTATTTCAGCATTGCTCTCACGAATCTCGTACGAATCCACGATTATCGTACTAAGTATAACCTTTTTCTCAAACATTTATAATATCATTATCAAACGCAATACGCTACTTCAACATTGCGCTCACGAATCTTGTACGAATCCACGATTGTCGTACTAAGTTTAACCTTTTTCTCAAACATTTATAATATCATTATCAAACGCAATACGCTACTTCAGCATTGCGCTCACGAATCTTGTACGAATCCACGATTATCGTACTAAGTTTAACCCTTTTCTCAAAATTTATAATATCATTATCAAACGCAATACGCTATTTCAGCATTGCTCTCACGAATCCAGTACGAATCCACGATTATCGTACTAAGTCTAACCTTTTTCTCAAACATTTATAATATCATTATCAAACGCAATACGCTACTTCAGCATTGCGCTCATGAATCTTGTACGAATCCACGATTGTCGTACTAAGTTTAACCTTTTTTCTCAAACATCTATAATAGGAAAATTTGATTTTAAAGGTTCGAACTTTAGTTTATCCTAGAAAGGTTCGAACTTTGGGGGTAATCTTCGTTTAAATGTTTTTATGGGTTTTTTTGGGTTGATTTACGATTGATTATGGGTTTTTATGGGTTAAAAACCCATAAACAACCAAGAATCAACCCAGAAAAACCCATAAAACCCATAATCAATCCAAAATCAACCCAAAAAAACCCATAAAAACCTTTAAATGAAGATGACCCCCAAAGTTCGAACCTTTCTAGGATAAACGAATGTTTGAACCTTTAGAAGCAAATGAGGCAAAGTTCTAACATTTAAAATCAAATTTTCCTTTATAGTATTATTATCAAACGCAATACGCTACTTAAGCATTGCGCTCACGAATATTGTACGAATCCACGATTGTCGTACTAAGTTTAACTTTTTTCTCAAACATTTATAATATCAATATCAGACGCAATACGCTATTTCAGCATTGCGCTCACGAATCTTGTACGAATCCACGATTACCGTACTAAGTCTAACCTTTTTCTCAAATATTTATAATATCATTATCAAACGCAATACGCTACTTCAGCATTGCGCTCACGAATCTTGTACGAATCCACGATTGTCATACTAAGTTTAACCTTTTTCTCAAACATTTAAAATATCATTATCAAACGCAATACGCTATTTCAGCATTGCTCTTACGAATCTAGTACGAATCCACGATTATCGTACTAAGTCTAACCTTTTTCTCAAACATTTATAATATCATTATCAAACGCAATACGCTATTTCAGCATTGCGCTCACAAATCTAGTACGAATCCACGATTTTCGTACTAAGTCTAACCTTTTTCTCAAACATTTATAATATCATTATCAAACGCAATACGCTACTTCAGCATTGCGCTCACGAATCTTGTACGAATCCACAATTGTCGTACTAAGTTTAACCTTTTTCTCAAACATTTATAATATCATTATCAAATGCAATACGCTACTTCAGCATTGCGCTCACGAATCTTGTACGAATCCACGATTATCGTACTAAGTTTAACCTTTTTCTCAAAATTTATAATATCATTATCAAACGCAATACGCTATTTCAGCATTGCTCTCACGAATCTAGTACGAATCCACGATTATCGTACTAAGTCTAACCTTTTTCTCAAACATTTATAATATCATTATCAAACGCAATACGCTACTTCTGCATTGCACTCACGAATCTAGTACGAATCCACGACTATCGTACTAAGTCTAACCTTTTTCTCAAACATTTAAAATATCATTATCAAACGCAATTTGCTATTTCAGCATTGCTCTCACGAATCTAGTACGAATCCACGATTATCGTACTAAGTCTAACCTTTTTCTCTAACATTTATAATATCATTATCAAACGCAATACGCTACTTCAGCATTGCGCTCACGAATCTTGTACGAATCCACGATTGTCGTACTAAGTTTAACCTTTTTCTCAAACATTTAAAATATCATTATCAAACGCAATACGCTATTTCAGCATTGCTCTCACGAAACTAGTACGAATCCACGATTATCGTACTAAGTCTAACCTTTTTCTCTAACATTTATAATATCATTATCAAACGCAATACGCTATTTCAGCATTGCGCTCACGAATCTAGTACAAATCCACGATTTTCGTACTAAGTCTAACCTTTTTCTCAAACATTTATAATATCATTATCAAACGCAATACGCTACTTCAGCATTGCGCTCACGAATCTTGTACGAATCCACGATTATCGTACTAAGTTTAACCTTTTTCTCAAAATTTATAATATCATTATCAAACGCAATACGCTATTTCAGCATTGCTCTCACGAATCTTGTACGAATCCACGATTATCGTACTAAGTCTAACCTTTTTCTCAAACAATTATAATATCATTATCAAACGCAATACGCTACTTCAGCATTGCGCTCACGAATCTTGTACGAATCCACGATTGTCGTACTAAGTTTAACCTTTTTCTCAAACATTTATAATATCATTATCAAACGCAATACGCTACTTCAGCATTGCGCTCACGAATATTGTACGAATCCACGATTATCGTACTAAGTTTAACCTTTTTCTCAAAATTTATAATATCATTATCAAACGCAATACGCTATTTCAGCATTGCTCTCACGAATCTAGTACGAATCCACGATTATCGTACTAAGTCTAACCTTTTTCTCAAACATTTATAATATCATTATCAAACGCAATACGCTACTTCAGCATTGCGCTCACGAATCTAGTACGAATCCACGATTATCGTACTAAGTCTAACCTTTTTCTCAAACATTTATAATATCATTATCAAACGCAATACGCTACTTCAGCATTGCGCTCGGGAATCTTGTACGAATCCACGATTGTCGTACTAAGTTTAACCTTTTTCTCAAACATTTATAATATCATTATCAAACGCAATACGCTATTTCAGCATTGGGCTCACGAATATTGTACGAATCCACGATTGTCGTACTAAGTTTAACTTTGTTTCAAACATTTATAATATCATTATCAAACGCAATACGCTATTTCAGCATTGCGCTCACGAATCTAGTACGAATCCACGATTATCGTACTAAGTCTAACCTTTTTCTCAAACATTTATAATATCATTATCAAACGCAATACGCTACTTCAGCATTGCGCTCGGGAATCTTGTACGAATCCACGATTGTCGTACTAAGTTTAACCTTTTTCTCAAACATTTATAATATCATTATCAAACGCAATACGCTATTTCAGCATTGCGCTCACGAATCTTGTACGAATCCACGATTGTCGTACTAAGTTTAACCTTTTTTTCAAACATTTATAATATCATTATCAAACGCAATACTCTACTTCAGCATTGCGCTCACGAATCTTGTACGAATCCACGATTGTCGTACTAAGTTTAACCTTTTTCTCAAACATTTAAAATATCATTATCAAACGCAATACGCTATTTCAGCATTGCTCTCACGAATCTAGTACGAATCCACGATTATCGTACTAAGTCTAACCTTTTTCTCAAACATTTATAATATCATTATCAAACGCAATACGCTACTTCAGCATTGCGCTCGGGAATCTTGTACGAATCCACGATTTTCGTACTAAGTCTAACCTTTTTCTCAAACATTTTTAATATCATTATCAAACGCAATACGCTACTTCAGCATTGCGCTCACGAATCTTGTACGAATCCACGATTGTCGTACTAAGTTTAACCTTTTTCTCAAAATTTATAATATCATTATCAAACGCAATACGTTATTTCAACATTGCGCTCACGAATCTTGTACGAATCCACGATTATCGTACTAAGTCTAATCTTTTTCTCTAACATTTATAATATCATTATCAAACGCAATACGCTATTTCAGCATTGCGCTCACGAATCTAGTACAAATCCACGATTTTCGTACTAAGTCTAACCTTTTTCTCAAACATTTATAATATCATTATCAAACGCAATACGCTACTTCAGCATTGCGCTCACGAATCTTGTACGAATCCACGATTATCGTACTAAGTTTAACCTTTTTCTCAAAATTTATAATATCATTATCAAACGCAATACGCTATTTCAGCATTGCTCTCACGAATCTTGTACGAATCCACGATTATCGTACTAAGTCTAACCTTTTTCTCAAACAATTATAATATCATTATCAAACGCAATACGCTACTTCAACATTGCGCTCACGAATCTTGTACGAATCCACGATTGTCGTACTAAGTTTAACCTTTTTCTCAAACATTTATAATATCATTATCAAACGCAATACGCTACTTCAGCATTGCGCTCACGAATATTGTACGAATCCACGATTATCGTACTAAGTTTAACCTTTTTCTCAAAATTTATAATATCATTATCAAACGCAATACGCTATTTCAGCATTGCTCTCACGAATCTAGTACGAATCCACGATTATCGTACTAAGTCTAACCTTTTTCTCAAACATTTATAATATCATTATCAAACGCAATACGCTACTTCAGCATTGCGCTCACGAATCTAGTACGAATCCACGATTATCGTACTAAGTCTAACCTTTTTCTCAAACATTTATAATATCATTATCAAACGCAATACGCTACTTCAGCATTGCGCTCGGGAATCTTGTACGAATCCACGATTGTCGTACTAAGTTTAACCTTTTTCTCAAACATTTATAATATCATTATCAAACGCAATACGCTATTTCAGCATTGCGCTCACGAATTTTGTACGAATCCACGATTGTCGTACTAAGTTTAACCTTTTTTTCAAACATTTATAATATCATTATCAAACGCAATACGCTATTTCAGCATTGCTCTCACGAATCTAGTACGAATCCACGATTATCGTACTAAGTCTAACCTTTTTCTCAAACATTTATAATATCATTATCAAACGCAATACGCTTCTTCAGCATTGCGCTCGGGAATCTTGTACGAATCCACGATTTTCGTACTAAGTCTAACCTTTTTCTCAAACATTTTTAATATCATTATCAAACGCAATACGCTACTTCAGTATTGCGCTCACGAATCTTGTACGAATCCACGATTGTCGTACTAAGTTTAACCTTTTTCTCAAACATTTATAATATCATTATCAAACGCAATACGCTATTTCAGCATTGCGCTCACGAATCTTGTACGAATCCACGATTGTCGTACTAAGTTTAACCTTTTTTTCAAACATTTATAATATCATTATCAAACGCAATACGCTACTTCAGCATTGCGGTCACGAATCTTGTACGAATCCACGATTATCGTACTAAGTTTAACCTTTTTCTCAAACATTTATAATATCATTATCAAACGCAATACGCTACTTCAGCATTGCGCTCACGAATCTAGTACGAATCTACGATTATCGTACTAAGTCTAACCTTTTTCTCAAACATTTATAATATCATTATCAAACGCAATACGCTACTTCAGCATTGCGCTCGGGAATCTTGTACGAATCCACGATTGTCGTACTAAGTTTAACCTTTTTCTCAAACATTTATAATATCATTATCAAACGCAATACGCTATTTCAGCATTGCGCTCACGAATCTTGTACGAATCCACGATTGTCGTACTAAGTTTAACCTTTTTTTCAAACATTTATAATATCATTATCAAACGCAATACGCTACTTCTGCATTGCGCTCACGAATCTTGTACGAATCCACGATTGTCGTACTAAGTTTAACCTTTTTCTCAAACATTTAAAATATCATTATCAAACGCAATACGCTATTTCAGCATTGCTCTCACGAATCTAG
The DNA here is from genome assembly GCA_019776075.1 of Amaranthus palmeri. NCBI lineage: Eukaryota > Viridiplantae > Streptophyta > Magnoliopsida > Caryophyllales > Amaranthaceae > Amaranthus > Amaranthus palmeri. The sequence continues at coordinate 336,464 of JAAKBH010000286.1, read as the reverse complement.
TACGAATCCACGATTATCGTACTAAACCTAACCTTTTTCTGAAACATTTATTATATCATTATCAAACGCAATACGCTATTTCAGCATTGCGCTCACGAATCTAGTACGAGTCCACGATTTTCGTACTAAGTCTAACCTTTTTCTCAAACATTTATAATATCATTATCAAACGCAATACGCTACTTCAGCATTGCGCTCAGGAATCTTGTACGAATCCACGATTGTCGTACTATGTTTAACCTTTTTCTCAAACATTTATAATATCATTATCAAACGCAATACGCTATTTCAGCATTGCGCTCACGAATCTTGTACGAATCCACGATTGTCGTACTAAGTTTAACCTTTTTTTCAAACATTTATAATATCATTATCAAACGCAATACGCTACTTCAGCATTGCGTTCGCGAATCTTGTACGAATCCACGATTGTCGTACTAAGTTTAACCTTTTTCTCAAACATTTATAATATCATTATCAAACGCAATACGCTACTTCAGCATTGCGCTCACGAATCTTGAACGAATCCACGATTGTCGTACTCAGTTTAACCTTTTTCTCAATCATTTATAATATCATTATCAAACGCAATACGCTATTTCAGCATTGGGCTCACGAATATTGTACGAATCCACGATTGTCGTACTAAGTTTAACTTTGTTTCAAACATTTATAATATCATTATCAAACGCAATACGCTATTTCAGCATTGCGCTCACGAATCTTGTACGAATCCACGAATGTCGTACTTTAACCTTTTTCTCAAACATTTATAATATCATTATCAAACGCAATACGCTACTTCAGCATTGCGCTTACGAATCTTGTACGAATCCACGATTATCGTACTAAGTTTAACCTTTTTCTCAAACATTTATAATATCATTATCAAACGTAATACGCTATTTCAGCATTGCGCTCACGAATCTTGTTCGAATCCACGATTGTCGTACTAAGTTTAACCTTTTTTTTCAAACATTTATAATATCATTATCAAACGCAATACGCTACTTCAGCATTGCGCTCACGAATATTGTACGAATCCACGATTGTCGTACTAAGTTTAACTTTGTTTCAAACATTTATAATATTATTATCAAACGCAATACACTATTTCAGCATTGGGCTCACGAATCTTGTACGAATCCACGATTGTCGTACTAAGTTTAACCTTTTTCTCAAACATTTATAATATCATTATCAAACGCAATACGCTACTTCTGCATTGCGCTCACGAATCTTGTACGAATCCACGATTATCGTACTAAGTTTAACCTTTTTCTCAAAATTTATAATATCATTATCAAACGCATTACGCTATTTCAGCATTGCTGTCACGAATCTAGTACGAATCCACGATTATCATACTAAGTCTAACCTTTTTCTCAAACATTTATAATATCATTATCAAACGCAATACGCTACTTCAGCATTGCGCTCACGAATCTTGTACGAATCCACGATTGTCGTACTAAGTTTAACCTTTTTCTCAAACATTTATAATATCATTATCAAACGCAATACGCTACTTCAGCATTGCGCTCACGAATCTTGTACGAATCCACGATTATCGTACTAAGTTTAACCTTTTTCTCAAAATTTATAATATCATTATCAAACGCAATACGCTATTTCAGCATTGCTCTCACGAATCTAGTACGAATCCACGATCTTCGTACTAAGTCTAACCTTTTTCTCAAACATTTATAATATCATTATCAAACGCAATACGCTATTTCAGCATTGCGCTCACGAATCTTATACGAATCCACGATTGTCGTACTAAGTTTAACCTTTTTCTCAAACATTTATAATATCATTATCAAACGCAATACGCTACTTCAGCATTGCGCTCACGAATCTTGTACGAATCCACGATTATCGTACTAAGTTTAACCTTTTTCTCAAAATTTATAATATCACTATCAAACGCAATACGCTATTTCAGCATTGCTCTCACGAATCTTGTACGAATCCACGATTGTCGTACTAAATTTAACCTTTTTCTCAAACATTTATAATATCATTATCAAATGCAATATGCTACATCAGCATTGCGCTCACGAATCTTGTACGAATCCACGATTGTCGTACTAAGTTTAACCTTTTTCGCAAAAATTTGTAATAGGAAAATTTGATTTTAAAGGTTCGAACGTTGCCTCATTTGCTTCTAAAGTTTCGAACTTTCGTTTATCCTAGAAGGTTCGAACTTTGGGGGTCATCATCATTTAAAGGTTTTTATGGGTTTTTTTGGGTTTATTTTGGATTGATTATTTGGTTTTATGGGTTTTTCTGGGTTGATTCTTTGTTGATTATGGGTTTTTAACCCATAAAAACCAATATTCTATCCAAAATCAACCCGAAAAAACTCATAAAAACCTTTAAATGAAGATGACCCAAAAGTTCAAACCTTTTTTTCAAACATTTATAATATCATTATCAAACGCAATACGCTACTTCAGCATTGCGCTCACGAATCTTGTACGAATCCACGATTGTCGTACTAAGTTGAACCTTTTTCTCAAACATTTATAATATCATTATCAAACGCAATACGCTACTTCAGCATTGCGCTCACGAATCTTGTACGAATCCACGATTGTCGTACTAAGTTTAACCTTTTTCTTAAACATTTATAATATCATTATCAAACGCAATACGCTACTTCAGCATTGCGCTCACGAATCATGTACGAATCCACGATTGTCGTACTAAGTTTAACCTTTTTCTCAAACATTTCTAATATCATTATCAAATGCAATACGCTACTTCAGCATTGTGCTCACGAATCTTGTACGAATCCACGATTGTCGTACTAAGTTTAACCTTTTTCTCAAACATTTATAATATCATTATCAAACGCAATACGCTACTTCAGCATTGCGCTCACGAATCTAGTACGAATCCACGATTATCGTACTAAGTCTAACCTTTTTCTCAAACATTTATAATATCATTATCAAACGCAATACGCTATTTCAGCATTGCGCTCACGAATCTTTTACCAATCCACGATTGTCGTACCAAGTTTAACATTTTTCTCAAACATTTATAATATCATTATCAAACGCAATACGCTATTTTAGCATTGTGCTCACGAATCTAGTACGAATCCACGATTATCGTACTAAGTTTAACCTTTTTCTCAAACATTTATAATATCATTATCAAACGCAATACGCTACTTAAGCATTGCGCTCACGAATCTTGTACGAACCCACGATTGTCGTACTAAGTTTAACCTTTTTCTCAAACATTTATAATATCACTATCAAATGCAATACGCTACTTCAGCATTGCGCTCACGAATCTTGTACGAATCCACGATTGTCGTACTAAGTTTAACCTTTTTCGCAAAAATTTGTAATAGGAAAATTTGATTTTAAAGGTTCGAACGTTGCCTCATTTGCTTCTAAAGTTTCGAACTTTTGTTTATCCTAGAAGGTTCGAACTTTGGGGGTCATCATCATTTAATGGTTTTTATGGGTTTTTTTGGGTTAATTTTGGATTGATTTTGGGTTTTTATGGGTTTTTCTGAGTTGATTCTTGGTTGATTATGGGTTTTTAACCTATAAAAACCCATAATCTATCCAAAATAAACCCAAAAAAACCCATAAACACCTTTAAATGAAGATGACCCCCAAAGTTCAAACCTTTTTCTCTAACATTTATAATATCATTATCAAACGCAATACGCTACTTCAGCATTGCGCTCACGAATCTTGTATGAATCCACGATTGTCGTACTAAGTTTAACCTTTTTCTCAAACATTTATAATTTCATCATCAAACGCAATACGCTACTTAAGCATTGCGCTCACGAATCTTGTACGAACCCACGATTGTCGTACTAAGTTTAACCTTTTTCTCAAACATTTATAATATCATTATCAAATGCAATACGCTACTTCAGCATTGCGCTCACGAATCTTTGAGGAATCCACGATTGTCGTACTAAGTTTAATCTTTTTCGCAAAAATTTGTAATAGGAAAATTTGATTTTAAAGGTTCGAACGTTGCCTCATTTGCTTCTAAAGTTTCGAACTTTCGTTTATCCTAGAAGGTTCGAACTTTGGAGGTCATCATCATTTAAAGGTTTTTATGGGTTTTTTTGGGTTGATTTTGGATTGATTATTGGGTTTTATTGGTTTTTCTGGGTTGATTCTTGGTTGATTATGGGTTTTTAACCCATAAAAACCCATAATCTATCCAAAATCAACCCAAAAAAACCCATAAAAACCTTTAAATGAAGATGACCCCCAAAATTCAAACCTTTTTCTCAAACATTTATAATCATTATCAAACGCAATACGCTACTTCAGCATTGCGCTCACGAATCTTGTACGAATCCACGATTGTCGTACTAAGTTTAACCTTTTTCTCAAACATTTATAATATCATTATCAAACGCAATACGCTACTTCAGCATTGCGCTCACGAATCTTGTGCGAATCCACGATTGTCGTACTAAGTTTAACTTTTTTCTGAAACATTTATAATATCATTATCAAACGCAATACGCTACTTCAGCATTGCGCTCACGAATCATGTACGAATCCACGATTGTCGTACTAAGTTGAACCTTTTTCTCAAACATTTCTAATATCATTATCAAACGCAATACGCTACTTCAGCATTGTGCTCAAGAATCTTGTACGAATCCACGATTGTCGTACTAAGCTTAACCTTTTTCTCAAACATTTATAATATCATTATCAAACGCAATACGCTACTTCAGCATTGCGCTCACGAATCTTTTACGAATCCACGATTATCGTACTAAGTTTAACCTTTTTCTCAAAAATTTATAATATCATTAACAAACGCAATACGCTACTTCAGCATTGCGCTCACGAATCTTGTACGAATCCACGATTGTCGTACTAAGTTTAACCTTTTTCGTAAACATTTATAATATCATTATCAAACGCATACGCTACTTCAGCATTGCGCTCACGAAACTTGTACGAATCCACGATTGTCGTACTAAGTTTAACCTTTTTCTCAAACATTTATAATGTCATTATCAAACGCAATACTCTACTTTAGCATTGCGCTCACGAATCTTGTACGTATCCACGATTGTCGTACTAAGTTTAACCTTTTTCTCAAACATTTATAATATCATTATCAAACGCAATACGCTATTTCAGCATTGCGCTCACGAATCTTGTACGTATCCACGATTGTCGTACTAAGTTTTACCTTTTTCTCAAACATTTATAATATCATTATCAAACGCAATACGCTACTTCAGCATTGCGCTCACGAATCTTGTACGAATCCACGATTGTCGTACTAAGTTTAACCTTTTTCTCAAACATTTATAATATCATTATCAAATGCAATACGCTACTTCAGCATTGCGCTCACGAATCTTGTACGAATCCACGATTGTCGTACTAAGTTTAACCTTTTTCGCAAAAATTTGTAATAGGAAAAGTTGATTTTAAAGGTTCGAACGTTGCCTCATTTGCTTCTAAAGTTTCGAACTTTCGTTTATCCTAGAAGGTTCGAACTTTGGGGGTCATCATCATTTAAAGGTTTTTATGGGTTTTTTTGGGTTGATTTTGGATTGATTATGGGTTTTTATGGGTTTTTCTGGGTTGATTCTTGGTTGATTATGGGTTTTTAACCCATAAAAACCCATAATCTATCCAAAATCAACCCAAAAAAACCCATAAAAACCTTTAAATGAAGATGACCCCCAAAGTCCAAACCTTTTTCTCAAACATTTATAATAACATTATCAAACGCAATACGCTACTTCAACATTGCGCTCACGAATCTTGTACGAATCCACGATTGTCGTACCAAGTTTAACCTTTTTCTCAAACATTTATAATATCATTATCAAACGCAATACGCTACTTCAGCATTGCGCTCACGAATCTTGTACGAATCCACGATTGTCGTACTAAGTTTAACCTTTTTCTGAAACATTTATAATATCATTATCAAACGCAATACGCTACTTCAGCATTGCGCTCACGAATCATGTACGAATCCACGATTGTCGTACTAAGTTTAACCTTTTTCTCAAAAATTTCTAATATCATTATCAAACGCAATACGCTACTTCAGCATTGTGCTCACGAATCTTGTACGAATCCACGATTGTCGTACTAAGTTTAACCTTTTTCTCAAACATTTATAATATCATTATCAAACGCAATACGCTACTTCAGCATTGCGCTCACGAATCTAGTACGAATCCACGATTATCGTACTAAGTTTCACCTTTTTCTCAAACATTTATAATATCATTATCAAACGCACTAATCTACTTCAGCATTGCGCTCCTCGAATCTTGTACGAATATACGATTGTCGTACTAAGTTTAACCTTTTTCTCAAACATTTATAATATCTTTATCAAACGCAATACGCTACTTTAGCGTTGCGCTCACGAATCTTGTACGAATCCACGATTGTCGTACTAAGTTTAACCTTTTTCTCAAACATTTATAATATCATTATCAAATGCAATACGCTACTTCAGCATTGCGCTCACGAATCTTGTACGAATCCACGATTGTCGTACAAAGTTTAACCCTTTTCTCAAAAATTTGTAATAGAAAATTTTGATTTTAAAGGTTCGAACTTTGCCTCATTTGCTTCTAAAGGTTCGAACTTTCGTTTATCCTAGAAAGGTTCGAACTTTGGGGGTCATCTTCATTTAAAGGTTTTTATGGATTTTTTTGGGTTGATTTTGTATTGATTATGGGTTTTTATGGATTTTTTTGGGTTGATTATGGGTTTTTAACCCATAAAAACTCTACACATCAGCATCATTTCTCTTAGATGATAATAAATTTTTATTGCAATGATGTTGGTACTATTTTTGAATAATGTGAAGATCGTTTACTAACTTATGGATGTTTGTACCAAATCAGCATCCAAGCGTTTTTTTTGAGTTAGATTAATTGCGTGTTGATCATGTCTCTTTGCAGAGGGTTGAAATCATGTATTAGTGGTAGTTAGATGAAAAACTCTACACATCTCGTTATTGCCTTATTGGAATGGTATAGTGAGTAGACATTTGAACATGTGCATCTATATTCGACTATTTTAAACTGCTCGTTTGTCTTTGTAGTGCTGTTTAATAAATTCTGTGAAGTATTGTTTCCTATATATTGACAGGAAAACAAAGGTGCCCCAGCATTCTAGCCCTACTGGATTGGTTCATTTATAATATATCGTTTTTATGTGGCTGTTTAGATTTCGAGCTTTCACTGACAATACATTGATTGTAAGTGAACCTACCGGAGTATTTTTAGGTCATGAGTAGACATTTGAACATGTGCATCTATATTCTACTATTTTAAACCGCCTCGTTTGTCTTTGTAGTGCTGTTTAATAAATTCTGTGAAGTATTGCTTCCTATATATTGACAGGAAAACAAAGGTGCCCCGGTATTCTAGCCCTACTGGATTGGTTCATTTATAATATATCGTTTTTATGTGGCTGTTTAGATTTCGAGCTTTTACTGACAATATATTGATAGTAAGTGAACCTACCGGAGTTTTTTGAGGTCATGACCAAATACCTTTGATATTGTCTGCCTCATAGCTTAGTTGAGACGAGATCAAAGAGAAAGTGCTCAAGGTTTGTGGAATTGATTGCTGGAAATATATTCTTTTTCCTTCACAAGCACATGAATTTACTTAAAACTCCTTTTTTAAATTAACTGGATATGCTAGAGTGATCATCTGTTCTGACTTGAATTTTGAGATCTTTGCGCAATGCCCACGCAGGAATCTTGCCATTTTTTCTTGCTGGAATACAAGGTTTACCATTTGAAAGGTGAGAATGTGTATGTCAGGGTCACTGAAAGTTCTGTAGCTATTTATTTTTATGTCACCGGAAGACCTATGGTGATAATTTTCTGATGTTCCTTTCCTTTTTTCTGAACATTGAATTATGCTATCATCCTGCTATTTTTCGTGTGCTCAACTGTTCAATGTTAGTGTAAACTTGTAGGTTATCAGCTGAGAAGTTGATAAGTATGATAAAATATCTGTTCAGCTATTGCATGAATGATGTGCATAGTTCCACATGGGATGGACGTGCCGGAGTGGTCATCTAGCATGACCCGAAATCATGTGGGTTTACCTGCGCATGTTTGAGTCCTTCTAGTCAGGTTTTGACTCAAACTTTTTGATATTGTTGAATAAATCACTATCAGTTCTCCTAGATGATAATTTTTCGTGTGCTCAACTGTTCAATGTTAGTGTAAACTTGTAGGTTATCAGCTGAGAAGTTGATAAGTTTGATAAAATACTATTTCTGAATGATATGAGGTTTCATATTTTATTTTAATCTATTTTGATAGGTTTGCAAATGAACTTGCTTAGAATCATGTATCGGCTGTCCTCCGGAGAAAAGGGGTTGACATTTTGCATGTTATTTTAATACGCTCAACTTAGTACAATGCAGAAAATGAACTTGCTTAGAATCATGTGGGCTCTGCTTGTATTGTACTGGTTTGATACCTTATGGTCACGTTGCTATTTTAATCACTTGCTTGTATCATTGATTTGAGATCATGGTTTGATACATTACAATGCAGAAAATATAGTATCATCAGTTTTAAATGTGAAATATGCTTGACTTGAAAATTTGTTGGATTGAAGATTGAACAACAGTGAATACTCGTAATCATCATCAATCGATGATGAATCAAAGCATACAAATCCTGATAAAGCTACCACATCAAATTCTGAACATAACGTTATGTCATTATCCTGCTATTTCCTTCGATATTATCTGTTAACAACTAACTTTTAACATATTTTATGTTATTTTCTTTTATATTTACTGTTTTTACAAGGTCCTCAAATTTTTGCTTTGAATCATGTATATGTGGCATTCCATCTCCATGGATAAGTATTAGACATTCTGCAAGTTTCAATTGTCATTCTTAGCTTGTTACAAATTTGCATTTCCAAAACTTCTCATTTACTGTTTATTAATTGATTGGGGCATGGACTTTTTTTTTTTTGAGTAAATAGCATGAATTGGGAGCTTTCAATATGAAGTGAATGTTCTTGAATGGTTATTTGAAATAACTATCTAATTGACTTTTCTCGAGTGGTTATCTGAAATAAACATGCTAGATTTTGCAATTTTTCATCTACTATGCCTCTCTGCTATGCTCAGAGTCGATATTCATGTGAAAATGCGTGAGGTTATCAATAAGGGGATGTGCTAGAGTGAATATCTGTTCTGACTTGAAATTATGTGGGATGTCGCTAGTCGCTACACTGGTTTACTTTATGCCATCTTTCAATTCAAGATTTACCGCGGGAAAGTGATGTATATATTAGAATGACTGTAGGCTTTGTAGTTACTGTTATATTGTGTCAGTTTTCTCGTTTTTGAAGTTTAGTGATTTGTCTCTTAGGTTGGGTGCGGTGTGAGTCAATTGCCATATTTTTAAAAATTATAGGCGAACCAAACACACTGATTAATGCTTTTTATAGAAGACAACCAAGTTGACTTTTCTTGCAAGCCACATGCAGACTCAACTTTAATTAATTACTATTTTCCAACAATTTGCTTTTTCGATTATGTTTAGTTTTCCTTGTTTATTTATGCTTGTTTAATTGTGAGCTGTTAATGTTTAAATATCATAAATAATCATAATTACGTTAGTTATTATATTGGAAAATACATAATCTTATATATCTCTAGAATTCTACGTGATCAAAATCTCTTATTTCTCTCTTGTTCTCCAAGATTATTCAACAACCATTATAGTTCCTTTGAAGTCGTATTGAAGCTTTATCAATAAAAGTTGTATAGGCTAGGTGAAGACGTAGTCTAAGATGGGTGAACCCTGAAAATCTTATTGTTCTTGTTGATTGATTATCATCATCCTACCCAGTGTATCTCGTTCATAGAAAACTATGGACAGGGTTTGGAGAGAGAAGAACTGTGGTAAGTCATACCCATAAAGAAGAGCACGACTAAAAGGAGTCCTCAGGCTCGAGAAAGATAAAGATGAATTTTACTACGTCGTGGGAGGTAAAAACGCAAACGATAAAATAAAAAGTAAAAAATAATAGCAAAACTAAAAAGGACAATACTACCAAAAAAAAGAAATAGGAAAAGGTAAGAGAACAAGACCCCAAAAGGTACTTTAAAAAGAAATCAGTATGTTTTATATAATTTTCATTTCTTGAAATGGGTTATGTTTTCAAGTATTTCTCCAAAATGATTGAAACAACAATTAGTGGTCTTTGGCATATTTAAAGGTTAATTCCTCCGATAAACCTTGAAAAGAAAAGATGCATGTTAAAATTAATGAGGTATGGATTAGGAAAAAATAGAAACTAAATACACATATACGTAGTTATTTTATGGAGAAAGAAGTATTTTTTCTGTTCACATGACTTTGACACACTTTATTTAGTCTGTTATTTTTATTTGTTACAATTTTTTCTATAAAAACATAATTACCACTTTTTTTATTTTCGTCAACACGTTTAACTCTCATTTATATATTACAATACAATTTAAATGGTCCCTACTAGAGGTGTTCAACGAGCCGGGCTGGGGCAGATCATGTCAAATGTTAAACAGGCTGGGGAGGGTCAAGCCCATTTAAATCCGACCCAATTTGACCGTTTTTTCAAAAGTTTATAAAATAACTTTTTTTATTGACCCACTTATGTATATAATAATATCATTTAAAAATATAAAAAAAAATTTGCAATTAATTCTTATAATTATTCGACCCTTTACATCAAGGCCCGTTAATGACCCGACCCATTATTGACCCGAACCGCTAATAAACTGTTAAAATATGACTTGACCCTTGACCGTTGGGTCGACCCACCCCATTGAACACCTCTAGTCCGCATTATTTCTTAATCTTAATGCGAACTTTTTATTTCTGAAATCTAAAAGAAACCGTGAGAATAATATAACAATAAATTTAAAACGGATTAAAAAAATTTTCAGATGCTCTCTTGAGAGACCGTCTTTTGTAAAGATGATTTTCAAAAGTTCAACCCAAATCTATATTTAGAGTTTTAACAATATATATTTAGAATTAAACTGGGCTTTTGAGAGTCGTCTTTACAAAAGACGGTCTCAAGTAAGAATTCGTAAAAAATTTTAGCTAGCACAATCTATAACTATTACTAAAACAAAGCACAGCTGATGTCATCACTTTTAAAAATTGCTTACGTGTCACTCTCTTAATAAAATGATGATGTCATTGTTTGACTTTTCTACTTTTTAATTAAGAATATAATATTATTCATTTAATGTATTAGAAAATTATATTTTTTCAATTATCTATAAAATATTTATAATTTATTTACAAAATGAATATAGGATATTGTTTTCAAAAAAAAAATATAGGATATTTTTAAATTGTTAAAACATAAAACCATAAATTTTTTATTTTTTAATTTATTAAGTCAGAAAAATTAATAAAACCGTGCACCACACAGGTATTATTATTATCTAGTAAAATAAGAAAGTAAAGTAACTCTATAAAATAATTATTAGTGTACGGAATATTTCCAAACCGACATCCTGAAACCGCGTAAACTATAATATATTAATATGTTTAGTTAAACCGCGTAAACTATAATCTTTCCAAACCGACTTCCGCTACAAATGTATATATATACGCCCCCCTCCCGGCCTCTCCTTTCATCATCATTGTTTTTAATTTGGGGCGTCTTTATCATCTTCATCAATTACTGATTTTTTCCTATTCATAGATTTAGGGTTTTTTGTTTTGATTTTCCTGTCATTGTCAAGACTTAGGGTTTTCGTGTTTGAATTTTCCTTTCATCGGTAAGGTTATTTTTTGAATTGTTTATCTTATATTGGTTTCCTTGAGCAAATTCAACAAACGAATCTCCCCGTAGATTTGTTTTGCCGTTTTTTAATTCTTTCGTATTATTACTTCAGTTCTCGTGGCCATGCACTTTGCCTTCCGGAAGGCAATTATTCATTTCAGGTTTACTTACGTTAAAAAAATAAAAAAATAAAAATAAAAAATAAAAAATAAAAAATAAAAAATAAAAAAATAAAAAAATAAAAAAAACGTAAAAACAAAAAAATCAATTAATATACTTAACCTAAAACAAGTTCAAATCTCACGTACGCACTTTCTGTTACACAAAACCCTTCAAAACCAAAAAATCAAAATCTCTATGATTTATGAACAAAAACAAACGCCGAATATGATGATAACAAAATTCAAAAATTACCTTACTGACGATAGGAGAATCTAAACACAAAAACCCCTAAATCCTATGATGATATGAAAATTAAACATAAAAACCCTAAATATGAGAAAGGAAAATGTCAGTGAGAAAAGAAAAAAAAAATCAGTTGATGAGGGAGATTAAGAAGCCCCAAATAGCCAAATGGCACCAAAGAAAGCGCAGTGTAGAGGAACAATGATGATGACAGGGGAGGGAGTAGGCCATATATATACCTTTGTAAAAGCAACTTTAAGGCGGTAACATTTCTTAGACATCTTAGTTCACGCGGTTTCTCGATGTCGGTTTGAAGGTATTCCGTACACTTTTTTTTTTTTTTTTTTTGTAAAAAAAGCTAATATTTTATTAATAGAAATATCCTACAAGTATACGATATTCGGTGGTGGATTCAAAACTTAAAACCAAAATTTGGGTAGCTGTGTAGCACTAACGTGTTAAAATAAATTAATAAAAATTTTGACAGAATTCCGTTTTTATTTGCAAATTGATATGTACAAGTAAAATATAGTAATTAATTTCATGTCAAATGAAAAGAGCAATAAATGTCATCCGCAACGCATTGTACAAACTACAAAGTTACAAGTATATTCAAAAAAAGAAAGTTACAAGTTATAACGAGATCAAAGTTGACATGGTGAAATACTTTCTCCATTCTAAAATACTTGCAAGTTGCTACACGTTATTGACACTATTCATCGTTCATACTTATTTAGTTATTTTATATTTTATGAGTTCACGATTTATATGTAAGAGAACATATAGACAAGTGAAATCTTGTTTTAATTGTCTAATCGAGTTCTTTCATAAAACTATTTTTTTAATTTGTAGATGTGAATATTTCATTATATAAATAATTAAAATAATATATTAGATTGCGTAAAAAGGAAAATGTAACAAGCTATAGTAAAACAGATGAAGTGAAAGGTAAAAAAGGAAAATTATAAATATTTTTATAAAAAACGTGGGTAGGTTGTGCTACCCATTGCTAGTATATACATTCGTCTGTGTCTCTGTGACGACATCTATAATTGAGTAAAAATTGATTAGAATGGGCTGATAAAAGTTGACGCAACCTGAACCTAACCTGATCTGTTTATTAAATGGGTCAAGTATAGGTCAAAATTTTAAACCTTGAAAAAACCCTGTATAACCCATTTAATTAAATGCGTGAATTTCGAGTTGAATCAATAAGTATGACCTAAACTTAGTTCATTTAATAGTTTCTTATTTTTCATAGTAAATACAGTGTAACAAAAAAACATAAAGTTAAAATTAAAGCCTAAAAAGTTAGATTTAATCAACATTAATCAACATTATTTGATTCGTTTTGCTATAAAGATTATTAATATCAACTTTTTTTAATTTTTAATTATATATAATAAACCGAATAAATACATTGGATAAAGTGAATAAGTGAAACATTCTAGATAAATAGGAGGGAATATAAATAAACCCCAATATTTCGGATGATTTTTTTTAATTAAAAAAAGAAAAAATTAAACTAGTATACGGCGTCATCTAAAAAACAACTGTGTACGGATTACTTCAAAACCGAGTAACCAACATTTTGAAACCGCGTAAATTTAACCGCCCCAAAGCTGCTTCTATAAATGTATATATAGACTCCTCCCTCCCGACGTCACCTATCATCATCATAGTTTCTCTCTGCCTGCGGGCTTCTTAATCTCCTTTATCCATTACTGTTTTTTCCTATTGTCAGATTTAGGGTTTTTTATGTTTGATTTTATTGTCATCGGTAGGCTTTAGGGTTTTTTGTGTTTGGATTTTCCTATCATCGGCAACGGCAAGGTAATTTCTGAATTTTGTTTTCTTAGGGTAAACTTGTCAGTGTTAGTTTTAGTTTGGAATTCTAATTTGTTCATAAATTATAGAAATTTCGATTTTTTGGGGCTTTATTAGGGTTTATGTAACATGCTTGAATTTTGATGGATGATAATTCGCTAACCCGATTTTCTATTTTGTTCGCTAGCCCGATTGGTGCTACATTATTTTGATGCTAATTGATTTGTAAGTCGGTGATGAGTCAGTTTTAATTGGTTTTTGTCCTGTTCGATTCAGTTCAAGTTTTATTTTGGTGACAGAAGTTTTTGATGCTCCGACTCTGTATTTATTATAATAATGTTGGTGCTTGGGGTTGTCTTGTTTTATCTCTGTCCGGCGTCCGCAAGTAAACATTCACCTGGCCACTTTTATCTTTTATGATTATGATATGATATGATGTTCCGTAGTTTTTTGATGCTTATCAAGGTGTTAACGGTTATGCTTATCAAGATGTTAGGGCTGACAGAGACAGGTATTTGCATTTTCAATTGCCTCATTATGTTAGTTTTAGGCGTTACTTGTTCTAATTTCTGTGTTGAAGTCCTTATTTCTTAGCCTATGTCTTATATTATAGGTATATAGGATCAATCAACGGTTCGATGCAGTGGTGTTTGAATCCTGCTGTTGACGTTCTGACTCAATCTTTTGCACTGATATTGTATAAATAATAAATAATATTCATTTCCTTGAGATGATAATAAAATTTCTTGCAATGTATGTGATACTATTTTCAATGAGTTGGGTCTTGGGTGGATAAGAAAATGCTCTAATGGTCGTTTAGTAAGCTACTGTCGTATTTTATTCGATTCTAGTTTAGTATTTACTGTTTCATACTGATATTCCTTAGATAAGTTGGCATTCTGCTTGTTATTTAGTACTCGTTCTTAACTTATTACAAAATTTGCATGATCTGACATTCTGCATATTCCCTGGATAAGTTGGCATTTTGCATATTCCTTGGATCTAATCCTGCCATTCACGTCATGAATTGGCAATTTTGTTCACTTCTGTTACTCAAAAATATCATTGTTGAAACAAGAATGCTTATGGATGTTTGTACCAAATTTTGTATCAGTACAATTTTTCTTTGCTAAAAGTTAAACCAGAAATTTTTGTGTCACTTTCACCATATATGCTTAAAACTTGCCTTTGCTGCTTAGGTGAAGTTTTAATTGGCGTTTGTTTGAATGATCATAGACGAACTATACTAAGTGATAAGAAGTATCTCAATTCTCAGACACTTCTTTTGTTTCCTACTATGCTTAACCTTCTTGATTTTAGCTGATGTTCCTTTCTTTTTTTCTTTACTTTTCTCGCGGTCTATTGTTCTATGTCTGTGTAAACTTGTAGGTTTTTAGCTGAGAAGTTGACAAGTATAATAAAAGATCTCTTCAGCTACTACATGAATGATGTGTACAGTTCAATATGGGATGATAAGTCAATAATTTTTTTTTACAACACGTTTGATACTGTTTTTTAATGACTTGGGTAGATAAACTAGTGACCTACTGGTCGGTTACTAAAAATCTGTCATATTTTATTCTAATCTATATAATATTGTACTTTTTTGTTAGGTTTGGGAATTAATTTGCTAAGAATTCTGTATCTGCAGCGTTCCTTGAAAAAATAGTTGGCAGTCCACATGTTATTTAGTATGCACTCTTAACTTATTACCTGCCACCTCTCTAGTAAGTGGACGTGCCGAAGTGGTTATCGGACATGACTATAAATCATGTGGGCTTTGCCCGCGCAGGTTCGAATCCTGCCGTTCAGGTCGCATTGTTATGCATGTTGCTGCCCAAAAACTCCATTTTTAAAATACGAATGCTTAAGGATGTTTGTACCAAATTCTTTACCTGTAAATTTTTAGCTAAAAGTTAAACCTAGTATGAATTTTGTGTCACTTGTATCGTATATGCTTAAAACTTCCCTTTGCTGCTTATGTCAAGTTTTAATTGACGTATGTCTGAATAATTATAATGGAACTGCACTAAGTGATAAGAAGTATCTTAATTCTCATACACTTCGTCTGTTCCCTATTATGCTTAATTGTTTTGATTTATTTCTAGCAGTTCACAATTAAAAAGTTGGGTCATGCTTTGTTGTAAAATCAATATTAGAAAACTGACAATCAATGTGGTGTTCAACCATTGTGCACGTTATTTATCAGTGTAGGATTACTATTAGCGTTGAGCTATAATTGGGAGCATTTCAATATGAAATGGATGAGCCGGAGTGGTTATCATGCATGATTAGAAATCGTGTGGGCTCAGATTTAAGTCCTTATCTTTTTATTTCATTACTTAAGTACCATCTATGCAACTGATGACAGCCGCAACATCATTGTTTCAGTTTGGTGATTGTACGTGGTGTTACATTGATTTAATGTCACGAATATGGAATAATCTGAAATCATTATCTAATTGACTTTTTTAGGTGTTTTATTTGTTGCTTTGTGGAATAAATTTCTTATGAACATGTTGAAATCTTATTTGTGATATTCTAACAATTTTTATTACATATTCCAATTTTTAAAAGCAAAGCCAACTAGACATGTGTATATGATGTGCTATGTTCCCTTCTGTCTTGAACATGTCTAACTTTATTGAACAATCAATATTAGGAGTCTTTGCTATGGCTTGTGGTGTAACTTTGTGAGCATGCTATTTACTAGAAATTGTGGTTTCTGTCCGCGCATGTTAAAGTCTTGTTTTTGTTTCTATTTTCATCAGTTGCGTGTACTATATATGCAGTTTTGTTAGCTGAACTTTGAAGATTTAGTCTGGTGATTTGTGATGATGCACGGTCTTAAATTGAATTGGTGTGGTTCATTTTAAATAATCTTAAATCAGCATCCAAGCGACTTTTTTTTGGAGTTGCGCATGAATCAAGTCTCTTCAGTGTTGAAATCATGATTGGTGATAGTTATACAAAAATCAAGGTTTCCCATGGGGAAGGTGAGGTATGTGAATTTCAAGGGTCTGTAGCTATTTATTTTTATGCCAGATGTTCCTTTCCTTTTTTCTTAACATTGCATTATTCCATCATCGTGCTATTTTTTCTTGTGCCCAATTGCTCAGTGTCGGTATAAACTTGTAGGTTCTCAGCTCAGAAATTGACAAGCATGAGGAAAGATCTCTTCAATTATTGCATGAATGATGTGCATAATTTAACTTGGGATGGACGTGGGCGTTACCTGTGCAGGTTTGAATCCTATCCTGCCATTCAGTTTGACTCAACTTTTTGATGCTGCTGCTGCATAAATCACCATCAGTTCTTCTAGATGATAAATATTTATTTTTACGGTAAAGCATTTTCTGTTGTTTTTAACGATCTGGGTATATAAACTAGTAACCAACTGGTCGGTTACTAAACTTCTATTCAGTATTGTACTGCTTCGTTAGGTTTGGGAATCATTTTGCTTAGAATTTTGAATCTGCAGCGTTCCTTAAAATCTGGCATTCAGTGTGGCGGTCACCTATTGAGCACATTAATCATCAGCATTGAGCTTTAATTGGGAGTATTTCAATATGAAATGGATGATCCGGAGTGCTTATTATATGAGCACATTAATTCCTTCTGTTTTTGTTTCTATTTTTATTACTTGTGTATTATCTATTCAACTGATGTCATCTACAATATTACAGATTCAGTTTGGTGATTGTACGTGTCTTACATAGAGTTAGTCATTAGTGCGACGAATTTCGAATCATCTGAAATCACTATCTATGTGACTTATTTTCAGGAGTGTTATTTGTTTCTTCATGGAATAAACTTTTACAAACATGTTGAAATCTTATAGTAGTGATATTCAGTCTATTTTTTACAAGTTAAGCCAACTAGACGTGTGTGTATGTGCAATTCCCTTTGTATCTTAAACTGTTTTTTTGGCTTGAAGTACTGTGACTTAATTTGCCTTGCCTGCACTAACTGTTTTTTTGGCTTGAAGTACTGTGCCTTAATTTGCCTTGCCTGCACCGGTTTGAATCTGCCGATGATGTTTTTACTTCTATGTTAATGTTTTAATGGGGAGTGCTGAACGTTTGTTTGAATGACTGAATGATTATGGATAAGCTACTCTTTTTGATGAGTATCTCGATTCTAATGCACTCTCTGTTTCTATTTATATTTGGACTTCTTGATGTGAATATGTGAAGCTACATTTACTTTTATGTTAACATTTGTTTGCTCTCTGTTTCTATTTATATTTGGACTTCTTGATGTGAATATGTGAAGCTACATTTACTTTTATGTTAACATTTGTTTGTTTGAATGACTGATTGATTCTTTTGTCTTAAACTATTCTTTTGTTTTTGAAGTACTGTCAATTAATTTGTTTTGCCTGACAGGTTTAAATCATATCACTCATGTTTTTACTTCTTATTCAAGTTTAATGAGGAGTGCTGGATGTTTGTCTGAATGATTGAACGACTATGGAGTATGACGGAGCTGCTTTTTTGACAAGTATCTTGATTCTGATGCAGTTTCTGTTTCCTATTAGGTTTGAACTTCTTGATATGCTCCAAGCGATCCACAATAAAATAAACATGTCCAACCTAATTGTAAAGTGATTATTTGGAGTCCTTGCAATTGCTTGTGGTGTGTCTTAGTGAGCATGCTATTTATGAGTGCAGGATTAGCATTAGTGTAGATGATTCGGGGGGGGGGGTTTCACTATGAAGTGAAAATGTGATGTGGTTGTTGGGCATGACTATAAATTCTGGTTTCTGTCCGCGCGCGTGAAAATCCTGTTGTTTATGTTTCTATTTTCACCACTTGCGTGTACGATATATATGCAGTTTTGTTAGCTGAAATTTTATAGATTCAGTCTGTTGATTGGTGATGATACAAGGTCTTGCATCGAATTGGTGTCGTGAATTTTAATTAATCTTAAATCAGCATCCAAGCGACTTTTTTTAATCACTATTAGTTCTCCTAGATGATAATAAATTTTTATTGCAATGAAGTTGGTACTATTTTTGAATAATGTGAAGATCGTTTACTAACTTATGGATGTTTGTACCAAATCAGCATCCAAGCGTTTTTTTTATGAGTTAGATTAATTGCGTGTGGATCATGTCTCTTTGCAGAGTGTTGAAATCATGTATTAGTGGTAGTTAGATGAAAAACTCTACACATCTCGTTATTGCCTTATTGGATTGGTATAGTGAGTAGACATTTGAACATGTGCATCTATATTCTACTATTTTAAACTGCTCGTTTGTCTTTGTAGTGCTGTTTAATAAATTCTGTGAAGTATTGCTTCCTATATATTGACAGGAAAACAAAGATGCCCCGGTATTCTAGCCCTACTGGATTGGTTCATTTATAATATATCGTTTTTATGTGGCTGTTTAGATTTCGAGCTTTCACTGACAATACATTGATCGTAAGTGAACCTACCGGAGTATTTTGAGGTCATGACCAAATACCTTTGATCTTGTCTGCCTCATAGCTTAGTTGAGACGAGATCAAAGTGAAAGTGCTCAAGGTTTGTGGAATTGATTGCTGGAAATATATTCTTTTTCCTTCACAAGCACATGAATTTACTTAAAACTCCTTTTTTAAATTAACTGGATATGCTAGAGTGATTATCTGTTCTGACTTGAAATTTTGAGATCTTTGCCCAATGCCCACGCAGGAATCTTGCCATTTTTTCTTGCTGGAATACAAGGTTTACCATTTGGAAGGTGAGAATGTGTATGTCAGGGTCACTGAAAGTTCTGTAGCTATTTATTTTTATGTCACCGGAAGACCTATGGTGATAAGTTTCTGATGTTCCTTTCCTTTTTTCTTACTTTGCATTATGCCATCATCCTGCTATTTTTCTTGTAAACTTGTAGGTTATCAGCTCAGATTTGACAAGTATGATAAAAGATCTCTTCAGCTAGTACGTGAATGATGTGTATAGTTCAACATGGGATGGATATGCCGGAGTGGTCTACTGGTCATCTACTCATCTGGCATGGCTTGAAATCTTGTAGGCTTTACCTGCGTAGCTTTGAATCCTGCCGTTTAAGTTGATTGAACTTTTTGATATTGTTTCATAAATCACTATCAGGTCTTCTTGATGATAAATAAATTTTTTTGCAATGCATTTGAATATTTGATACAGTTTTTAAACAATCAGGGTAAATAAACTAGTGTGACCTACTGGTCGGTTACTAAAAATTTGTCATATTTCATTCTAATCTATCTAATATTGTACTTTTTTCTTAGGTTTGTGAATTAATTTGCTTAGAATTTTTGTGTGTGCAGCGTTCCTTGAAGGAGTTGGCAGTCTACATGTTACTTAGTATTTGTTCTAAAATTTATTACCTAACACCTCTCTAGTAAGTGGACGTGCTGAAGTGGTTATCGGACATGACTATAAATCATGTGGGCTTTGCCCGCAGGTTCGAATCCTGCCATTTAGGTCGCAGTTTAATGTGCTATTGTTATGCATGTTGCTGCCCCAAAACATCATTCTTAAAATAAGAATGCTTATAAATTTTTTTTGCTAAAAGTTAAACCAGAAAGAAATTTGTGTCACTTGCATCGTATTTGTTAAAACTTCCCTTTGCTGCTTATGTCAAGTTTCAATGGAAGTATCTCAATATTCTCACACACTTCATTTGTCCCCATTGTACACGTTATTTATCAGTGTAGGATTACTATCAGCGTTGAGCTATAATTGAGAGCATTTCGATGAGCCGGAGTGGTTATCATGCATGATTAGAAATCATGTGGGCTCAGGTTCAAGTCGTTATCTTTTTGTTTCTATTTCATTACTTGAGTACCATCTATGCAACTGATGTTAGCTGCAATATCATTGTTTCTGTCTGGTGATTGTACGTGGTCTTACATTGATTTAATGTCACAAATATGGAATAATCTAAAATCATTATCTAATTGACTTTTTTAGGTGCTTTATTTGTTGCTTTGTGGCATAAGTTTCTTATAAACATGTTGAAATCTTATTTGTGATATTCAAACAATTTTTATTACATATTCCAATTTTTAAAAGTGAAGCCAACTAGACATGTGTATATAATGTTCTATGTTCCCTTCTGTCTTAAACTATTCTTTTGTTTTGAAGTACTGTCAATTAACTTGTTTTGCCTGCACAGGTTTGAATTGTATCACTCATGTTTTTACTTCTTAGTTCAAGTTTTAATGGGGAGTGTTGGATGTTTGTCTGAATGATTGAATGACTATCAACTTATACTTTTACTTCTTAAACAAGGGATGTGCTAGAGCGAATATCTGTTCTCACGCAGGTTTGAATCCTGCCTGTTTTTTGTTGCTGGAATTCAAGATTTTGCCGCAGGGAAGGCGATGTGTATTTCAGAGTGACTGAAGGTGCTGTAGCTAGTGTTCTGTAACCAGAAGGTCTGTTGTGAATTGTGATAAGTTGATGATGTTCCTTTTCTGATTATAGCTTTATCCCATTATCCTGCTATTTTTCTTTTGTTCAATATATTATTTAATGACACTGTTAATTTGTAGGTTACAGTTGAGTAGTTGATTACAGATACCATTAGCTATTGCATAAATGATGTGCATAGTCTAACATGGAGTGGACGTGCCGGAGTGGTTATCGGGCATGACTAGAAATCATGTGGGCTTTGCTCGCGCAGGTTCGAATCTTGCCGTTCACGTTTTGATATGTTTTTGGTATGTATATTTTGTAATACACTATCAGTTCTCTTAGATGATGATACGTTTTATTGCAATGCATTTGTTACTATTTTTAATGATCTGGGTACATAAGATAATGAACTAGTGGTCGTTTACTATACTTCTGTCATATTTTATTCTAATCTAATTAATATTTTACTGTTTTGTTGGGTTTGTGAATCAACGTAATTTAGATAGTAGGTGCACCATGATCAACGGCTTTGGGCACGCTATATTGAGGGCCTAAATTTTTAATATATTTGATATTTTTGATTATGTATTAAAACTTAAATAGTTTTTTACTAGGAGTATTACGTGCATGTTATAATCTATGTCTATAGTTTTTCATAATTAATATCAGTTCATTATCTTGTTAAGACTTGCTTATTTTCATATTATTGATTTTGGGTACTGGTTAGTGGGTATTGTTTGGTATTTTTTGAGCGCTAATCATTGAATCTAGGTAACTAAGTAATAATATTGTTATTTGTTACATTTTCATGGTTAATTAGTTTAATTAAGTAATGTTTTGTGTAATTAAAAAATCAGTATTTTATCAATTGTAACTTAAAAAATACTCCTTTTATCCCATTGTCATCCTTTCATTTGTTTTTGTGTAACTTTAAAAATCAGTACTATTTTGTTAGGAATGGAAATAAAATTCTTTATCTGCAGCGTTCCATGGACAATGGGGGTTGACATTCGGCATGTTATTTTAATACTCATAACTTATTACAAAATTGCATGTTCACTACCACTTCTCAAGTAAGTGGACGTGCCGGAGTGGTTATCGGGCATGACTAGAAATCATGTGGGCTTTGCCCGCGCAGGTTCGAATCCTGCCGTCCACGCTCTTTTATTTTGTCTTATAAGTGCATGAGATATGTGTATTTTCAAAAATCAGAAATTATGCTGTGGACTGGAGAAGTGCTTTGATTGTGCCAAATTGAGATTTGTGCTAAATATTTCATAATTTCCGAAAACTGATCATGTCATTACTAACAAGCGCCACTAAGCAAGCTAACTTGAAGATAATATGTGAGCAATGTTCTTTACATATATTTTCCCAAGCCTGACCATAGATTTATCTATGACCGGGAACACTGAGTATGATGATGATGATGTTCTTTATAGATATTTTACTGTGTTCTGAGGGTGAAGACTTTTGTATTGGTGGTGAAATTCACACATAGATGTATGAAGGTCTTTCATTTGCAAGTTAAGTCTTGCCAGTTGCCAGAGAAGGACTATAAAAGTACTACTCCTTGTCTCTTTCCTATTCATCACAAGTGTCTAATTTGCTTTTTGGACGCTATTTATCTCTTATTTTTAATTTGATTTTATTATTAATCTATATCTAAAAACATAGTTAAGTGGAATCTTGTTTGATTTGTCTCAATGCAAGAATTATTTTTATCCACTTTCTATAATTTTAATTACGCATAATTAGATATATTAAGAATTAAATAAATGCATTGAATAGGGTGCATAAAGCAAATGGTCTACTTGTGGTAAATAGGAGGGATGAGTATTATTTACATTCAAAGTGATTATTAAGGTCGATGTGGCATTTAAGTCACTTCCGTGGAAGTCATATCACACTTCTAGCATACTTACTGTTGATTACGATAACATTTTCTCTTCACATGTTTTAAGTGTCTCTTGCAGTTTCTCGTTTCATTACCGAAATAAATATAATAGCTTATATTAGTATAATATCTTGATATGCATAGAGATGGTTATTTTGTATTATGTAGGCTAAAGGTACTTATTGAAAATAAATTCATGATAAATTGCGAACCTCTTCATTTATCACATAAATAAATATAAGGTTGATTGTGGCAAGAGGAATTTTTAAATTGTTGGATCATGGTTGAGAAGATGATTTCTATGGCAAGAGGAATTGTCATACTATATAGATCATAGTTGAGAATATGATTTAAAAATATATTGTATACAATTCTTGTATAGACGGTCTTATACTTGAATTTATACTTGTAATAGAAAGTAATTATAAGAGTTTGGGCTGATTTAATTGGAGTTATCTCATGGTGAGACGACTTCAATAAAAGATTAGTGTACTATTTATTATGATGCTTGTGTTATAGGTAATATTCGAAAAACTTATAATAAGGGCCTCCATTTTTTAGCTTTATAGGGCCTTCATTTCTTAACATTATGGGGCCTCATTAATTCTTGCTACACCCCTATATGGTCCCCACTATTTCTTAATTTTAGTCCGAAGTTTCTTTGTTGAAATTTAAAAGGTATCGAGGGGGTAATGTAATAAGTAAATTCAAAAGGACCAAAAAATGTAGTTAGTACAATGAAATGGAGGAAAAATGTGTTTACTTGTTTTTGGCTTGTTGGTGAAACCAAAATGAATTGCTATTTTCATTGGTTTTTCGATTGTTGGTCAATTTGTTTTATTAATTTACAACCAACAATGAACGCTCAAATTCATCAAATATCCTTTTAAAAGGCCGAGTTTTTCAATTAACATAAACATCAACACAAATAGGAATAAATATTTTAAGTTAACATATTTCAGAAACAATTCAATCCAACTCAAAACACTTAGAATCATTTTCAGAGCATGCTATAGAAAATTAATAATGATTATACAATTTATGTTTAACTATTTTAAAGCAAAACACTTTTGGCATCATTACTATTTAAAATTGCTTATGTATTACAATATCAACAAAAAATTTCCTTTCAACACTCAATGGTGATGTCATTGCTATTATGACTAATATTTATATTTTTAATTTTATTACGTTTTAATTATGACTATAATATTATCTATATTGGTAAATTTTATACTTTTATGTCACCATTAAATGCATTTGAAAACTATATGTATTAGTTATTCTTTCAGTTATTTATAAAATCTTCTTAATTTTATTTATTAAATGAGTATTATTATTGTATTGAGTACTTTGAGATGGTAAAAACATAGTATACGTTTAATAGAATTTTTTTGTTATATACACAATTAGTTACTTAAATGCAATGATTCTAATATGATTCAGACTGTGACTTTATTTTTTAAATCACTCATATTATTTTATGAAATAACTTATGTTTTCATTTAAACGATTATAAAATAATTTTACTTACTTTATGTTAAATTTTAATTTTGAAATGTGTTATTAACAGTTGTGATTTTTTATATAAATTATTGTAATATTTATTTTTGTTAGCTTGAATTGATATGTTATTTTTTTTTATTAATAAACTCATAATTTTGTATTATATATCCTAGATAAATAAAATTATATCAAATACAAAATTAGTTTTTTGTCTTTTGTTGTGATTGTATTAAACTAAATTTTCACAATTATTTGGACGCATAATGCAAAATATGATACAAATTATACAAATTTGTATCATATTTTGCATTATGCGTCTAAAATAAAGCGTCTAAAAATATTTGTGACGGCAAGTTTTTAGACGCTTCAGCAAGCGTCTAAAAATTTTTTTAGACGGAAAAAATCGTCGAAAAACTAGGTATAAAAGCGTCTAAAACCTCCGTGTTTTTTTTGTTGTGATGTATGTAATGTATGCAACTATTCATAGTGAAATGAATTATAATTATAACATAAAATTTATTTCTTACAAATCTAATATGTTAGTTTATAAAAACTTTCGGAACATTTAATAAAGTTGTGCATTACACGGGTACTAACTAGTAACTACTAACGATCTAATACTCTCTCCTATTCCTCTAAAATCTCTCATTTACTCCTAGGACACTATTAATCTATGACTTCTAAATTGCATTTTATTATTATCAATAAGTTAAAACGTAGTCTTTTGAGATATTATTTGATTCGTTTTGATGTAAAAATTATTAATATCAACTTTTTAATTTTTGAGATATTATTTGATTCGTTTTGAAACATTCTAGATGAATAGGAGGGAGTATAAATAAACCACAATATTTTTGGGATGAGTTTTTTTAATTAAAAATTTTTAAAAAAATAAACTTGTGTACCGTGTCATCTAAAAAAACAACCGTGTACGGATTACTTCAAAACCGAGTAACCCACATTCCGAAACCACGTATATTTAACCGCCCTCTATAAATGTATATATAGACTCCTTCCTCTTGACCTCACCTATCATCATTATAGTTTTTCTCTGCCTGCGGGCTTCTTAATCTCCTTTATCCATTACAGTTTTTTCCTATTCTCAGATTTAGGGTTTTTATGTTTGATTTCATTGTCATCGGTAGGGCTTTAGGGTTTTTTGTGTTTGGATTTTCCTATCATCGGCAACGGCAAGGTAATTTCTGAATTTTGTTTTCTTAGGGTAAACTCAACAGCCGAATCTCCCCGTAGATTTGTTTTGCCTATTTTCTATTTTTTCAGATTCCGATTATTCCTTCAGTTTTGTTGCCGTGAACTTTGCATTTCTGAACCAATTATTTCTTTCTGGTTTTAGTTTGACCAACATTTTTTAAAAAAGGTTCTCATCAGTGTTAGTTTTAGTTTGGAATTCTAATTTGTTCATAAATCATAGAAATTTCGATTTTTGGGGTTTTATTAGGGTTTATGTAACATGCTTGAATTTTGATGGATGATAATTCGCTAACCCGATTTTCTATTCTGTTCTCTCCGTTTTACGGATAATTCTGTTTTATACTTACGACCAAGAAAAATAGTGTTTTATATATTGTTTATAAGTATTTAATCTGAAATGTGAATTATTAATTGAAATAGGTTTTTGAAATGTTGTTTGATTCTGACTTCTGAGTTAGTAAGTGGACGTGCCGAAGTGGTTATCGGACATGACTATAAATCATGTGGGCTTTGCCCGCGCAGGTTCGAATCCTGCCGTTCAGTTCGCATTGTTATGCATGTTGCTGCCCAAAAACTTCATTTTTAAAATACGAATGCTTTAGGATGTTTGTACCAAATTCTTTTACCTGTAAATTTTTTGCTAAAGGTTAAACCTAGTATGAAATTTGGGTCACTTGTATCGTATATGCTTTAAACTTGCCTTTGCTGCATCTCAATTCTCATACACTTCGTTTGTTTCTATTTCATCACTTAAGTATCATCTATGCAACTGATGTCAGCCGCAATATCATTGTTTCAGTTTGGTGATTGTACGTGGTGTTACATTGATTTAATGTTACGGATATGGAATAATCTGAAATCATTATCTAATTGACTTTTTTAGGTGTTTTATTTGTTGCTTTGTGGAATAAATTTCTTACAAACATGTTGAAGTCTTATTTGTGATATTCAAACAATTTTTATTACATATTCCAATTTATAAAAGCAAAGCCAACTAGACATGTGTATATGATGTGCTATGTTCCCTTTTGTCTTAAACTATTCTTTTGTTTTGAAGTACTGTCAATTAATTTGTTTTGCCTGCACAGGTTTGAATTGTATCGCTCATGTTTTTACTTCTTAGTTCAAGTTTTAATGGGGAGTGCTGGATGTTTGTCTGAATGATTGAATGACTATGAAGTACGGAGGAGCTGCTTTTTTTTGACAAGTTTAAATGGGGAGTAAGAATGTTTTTACTTGTTAGTTCAAGGTCTTACATTGAGTTGGTGTCGTGAATATTAATTTAATCTTAAATCAGCATCCATGTGTCTTTTTTATGAGTTAGATTTATTGCGTATGAATCTTTTCTCTTCACGATTGGTGATAGTTAGACGAAAAACTATCTACACAATCTCGTTATTAGAAGTGTTAACTAAGTGGACATTAGAATATGTAATATTCTACCATTTTAAACTGTTCGTTTGTCTTTGGAGTACTGTGTAATAAATTCAAGTATTGTATTCTATTGACATGAAAACAAAGACGCCCCGGTATTCTAGCCCTCTTGGACTGGTTCATTGATATTTCATGTGTTTTAACTTCTATGTGATTGTTTCGATTTCGAGCATTTACTGACAATACGTTTATTGTAAGTGAACATACAGGAATATTCGGTGGTCATGATGGCAACCTTTGATCTTGCTTGCCTCTTAGCTTAGATACAAGATTAAAGTGCAAGTGCACGAGTTTATTGAATTGATTGCTGGAAATTTGTTCTTTTTCTTTCACAAGCAGATAAATTAACTTAAAACTCCTGCTGCTAAATTAAGTGGATATGCAAGATATATCTGTTCTGACTTGAAATTAAGTGAAAGTTGCTGATGTTCCTTTCCTTTTTTCTTACCATTGCATTATTCCATCATCCTGCTAATTTTCTTGTGCCCAATTGATCAGTGTCGGTATAAACTTGTAGGCTATCAGCTGAGAAATTGACAAGCATGAGGAAAGATCTCTTTAGTTATTGCATGAATGATGTGCATAATTCAACGTGGGATGGACGTGGGCTTTACCTGTGCAGGTTTGAATCCTGCCGTTCAGTTTGACTCAACTTTTTGATGCTGCTCACTATCAGTTCTTCTAGATGATAAATATATTTTTATTGTAATGCATTTGATGTTGTTTCTAACGATCTGGGTAGATAAACTAGTGACCTACTGGTCGATTACTAAACTTCTGTCTTATTTTATTCTAATGTATCTTATATTGTACTGTTTCGTTAGGTTTGGGAGTCATTTTGCTTAGAATTCTGTATCTACAGCGTTCCTCAAAATCTGACATCCAGTGTGGTGGTCACCTATTGAGCACGTTAATTATCAGCGTTGAGCTTTAATTGAGAGTATTTCAATATGAAATGGATGAGCTGGAGTGGTTATCATGCAGGACTATAAATCATGTGGGCTTAGATTCAATTCCTTCTGTTTGCGTTTCTATTTTAGGAGTGTTATTTGTTTCTTCATGGAAAAAACTATTACAAACATGTTGAAATCTTATAGTAGTGATATTCAGTCTATTTTTTAAAAGTGAAGCCAACTAGACGTGTGTATGTGCAATTCCCTTTGTATCTTAAACTGTTTTTTTTTTTGGCTTGAAGTACTGTGAATTAATTTGCTTTGCCTGCACAGGTTTGAATCCTGCCGATGATATTTTTACTTTTATGTTAATGTTTTAATGGGGAGTGCTGAACATTTGTTTGAAATTTGAATGACTGAATGATTATGGATAAGCTACTTTTTTTGATAAGTATCATGATTCTGATGCACTCTCTGTTTCCATTTGTGTTTGGACTTCTTTATGTGAATATATGCAGCTATATTTACTTCTATGTTAACATTTGTTTGTTTGAATGATTAAATGATTATGAATGACTGAATGATTCTGATGCACTCTTTACATTCTCATTATCAAAAGTGTAAACGAGTAGACATGTGAATATGTGCAGCTATATTCTATTATTTTAAATTGTTCGCTATTCTTTGGATTACTGTTTTGAAAGGAAGACATTGAAATTTCAATATTCGAACCCTACTGGGTTATTGATATTTTTCATCTGTTTTTATGTGATTGTTTAGACTTTAGATTTCGAGCTATCATTAACAATACGTTGATTGCAAGTGAACCTTGCAGAGTATTCAGTGGTCATGACCAAAAACCTTTGATTTGCTTTGCCTCATAGCTCAGATACAAGATTAAAGTGAAAGTGCATGAGGTTTGTTGAATTGATTTTAAGAAATATATTCATTTTCCTTCACAAGCAGATGAATTAACTTGCCCTACAGCTTCTAAATTAAGTGGAGTTGTCAGGATGATTATCTGTTCTGACTTTAAATCATGTGGCTTTTGCCCACGCTGGTTTGACTCCTGCCGTTTTTTCCTGCTGCAAATTAAGGTTTATCTCATGGAAGATGAGGTATGTGTATTTCAGGGTCATTGAAGGTGCTGTAGCTATTTTTATGTGTGCAGAAGGCCTATGGTGATAATTTTCTAATGTTCCTTTCCTTCTTTCTTAATATTGCATTGTGCTATCATTCTGCTATTTTTCGTGTGCTCAACTGTTCAATGTTAGTGTTAACTTGTAGGTTATCAGCTGAGAAGTTGACAAGTATAATGAAAAAGTTCAACATGGATATGGACCTGCCGGAGTGATCATCTGGCATGATTAGAATCACGTGGGCTTTTCCTGCGCAGGTTCGAGTCCTGTTGTTCAGGTTTTGACTCAACTTTCAATACTATTTAAATAAATCACTATCAGTTCTCCTAGATGATAATAAGTTTTTATTGCAAGTTCCAGAGAAAAAAGTTTACATTTTGTATGTTTTTTTAATACGCTGAACTTGGTGCAAAAATGCATGTGCACTACTACTTCTCATGTAAGAGTATGTGCCGGAGTGGTTATCGGCCATGACTGGAAATCATGTGGGCTTTGCTTGTATGGTTTGATACCTTGCGTTCACGTTGCTAATTTTGTGCAAATGATGTCAGTTATCATTTTATATGTTGTCTTACATAGAATTTTTGTCACCAATTTTGACTGACGATCTGAAATCACTATCTAAGTGTCTTTTTACCATCTATGCGGAATGCTGCTTTATAAATTATAATATCTTGCATAGAATTAGTATCAGTTGGAGTAGTAGTGATATTCAGACCATAGTGCAAAAATATAGTAATGTTTGCAATTGTTGTAACAAAACGGTGAGGTGGTATTGAGAATAATGCAGTTTTAGCATGATGTCAAATATTGGCAGAAAGCATGTGACATACTTTGAAACGGCCTAAAATAGCGATTTATGTTCGCTGGCTAAGCAAGTTAACTGAAGCAACTTTCTTCAACAATGTCTTTGCTGATTTCTAATTGTGTTCTGATGGTGAAGACTTCTTTATAGCCGGTGGAATTTATATGTAAAAAGGCTTATCATTTGCAGAGTCTTGCCAGAAAAGGACTGCAAAAGTACTGTTAATTACATTCTGAGCCTGACACGCAATGGAAATACCAGAGTTGTTATCGAGCATGATTAGAAATTATGTGAGCTCTACCGTATTCCATGGAAAAAGTGTTGACATTCTGCAAACGATTTTAATGCTCATTACCTTGATACAAAACTGATGAGCTGGATGGTTATTGTGCATGACCAGAAATCATGCAAGCTCAGGTTCAAATCCTTCTGTTTTTGTTTGTATTTTATTATTTTTGTACCATCTATGCAACTGATGTCAGCTGCAATATTATATTCAATTTGGTGTATGTACGTGGTTTTACATTGATTTAGTGTCATGAATTTGGAATAATCTGAAATCACTATCTAAGAGACTTTTTTTAGGAGTTTCATTTGTTGCTTCTTGAAATATATTTCTTACAAACATGTTGAAATCTTATAAAAAGTAATATTTAGACAATTGTTTTTTACGTCTCCCATTTTTAAAAGTGAAGCCAACTAGACATGTGTATATGGGCAGCTGTATTCCCCTTCTGTCTTAAACTATTCCTTTGTATTTGAAGTACTGTGAATTAAATAAATTGCTTTGCCCACACAGGGTTGAAACCTAGCGCTCATGTTTTTACGTCTTACTTCAAGTTTTAATGGGGAGTGTTGGATGTTTGTCTGAATGACTGAATGACTATCGATTCTGATGCCCTTTCTGTTTCCTATTAGGTTTGAACTTCTTGATATGTTCTAAGCGATCCACAATAAAATAAACTTTATTGTAAAATCATTATTTGGAGTCCTGACAACCGCTTGTGGTGGTGACTTTGTGAGCATGCTTATGTGAGTGTAGGATTACCATTAGTGTATTTGATTTGGGAGTTTAACATGAAGTGGAACTGCGATGTGGTTATCAGGCATGACTAGATACTATGTGGTTTCTGCCCACGCATGCTAATATCTTGCTCTTCTTGTTCCTATTTTCACCACTTGCGTGTACTATTCATGCAGTTTTGTTAGCTGAAAATTTAAACTGATTGGTGATATATAAGGTCTTACATCAAATTGGTGTCGTGATTTTTAATTAATTTTTCACTATCCAAGCGACTTATTTTACAAGTTAGATTTATTGCGTATGAATCAATTCTCTTTGCTGAGTGTTGAAATCATGTATTGGTGAAAGTTAGACGAAAAGCTCTCTACCCAATCTCGTTATTAAAAGTTTAAACTGAGTAGACGTTTGAATATGTGCAGCTATATTCTTCTATTTTAAACTGTTCGTTTGTCTTTGGAGTACTGTTTAGTATTGCATTCTATTGACTGGAGAACAAAAAGACGCCCTGGTATCCTAGCCTTACTGGACTGGTTCATTGATATTCATCAGTTTTTATGCGATTGTTTACATTTCGGTCTTTCATTGACGTGTACTGACTATACACGTTGATTGTAAGTGAACCTACTCGAATATTCAGTGGTCCTGACCCTACAACATGCCAGCTTCGTCAACCTTTGATTCACTTTGCCTCATAGCTCAGATACAATATAAATTGAAAGTTCACAAGGTTGTTGAATTGATTGCAGGAAATATATTCTTTTTCCTTCTCAAGCAAATGAATTAACTCCTGCGTCTAAATTAAGTGGATATGCTAGAGTGATTATCTGTTGTGAGTTCTGACTTGAAATTTTGAGGCCTTTGTCCACACAGGTTTGATTCCTCCCATTCTTTTCCTGCTGGAATATAAGGTTTACCATGTTAAAGGGGAGGTATATGTATTTCAGGGTGATTGAAGGTTTTGTAGCTATTTATTTCTACGCGACCAGAAAACCTATGGTGATAAGTTGCTGATGTTCCTTTCCTTTTTTCTTTACTTTGCTTTGCATTATGCTATCATCCTGCTATTTTTCTTGTGATCTATTGTTCTATGTCTGTGTAAATTTGTAAGTTATCAGCTCAGATTTGACAAGTATGATAAAAGATCTCTTCAGCTACTGCATGAATGATGTGTATAGTTCAACATGGGATGCATGAGCTGGAGTGGTCATCTGGCTTGACTTGAAATCTTGTGAGCTTTACGCAGCTTCCAATCCTGCTGTTTAGGTTGACTGAACTTTTTGATACTGTTGCATAGATCACTTTCAGTTCTTCTTGATGATAAATTAATTTTTGTTGCAATACATTTGCTACTGTTTTTTAAAGATCTGGGAAGATAAAACTAGTGACCTACTAGTCGGTTACTGAGCATCGAAACTCAACCATCGCTGTAAATGGTCAGAGAAATCACCTATGGTGATAAGTTGCTGATGTTCCTTTCTTTGTTTCTTAGTATTGGATTATGCCATCATCTTGCTATTTTTCTTGTGCTTAATTGTTCAATTTCAGTGTAAACTTGTACGTGGTCAGCTGAGAAGTTTAAAAGTATGATAAAGATCTCTTCAGCTATTGCATGAATGATGTGCATAGTTCAAGATGGGATGGACGTGCTGATGTTGTCATCTAGCATGACTAGAAATCATGAGGGCTTTACCTGCACAGGTTCGAATCCTGTCGTTCAGGTTTACTAAACTTTTTGATACTGTTGTTGCATTAATCACCATCAGTTCTTCTAGATGATAAATAAATTTTTATTGCAATGCATTTGCTACTATTTTTTGACGATTTGGGTAGATTAAACTTCTGTCATATTGTGATACTTACTGCCTTCCCACAGCTTCAATGTCAAAGAAAAGTACAGAATATTAAGAAAAAGTAAGAGTACAGAAAAGAGAAGAGAAAGCAGTAGAGAATAGTATGCTTGTATTTTATGTAAAAAGGGCAGTGTACCCCCCTGAGCTCTTAGGAGTGGCTCAGTAACTCCCTAGTGTAAGATTACACTCCAAAAAACGTACTATAAGCATGAATAAATCTATTCCCCAATTACAGCATATATAGAGATGTACTATCTTCTAGAACCCATACACCTCAGCACCTCAAAAAAGAAAATATTCCTTATAACAGAATTGTAACAAAGCTTCCTATTGCTTCTTGCTCTTTCTAGAGTAGACTTGTGAAATTGTGGACCTCCTTGTGCAACCGTTCATGACACATATTTTATTCTAATCTATTTAGTATTGTACTTTTGTTAGGTTTGGGAATTAATTTGCTTAGAATGCTATATCTGCCGCGTTCCTTGGAAAAGGAATTGGCATTCTGCATACTATTTAGTATATATTCTTAGTACAAAATTGAATGTCCGCTACCACCTCTCAAGTAAGTGGACGTGCAGGAATAGTTATCGCGTTTGACTAGAAATCATGTGGGCTATGCCTGTGCGGATTAGAATCATGCTGTTCAGGTTGCAACTTTATGTACTTTTGTTATGTATGTTGCTGCTTAAAAACATAATTTTTGAAACAAGAATGCTGATGGATGTTTGTACCAAATTCTTTACCTGTATAGTCTTTTTCTTTTTGCTAAAAGTTAAACCAGAAAGACATTTGTGTCACTTGCACCATTTTCGCTTAAAACTTCCCTTTGCTGCTCAGGTCAAGTTCTATTTGACATTTATCTGAATGATTATAAAGGAACTGCACTAATTGATACGAAGTATGTCAGTTCTCAATTCTCATACACTTCGTTTGTTCCCTATTAATGCTTAAGCTTGTTTTATTCCTAGCAATCTGCAATTAAACAATCAGGTCATGCTTTCTTGTAAAATCATTATTTAGAAAACTAACAATCAGTGTGGTGGTCACCCATTGAACACATTATTTATCAGTGCAGGATTATTATCAGTGTTGAGCTTTAATTGGGAGCATTTCAATACGAAGGGTTTGAGCGGGAGTGGTTATCGTGCATTACCAGAAATCATGTGGGCTAAGGTTCAAATCCTTTTGTTTTTGTTTCTATTTTCATTACTTGTGTATCATCCATGCAACTGATGTCAGCTGCAATATTATAGATTCAGTTTGGTGATTGTACGTTGTCTTACATTGACATGGTGTCACAAACTTGGAATAATCTGAAATCACTATCTAAGTAACGTTTTTTAGGAGTTATATTTGTTGCTTCATGGAATAAATTCGTTACGCACATGTAGAAATCTTATAGTAGTGATATTCAGAATTTTTTTTTACATATTCCCATTGTTTAAACTGAAGCCAACTAGACATGTTTATAGGTGCAATTCCCTATCTATCTTAAACTGTTCTTTTGTTTTTGAAGTACTGTGAGTTAATTTGCTTTGTCTGCACAGGTTTGAATCCTGCCAATCACGTTTTACTTTTTAGTTAATGATTTAATAGGGATTGCTGGACGTTTTTCAGAGGACTGAAGGATTATGGAAGAGCTGCTCTTTTTTAAGCATCTCGATTCTGATGCACTCCCTATTTCCTATTATGTTTGAACTTCTTGATATGCTCCGAGCGGTTCACAGCTGAATAAACATATCTTTTTACTGTAAAAATCATTGTTTAGTGTCCTGATCGACAATCGCTTGTGGTGGTGACTTTGTGATCATGTTATGAGTGCAGAATTACGATTAGAAATCTTCTTGATTTGGGAGTTTTCAATATGAAGTGGAAATGCGATGTGGTTATCAGGCATGACTAGAAATTATGAGGTTTCTTTCCGCACACGTTGAAATCTTTCTATTTGTTTCTTTTTAACCATTTGTGTGTTCCGTCAATGCAGTTAGCTAAATTTTATAGATTCATTCTGGTGACTGGTGATGATACATGAAATTAGATCGAATTGGTGTCGTGAATCTTAATTAATCTTGAATCACTATCCGTGTGACTTTTTTTACGTGTGTTCAGTGGTCTTAACCTTAAATATGCCTGAATTAAATCCCGATTCTCTAACTCTGGCTGCTGTACCCTTTGATTTACTTTGCGTCAGCTCAGATTCAAGATTAATCTGATAGTGCATGAGGTTTGTCAAATGGATTGCAACATGCAAGGTATATATTCTTTCTCTTGCACAAGCATATGAATCTACTTATATTCCCCTTTTTTTCTTGTTCCCAACGAGGTTTTTGCTTTTTTACGTCTACTAAAAATAAAGGATTACACTCTTTAACTATTGTGATTCTGTTTTAATCTCATGTTGCGACAATCATTTGAATCAGTGGTGAATGAAGGCTTGTTGAGTGTGTTGTATATAATGATGGGGTATCGACTCTAGCGAAACTATGCTGTGAGAAGCTACTACTTGTTTTAGCAAAGTTCAAATTGTTCCAATTATTTCAGTTCTTTAATACTAATCATTTCATGACCGCTGCTAAGCAAGTTTACTGAAGCAACGTTTTTAAACAATGTTTTTTGCAGATTTCTAATTGTGTTCCGATGGTGCAGACTTTTTTATAACCAGTGAAATATATTTATATGTAAAAAAGCTTATCGTTTTGTTTACTTATCAGGGCGCTGTAAATTGAAACAAGAGCTATATATGATTTGGATTGTTGTCGCTTACATGTGATTTTGTGCTCTCTTAGGAACAGTTCAGAAGCCATTGTTGTTTCGAGGTATCTTGATACACTTCTATATATCTTTTCTCCATTTTATGCTCATAACATTTCATGGTAATGATTGTAGAACTTCTAAATTTGTTTTTATACTGTCAGTTGAGAATTATGATTGCAGGTTTGTATCTTGCCGACCCCTTCACGCCCTTTGCTTTGAAGTTTCGAGTACTATAAATCTATTAGACAATATAAGCATTGTCATGACTATGAAGTTTTTGAGTTTATTACGAGTTATGACCGACAATAATAGCCAAAACAACTGCAAAACATACGCATTTGTGATTCTGATCTGCACCACGTTTTGGTAGATAGGAAGACTTCTAGTAGCTGTTATGTTGTATTGTGATTTGTGATACAATGACGTTGTCATCGAGTCACAAACACCCTGCTCATCATTATGCTCGATCTATCTTTTCATAGAGACTTACGAGCTAGGTCTGGTGAGGGAAAGAATACATCAATTCATATTCATAAAAGAGGATGCGGTAAAAGAGTCTCCATCTAAAATTAATCATCTAAAGAAAGATTGCGTGAAAATTATAATATTAATATAAATTTAAAACCACATTAACATACTAGCTTATGCTCTCCTTGGCCTCGCTTCTTTGGTAATTTTTGCTAGTATACTATTTTAGCCCATCCTGCATAATTTTTCATATTTCTTTTGAACATGACCTCCTCTATAATATGCTACTAAAACCTACAAATTATTTTTGTTCCCCACATTAAAATCTATAATTATTCCATAGAGGATATGACCTCACCTACATTATTTACTAAAACACTTTCTTGTTGTGTGAGCGATTTTTTTAAAACCAAATAATTACTTATTTAGAGGGCAAATGGATTATATATTAAATAGACTATGAAAAATCCTAATAAATACCCTACATTAGTGGAAACGGCTTCATGACTAGTCTTTTGAGATATTGTCTTTTGAAAGGCATATTTCAAGTTCAATTCATTAAAAATTAATATTTACTCATCGTATTCTTAATACCTACTTACATTATTATTAACATTTACTTATCGTATCCTTAACGGATACTTTTAATATCTTAAATTTCTACTTACATCATTGTTAATTTTTATAATATTTTAGAAAATATATAATGAGTCGAGCAACTAAAAATGATCTCAGACCGCTTCTCCCAAGAATTTGCGTTTATTTAAAACTTTAAAGGATGAAAAGTAGGAGGCTATAATTATTAGACTCCATACTTTTGAATTTATACTTTTTAATTATTTATTGTGAGAATTAATTTAGTGAAATAGAAAAAACTGTAAGGGGAATAATTGGGGAAGTCAATTGGTGACTGGTTCCAAGTCTGGGTGTTTGGAATTATGTATATAGGAACATGCCAATTGGCAATTGCCAAATGCTAAGCTACAACAGAAGACTCCACGAAGACGACAAGCAGCACTCAGAGTCAGCAAAGATTTTGGCTGAAAGCCGATAAAGAACTTCGAATAATATAATTTTTTATCAATTTTTCTACGATAGAATTAACTTTTGATTAATCATGAATAATAAAAATAATACTCCTTTCTGTTCAAAATTATTGTCTACTTTTTTTATTTAGTCAAGTCACTCTAATTGTTCACTTTCTATTTTGGGCAAAAATTGTTAGAAATACTTCACATGTGACTATGTGAGACAAGATCCCACATTGATAAACTAGTAGGTTGTTGACTTGCATATATAGTAGGTGAACTAATCTTCCTATTGTCATATGGTTTTGGGAAACAATAAACCTCACCGAGTGTATGTGCAAGTCAACGCTCTTGACCCGTGGGTTTATGAGCCCGAGCCTACGGGTGTCCCGTGACCCCACAAGTGAGCCACGGTGAGATTATGTCACGAATTGAGCTATAGACATGTTGATTGAGTTATAGACATGTTGATTATTATCTCTATTGAATATTAATTGCTCGTGTCCATAATGTTTACCTTGAATTGGTCTACCAAATAGAATAATGGACTATCCATTGTTCATAATTTTTTCAGTACGAGGACAACGTCACAGAATTTCTAACTGACAAAAGAATTAGGTATTATAGATGGTGAAATTAATTTCTTATCTTCAAAAAAAATATGATAAGTTAATTAGATTATATATAAATATAATTAATAATCAATCATATATCTTGTAGGTACACTTTAAAATTATACGAAGTAATATATAATTAAATTACATACCTAAAAAGTTATTGTACAAACATTCTTGTTCACAATAACTCTTGTCTAGCTATTTAACTAATCACCACCTCATCCCATCACAAACTCATTTGTGGAGCAAAAAAGAGGGAGGATTGAAGGCAAAAAGGGGGCACAATTATTTACATAATTATGAATTACAATAAAATGTAAATTTATATTCCCATTATAACAATTGAGAAATTAGAGTTGGACTAGAGAAATTGAACAAATTCTCAAGCCATGGGCTACATGATAAAGAGAATAATGGGTCTTGACCCCAATCCATACTTGTACCCGAATTCGAACCTGACTTAGGAACTTGAAGTTGTAAGCTCTCTTTTCCAAAAGGTGTTTGTATAGTGTTACAGGTATTCATCGGCGACACAATAATATTATTATTATCATTATTATTATTATTATTATTATTAGAATTTGTGATGTGCACAAAATTCTCAACTTCCTTCTTCAAAGTAGGAATGATCATATGAT
This sequence comes from Amaranthus palmeri, assembly GCA_019776075.1. Classification (NCBI taxonomy): domain Eukaryota; kingdom Viridiplantae; phylum Streptophyta; class Magnoliopsida; order Caryophyllales; family Amaranthaceae; genus Amaranthus; species Amaranthus palmeri. Next base: position 297,756 of record JAAKBH010000286.1, on the reverse strand, counting down.
TTGTTGGCATTGGTGTATACAAATGTTGTAATTGAGCATTACTATAAAATGAGCAAATTTCATATGATGATGATAAAGGAGATGTGGGATAAGATATATTATTTGACTTCTCTTCTTCCTTGGCTGCTCTTTGCTCAAGTTCTTTCAATGATGTTGCCTTTCTATATATCTTGCACAATACAATGTCCTACACACCAATACCAATATTATTATTTCCCATCATCACATATTTATATTCGATAAAAAAAACAGAGTATTATTATTTTTTATTGTGGGTTAGTGGATAAAAAACAAAATAAAAGAAATTGAATGATTAATTATCACCAAATTTATATTCAATATGTAATAACATTTAAAAAAATAACGCAATTTAATATTAGAAATGATCGGTTTATTAACTCTTATGAGATCAGATACAATCTCTTGATGAGACCAATTTAAACACAGTCATTCTTATAGTATGTATTAAATAAATGGGTTAATTAATACATGTCAAATAAATATGTAGGGCATGGGCCACTAATTAACTATCTAATAGTCCATTTATTTATACAAAACAATAACAGATATTCTTGTGAGAGACCGTCTTTTAAAAGACGACCCCAAAACAAGAAGCTCACATCCTTATTTTTCTCTTCAATTATTAATTGGATTATTTTCATCTTTTGAAGAAACCGTTTCTCACAACAATTTGTGAATAATAATTACACATTGAAACATAATTAATGCCGTAATTAATTAATTAAGATAATAAAATTGAGCATACCTTAAGTAAAACATAATTATCAGGGAGGCGATATTCATTCATAATCCAATCAGTTTTGGTACCTCTTGGAGCTCTACCTTGGTAGAACACAAGAGTCTTCCTTAACCCGATAACCCGTTTAGGCTCCGATAAGCTCACAATCTTACGATCCGAACCCGTTGCCTTCCAAAACCCATGTTCTGTGGTTCGGTTTGGCCTTCCTCCATTGCTATGTTTTCTGTCTCTTGGAACAAAAAAGTACCACTCTCTTTCTCCTATTTTTGCCAGCCCTGCAATTTTTTACGAGAATGTATAGATAAATAACGTTATTTAAAAAAAATAGTAAATTATTCTTATGTGTCTCTATTTTATAGGAGGGTTTTTTGAAATTTTATTTTATATTTTTCTTATTCTGTCTATTTTAATATTATATATTTTGTCTTTTTGTGATTATTTGCATAACTGTTGTTATTTAGGATAAACTAATTTTTCATACCACATTTCTATACACTAATTACTTTTTTAAGATTTATTAAAAAGAAATTTGATGAATTAAAAAAATTATTTTGAAGTAATCACACGAAACATGGTAGAAGTATTCAATATTCACAAATTTTTAAATGAAACTGTCTTATAATAAGATCAAAAATAAAATTATTTCTTCTATATTGTTATCTTTATCAACCTGAACAACAAACTAGTGTTACGTATAAGAGTTTTCTAACACTCAAGGCCGTCGAATGGCAAGTGCAAAGCGGTTAACCGCCCAGGGCCCCGTGTTTTTTAGGGCCCAAAAAACTTTTTTTTTATGTATATAAGTGATATTAATTTGAATCAAATTTATATATAACTTACATTTTTATGCTAAATAATATGAGTTTTTAGTGTTTTTTATGTAAAGTAGATTAAATATTAACAATAAAAACAAAAGATGTATTATATTATGCGTTATGTCTTAAGTTTTTAGGGGCTCATTTTTATCTTTTGCTCTGGGGCCCAAAAATGAACGAGACGGCCCTGCTAACACTCCTTTTTATTTTTTTATTTTTTTACACTTTATAGAATGGATTTTCTCACGGTATTAGTCAAAGTGTTACAAATAAATTGAAATGCAAGAAGTAAAAAGGGTACTCCTTTGTTCCTTTTTAATGTTACTATTTGGGTTTTTTTTACCAAAATTAAGAAAAATGGAATCTTTGGTGGTAGTGGGTATTATTTTAATTCTATAGTGATGGAAAGTAATGATTATATTGGAAATATTAGAGAAAAAATAATTAAATAATAGTGCAATGTAACGATTGTATTGGAATTATAAGAGAGAAAATAATTAAATAGTAGTGTTAGTAAGAAAAGTGGGGTTTTAAGGGGTAAAAGTGGGATGCAAACTTTCCATAAATAGAAAATATTCTAAAGTGGAAAAACTTATGAAACTACCCGTTCTAGTAAGGTGGAAAAATAAAAAGAAACGGAGAGAGTAGCATGTAAAAAAGTACAAAAAAAATTATATTATATACCCTCTCTATGTTTAAACTTTGCTACATTTATTCTTTTACATATATTACTCAATGTAAAAATTCAATTGTTAATATATCTTTGATTATACACAGTAAAAACAATAAGTAGTTAATACAAACAATTCTTGTGTTAAGACGAATCAAACCAAATTTAACAACTTGTAAGTATGTTTTAACTTATAGATTAAAAATAAAATAAAAATCGGACAAAATATAAAAGAAAAAAAATAAAATGCAAATATTCAAACCTGGTAAATCCCAAGGATCAAAACCATAAATGTTAAGAACTCCAATGATATCGTGGTGCATTTTTCTGCCATTAATAATGTTCTTTAAGTAAAAATCTAATAATTCTTCTTCCGTAGGATGAAATCGAAAACCTGGTAGCTCAAAACTTGGGGATGAAGTTTTATCCATGCCTTATTAATTAAGTTTTTTTAATCCTTTTTCTTTCTACAAACTATAGTATAAGAGAAAACTTAGGTTAATTAAATTAAATGATGAAATATATAAATGCTATTTATAAGAAAATTAAGAAACGACTGTTTAAGATTGATAGCTAATATTCTACATGATTGATGATTCATGTACGAAAAGTCTTGGCAAGAGTCCACTCTTGGGTCAAGATGGACCCACACGGTAACGACTGACCCTCTTTTTTTAAAAAAAATAAAGACTTCAAATAAGTAAGTAATTAATTAATTCAAAAAAAAAGTAAGTGATTAATTGATTATTTTTTGGCTTAGAAGTTTTTGTCAAAAGATTTAAACTCTTAATATATATCTCAAATTATTCTGATGTGCAAATTTTATTTAACCGCAAGCGCACGGTGTACGTGTAGTCGCGGGTCGAACACAAGGAAGCTTGGGACAATGGACTTTACGATTTAGGTTGATTAGATTGCTAGAGGGAATAAAAATATTGATTGGTTTGTAGCTAACAACTAAGAATGCAATAATTAAAATGGATGTAATCTATATGATGATGAGATCTAGGGTGTCGGGCATCCCCTATAGTCTTGCATGATCCAATTCTCCTTAGTGTCTATGAAGTATAGGATTAATTGTGTGATTAAACTTGATCTTGTTAATCTCAAACTCTCGCTCTGTTGATTAACTATTAGATTTAGACCCTATTAATTCAATTCTCACGCGTTAACTTTATTGAACGAATTAATAAGAATTTAACTAAAGTTTACCCTAAAGCAAAGGCGATCCCAATCTCACACGCTAGTTCTATTGAATGGTTCGACAAAGCATATTTAATTTAGGGTTAATTGGCACAATTTAATCACTTTAATCCATAGTTTCATAGACACATCCAAGAATCAATTCATGCTCAACTAAATAGGTTCAAACCCTAACCCTAGAAAATGGATCTACTCACTAGACATGGTAAATGCAATAAACATCAATTCAAATTCAATTCTAAACATAAATGACAATGAATTAAGGGTTAAACTAAAACAAGCAATGATTAAATACTTAATAATGATGACAATGAATACTAAACAATGATGGAGAAAATGAAAATATTATTAAAGGATGATTAAAGCTAGAATTCAATGTTCAACTAACAAAACTTAAACTAATACAATAATTCAAAGGCAAAAGAAGAAAATAAACTTACAAACTTGAAGGATGAATAATTCTCAAAGACTAGATTAATGTTCTTGCAAAGTAAACTAAAACTAAAATGAAATTAAAGGCTAGATTAATGGAAGTTTAAGCAAAAACTAAGTAAAAGTGAAGGGAGGAAGAAGAAGAGACTCAGCATGATTAAGGAGCCTATTTATACTAATGAGGGTAATTAACCCTAAGCCCAAAGAAAGCCCGGAGAAAAACACGCATAAAACTTGAGATTAGACACCGCCGAGTCGGCTACCCAAAAAGTGCCAAGACAGCCGAGTCGTCCTGAGCTTCTGGAAAAAATGAAGATTTTGTCAGCCTAATTTCGCCGAGTCGGCGACCTCATTATTTGCCCCACAGCCGAGTCGGCGGTTGCTGGCAGACAGATTCTGCTGACTTCAAACGGTCGCCATTTCTTGCTCGGTTATCGGAATCGGACATATAATATACCGTTGGAAAGCCCTTGAAGTCTAGTTTCCAATGCCGCAAACCTTGCATTAATACGATATTCCTATCAAAAGTTATGGCCAAAAGAGTAGACATGTATCAAATTTCACCTCAAAATAACCACACTTTCTACTCTTTTGCTCTTTTACTCCTCATGCCTTGATAAAATTGATAGCTTGATACGTTCTTTGAGCCCGGTAAACATGGTTAGCACCAAAAACACACAAAAATGACTCAAAAGCGCATAATTCACCCATCTTCCCATACTTTGACCATGAAACACCGAAATAGAGTGAAACCAAACGAAATGACCCCGAATCTCCTTCAAAGCACCGCAAAAGAGCATAAAGATACAAACGATTAGTGCAAATAATTGCACTTATCAAACCACTCCATGTTTAACCTTTGCTAGTCCTCGAGCAAATCAAGGTTGAAAAGAATAAAAGCAAGGTTAACATACGGTCTCCAAATTCAAGCACAAATGAGCTAAGATGTTTCAATGAAATTTCTCTCTTTTTCTCTCATTTTGCCTAGGAACTCATTTCGGGTTTTCGTCCTAGCCACTCTTTCATTTTTTCAAATCTCACATTGCTCACCCACTCATGCCGCTCTTTTGCCTAGGTCGCCCTTGCGGGTTTTCAACCTAGCGGGCTTATCTCTTTTGAAGCATGTTTCCCTTTTTCTAATGAATAACATGTACAAACTTAGCAAAACAAAAGTAATAATACAATATAAACATGAAGCTAAGAATGTACACAAATGAAGCACAAAGAGAAAATGAGTAGCAATAGGGATCAAAGCACAGAAAAGAATGCATAGCTAACTAAAATACTCCAATGATGAACTGGGATAGCACCATCAGTTGCATCATTACCTCTTAAGACATGAACACCGGTTCTCCTTATGGCTCCCCAAAAGAAAGAGGCTTCCTATCTTAGTCTCCTTATCTCTCATAAAAAAAAAATGATCTCACTTAGGCCCATATAAATCCCAAACCCCTTGTCGACCTCATGCCCAACCCAAAACAAACATCCACACAACATCAACACAACCACAACAAAATGAAACCAAACAAAGACACCCAAACTCCAAACAGTATGGCTCAAATAATGGAGCTCTTGGATCTCGCAATCCAAGAACTAATTTGGACAAAAGAGGATGGGGGCTTATGTAGGCTAAAAATTTGTAGCTCAAACAACATGCAGTGGTTAGTATAAGATGATATGCGAGAATATAAGTGAGGATGGCTAGGTGGGTTAAGGTGGGACAATTTAGTGGAGCTAGAATTCGATAGAAGATAAAGATAGGAAAAGAAGTATACCTGCGAATGCCATGGAAAAGGATGTAGATAGATGTCGATTGAAGCACATTCACTCTCCTTTTGCCTAGTCCTCCTTCACAGGTTATGGCTAGCACTCTCATACTTCTTTTTTTCACTTTTTTTTTCAATTTTTTTTCTTTTTTTTTTTTCATTTTTTTTTGAACAGAAAATAAAAGACAAAGTAAAATAAAAGACAGCCTAAAAACTAATCTAAGAAAACAAAAAGAAAAACTACAGCTAATAGATGTAGACTCCACTCCATGTTTATCGAAAGCATTGTCCCCAATGCTTAGCTCCGTAGCAAGGGAACAAACCATGAAAAACAAAAACATATGGATAGGGGAAGTCTAAAAGGAAAAAAAAAAAACTAAAACAAAAAGAAGCTCTAGCTAAAAGTACGGGTTGCCTCCCGCAAAGCGCTCGTTTAACGTCATTAGCTTGACGTGTTTCAACACATGAAAATCAACTGGGCTCAAGGTCGTTACAAAGGAAAAGATTTTCCTTGGTAAGGGTATCCAAACCAACATTTACTACATACCTAGCCCAAGCACTATCACTGTCTACAAAACAGATACTTTCAAAACTATTGTCCCCAACCAACTTTTTCTTTTTCTTTCTCTTACAAAACTTCTTTCTATGGTTGTTGTTGGGGACAACATTAGCATTATGAACAACTGTAAGCATACTAGAAGCTACCTTGGGAGGTGTGGAACACTCCCTTGTCACATCTTTCTCCTCATGCAATGGCTCTTCGTCTCGCAAATCGTTATCCTGCACAAGTTCATCATCTTGCAACAACTCGTGGGTTAGATCAAAATTTTCATCACATATACCATCCCAACTCATTACTACTTCACTCCCCCCAGTGCCTTCAAGAAAGGCCTGTAAAGCATCAAAATCCAACTCATAGCTGGATTTAGTGGGAGTGTCTATGTGACATACAGATTCAACAGACACAGAAAAATCAGGGGAACTATCAATATTGAATTCATGTTTATCATCCCCTATTTCCATCACAATTCTACCTCTAGCAACATCCACTACAGTCCCACAAGTCGCCAAACATGGTCTCCCTAGAATGATTGGGGTCTTAGGGTCCTCAGGTATATCTACAATTAAGAAATCACAAGGGACTTCGGACTGTCCAATTCCCACTAACACATCTATCAAGATCCCCTTAGGGTTGATGAGACTACGGTCGGCAAGTTGCAGTTTAGTCTCATAGGGGGCCAGTTTACCAACACATCCTAGCTTCTTATACAATGAATATGGCATCAGACTCACACCCGCACCCAAGTCACATAAAGCTTTGTTTATCAAAACACCTCCAATAGTAACAGGAATACTGAAACTGCCAGGGTCTCCTAACTTGGGAACTTTGATAGTTCCCCCATGCTTACCAGATAAAAGTTCCTCAAACATTTTGGGAACTGTGGGTGCCTTAGCTAGGATGTCAAGAAAAGACGACTCTAAAGAGTTGTCTTTAAGCAACTTGAAAAACTTCCCATACTTCTTCTCGAGTTTGGCTCGAGCCAACTTCTGAGGGAAAGGGACGTATTCAATTTTAAGATCAGTTACTTTGGATTTCTTCTCATTTTCATGACTATGTTTCAATTCAACAGACTTATAACAAGCAACATTAGAACTAGTATCACCAAGTGGCTTAACAGAAGACACATCCTGTAAGGGAGTGGCAGCCACATCATTACCTTCCACCTCGATCACAGCATTTATCTGGCTAGGTTCCTTGCCTTTGTGTTCAGGCTGGCTAGGAAACTGATTAGGAGCACGCATATTCTGCTGTTGAGACAACTGGGTCATTTGTGTCTCAAGCATCTTCATATGCGCACTGCTCGATTGAATATGTGCCTGCATCATGCTACGAAGCTCTGCAATTTGTGATTCTACATTGGATGGTGGTGGATGATGGTGATGTGGAGGTGGATGGTGGAGAGGTTTTGGCCTCTGGTTGAACCCCGGTGGATTATGTGGTGCTTGGTGTGAAGGGGGGTTCAACACGTTGGTACTCTTGTAAGAAAAGTATGGATGATTCTTAGTACCTGCATTGTAAGTGTTAGAGAATGGGTCGTTTGCCGGTCTACCATACACAGCGTTTGCCTCCTCGTAAACGTGGGGGCATGCACTAGAACAATGACCGGAAATGCCACAAGTATCACACATAGAAATATTATTAACTGAAGAGCTAGAATTACCACTTACCATACTTACCTTGGCCATTTGCTCGGATAGAGCGGCCATCTGTCTCGTGAGGGCCTTGATAGCCTCACTATCTGTGGAATCCTTTTGTGTTGTGCGATCTCTTTCACTACTCCAAGAAAAGCTATTCTTGGCCATGGTCTCAAACAGTCTCAAGACCTCTTGTGGTGACTTAGAGTCCATGTCACCATTACAAGCTGCATTCACCGAGGACTTGTGCTCATCATGCAATCCTACATAAAAGGATTGGGCAAGCAACCAATCTGGGATTTGGTGATGAGGGCAACTCAATAAAAGGTCTTTAAACCTCTCCCAGGCCTCGTGAAACGACTCGAAAGGCAACTGCTTAAAGGTCTGCAGCTGCGTCCTTATCTGCGATGTCTTCCTAGGAGGATAGAACTTGGCCAAAAATGCATTAGCCAACTCCTCCCAGGTCCGGTATATCCCTGCAGGTTCAGATTTAAGCCAGGCCTTGGCCTTATCCCTCAAACTGAAAGGAAAAAGCCTTAGCCGTACAGCATCTTCATTCAAATCCTTTTGGGTGATAGTATCACACCTCTCCACAAAGTCAGAAATATGATCATGAGGACTCTCTGAAGGGTGCCCTCCAAACTGATTCCGTTCAATCATCTGGATGAGATGAGGTCTCAGTTCGAAGTTATCAACACCAAAATTTGGCTTAACAATACATGGAATAGAACTTAGGGTGAGCGAAGGCGCACCCATGCGGCCAAAGTTATTGTTAACATTATTATCATTGTTTTGGGCCGCCATTGTTACCTGTCTTACCTGTCTTACCTGTCTTACCTCCTCTTCTCTAGCTCGCCTTCTAAGGGCGTTAAGTCGGCGAGCTGTAGCTTCGATTTCAGGATCAAAATGTTCAAGAGATCGGGACCTCCTGGTCATTCAACAAAGAAACCAAAGCAAGTGTAAGATCTGGGGAGGGGGCAAACAAGAAAAGCAAAATAGTCAACAAAAACCAACAAATCAATTGTCCGGCGCTTCCCCGGCAACGGCGCCAAAAACTTGATGTGCAAATTTTATTTAACCGCAAGCGCACGGTGTACGTGTAGTCGCGGGTCGAACACAAGGAAGCTTGGGACAATGGACTTTACGATTTAGGTTGATTAGATTGCTAGAGGGAATAAAAATATTGATTGGTTTGTAGCTAACAACTAAGAATGCAATAATTAAAATGGATGTAATCTATATGATGATGAGATCTAGGGTGTCGGGCATCCCCTATAGTCTTGCATGATCCAATTCTCCTTAGTGTCTATGAAGTATAGGATTAATTGTGTGATTAAACTTGATCTTGTTAATCTCAAACTCTCGCTCTGTTGATTAACTATTAGATTTAGACCCTATTAATTCAATTCTCACGCGTTAACTTTATTGAACGAATTAATAAGAATTTAACTAAAGTTTACCCTAAAGCAAAGGCGATCCCAATCTCACACGCTAGTTCTATTGAATGGTTCGACAAAGCATATTTAATTTAGGGTTAATTGGCACAATTTAATCACTTTAATCCATAGTTTCATAGACACATCCAAGAATCAATTCATGCTCAACTAAATAGGTTCAAACCCTAACCCTAGAAAATGGATCTACTCACTAGACATGGTAAATGCAATAAACATCAATTCAAATTCAATTCTAAACATAAATGACAATGAATTAAGGGTTAAACTAAAACAAGCAATGATTAAATACTTAATAATGATGACAATGAATACTAAACAATGATGGAGAAAATGAAAATATTATTAAAGGATGATTAAAGCTAGAATTCAATGTTCAACTAACAAAACTTAAACTAATACAATAATTCAAAGGCAAAAGAAGAAAATAAACTTACAAACTTGAAGGATGAATAATTCTCAAAGACTAGATTAATGTTCTTGCAAAGTAAACTAAAACTAAAATGAAATTAAAGGCTAGATTAATGGAAGTTTAAGCAAAAACTAAGTAAAAGTGAAGGGAGGAAGAAGAAGAGACTCAGCATGATTAAGGAGCCTATTTATACTAATGAGGGTAATTAACCCTAAGCCCAAAGAAAGCCCGGAGAAAAACACGCATAAAACTTGAGATTAGACACCGCCGAGTCGGCTACCCAAAAAGTGCCAAGACAGCCGAGTCGTCCTGAGCTTCTGGAAAAAATGAAGATTTTGTCAGCCTAATTTCGCCGAGTCGGCGACCTCATTATTTGCCCCACAGCCGAGTCGGCGGTTGCTGGCAGACAGATTCTGCTGACTTCAAACGGTCGCCATTTCTTGCTCGGTTATCGGAATCGGACATATAATATACCGTTGGAAAGCCCTTGAAGTCTAGTTTCCAATGCCGCAAACCTTGCATTAATACGATATTCCTATCAAAAGTTATGGCCAAAAGAGTAGACATGTATCAAATTTCACCTCAAAATAACCACACTTTCTACTCTTTTGCTCTTTTACTCCTCATGCCTTGATAAAATTGATAGCTTGATACGTTCTTTGAGCCCGGTAAACATGGTTAGCACCAAAAACACACAAAAATGACTCAAAAGCGCATAATTCACCCATCTTCCCATACTTTGACCATGAAACACCGAAATAGAGTGAAACCAAACGAAATGACCCCGAATCTCCTTCAAAGCACCGCAAAAGAGCATAAAGATACAAACGATTAGTGCAAATAATTGCACTTATCATATTCTTAATTAAAAATTATAAGAAGTTGATTTTAATCAGGGCCGTCGACTGGGTCCTGTGTTTTTTAGGGCCCAAAAAACTTATTTTGATGTATATAAGTGATACTAATTTGAATTAAATTTATACATAACTTACATTTTTTGCTAAGTAATATATGAGTTTTTAGTGTTTTTTTGTAAGTAGTTTAAATATTAACATTAAAAAACAAAAGGTATATTATATTATGCGTTACGTTTTAAATTTTTAAGGGCTCATTTTTTTTTTTGCTCTGGGGCCAAAAAATGAACGGGACGGCCCTGATTTTAATAATCCTTGTATTGAGACGAATAAAACAAGAATCCACATAACTATGGTTTAACTTATAGATTAAAAGTAATAAGTAAATAATACCAAAAAAATAAATGGGACAAATTAAATAGGGTGTATAGGAGGGAGTAATAAATTAGTTTTAATAGAGGACTAAAATAAAATATGGACAATTTCGATGACACGATGTGAATATATCGGATATAAAAAAATAGTGCATTGAATTAGATTCATATCCTAACATACGACTATATGTTTTTTTACACTGATGAACTACAATTGCATGTTTATGAGATTATACGCAAAATCTTCAAAGCGGAGTCTTGTAAAGCTACAAAGTAGAGACACAAGGCTCAAAGTTTATTGTTTTCAATATTTGATGAAAAATGTATAGTAATAAAAAATAAATTTATTAAAATTAGAATTTATATATAATGGAGTGCCAATTAGTTAATTTTTACACAAGTTGATCTCACTATGAGGTGTTTAACAATTGGCTGTTGGTTGTTACCTTTTTTAGTTGGCTTGTTTAACTAACGGAAAATATTGGTTGTTTTTGTTGACTTTTTAAGTTAGCTTAAAAACTCAGTTGTTTATAGAGATGTTTTGTAAATTTAGGTATAGGTTGTTTATTATTAGAGAAAAAGTGAGTCAATAACCCAAAAGTCAACAAAAAAGCTAACCAGAATGGCTTTTTTATTTTTATTTAAAAGTCAGCTTTTCGATTAATTTAAAAATCATTTACCAAATAATATATTCACATTTTAACTATTTAACCAACCAACAAACCAAAATTTAAAAATTAATTAAAAAATCGAATGTAAAAACTATCATCCAAACACCCCTTATATGTTTCTATCCAGGGCCGGGCCCTGGGCGAAATAACACATTTGGGTCCTTTTTCTTTGCAATTTATAACATATATGGACAGTCTACAATCATTAATTTTGCTTTTTTGATAAGGGGTCCTGGACGATGATCCCTCTTGCCCACCCTTAGGGCCGGCCCTGTTTCTATCAAGCATGAAATTGCTAACATAAAAGGTTTCCAAGCAATGATTTGGATTGAGTGGTGTAATAGTAAAAGTAACACTAGTTCAAAGTAATGAGACCATTTCAAGTTTAATTTTCAACTACAAATAATGTTAGTGGTCTTAAACTCTAGATAAATATTATGTACTTTTTTTTTTATTTTCTTATTAGTATTCCACCTCACAAGTCACTTTCTTTACCAATTCTTAGTTTGACGTCGCTTTCTACTTTTGTCTAATTTTAGTATTAAGACAACGACCACAATGGAGCCAAATGCATGGTGCATTACCACGATGTTTCCCCAAATGTAGATACTCCATCTCTCATTTTTAATTTTTTTTAATTTTACTTTTTACACACTTTTTCTAAAGTAAAATTTGAGTCTAAATTTTTCAAAATAAGTAAAATATAAATTATTAAATTCGTATAATTAGAAATCGTGTATTAAGAAAAATCTTACACTATTTCACATTAATATATGTTATCTAACTTTAATATATATATTGTTAAAAAGTCAACTCAATCAAAAGTTTAAACTATAGAAGTTGAGATATTAGGGCATGTTATATATTCTAGCATGTCTTCTCTAGGTTAAAAAAGTATGGATGACGCAAATTAAAATCACTTGATCATTTGAGGAGTAGTTATAAAATTCGTGACCTTTTTGTCAAGAAATCAACTCAACTACGAGTATAAGCTAGTGATTGATATTGATTCATGATATACCGAGTAACACCTTAAACTAATTAGGTAAATATTATACGGAGTATATTACACTAGGGTCTTTGTTTGATGCCGTCTCATCAAGAGACTATTCAAAATTTTGATTTTTGCATCAAGCTAACTGTATTTGTTGAAAATATTAATCTTACCAAATAGTTAAATTACTTGAATTAAAATTAAAATAAAAAATTTGAATTCATATTAACGAATTGGTACCGTAAATCAAGTTAAAAACTGGGAAAATCAAATTTCAAAAATTCAAGTTTTTGTGTTTTCATTGATGACTTCAATGTTCTTCATTTATTTATCACTTTTGATTTTCCAATGTTTGAATAAAAGTAGGTTATCCGTTATTGATCTATATAGGTGGCACTATCAATGTAAGGGTCATGAAATAATTGTTTGGGGAGAAGTCAAGATGTGGGATAATTAATTAATAATGGGTTCAAACACGGGTTAGAGCATGGATCAAGGAGATGATCCAGGGTGATTTATAGGTTAATTACAGATATCTTGAATGATTGTATGTTGTTTGTGGAAAAATATTTAGTTGGTTATTTAGCTGGTAAAATATCAATTAATAATTAAAAAATAAAATATAATTGTGAGAACGGTCTTTGTGGATTTTATTTTTAATTATTATTGAGTTTTATAAAGAATATAATTGTGAATTTTATATAAAGCTTTATTATAAGGCACATATTTTAAGGCACAAGACTTTACAGAATATTAGAGTTAATTTTAATAACTTAATCAGCCAACAGCTCCACAAACTTTTAAGTTGGACAAAATTAATTAAGATAAGCTGAATCCCAAAAGGAATATTTGATGATTGACTTTTATGTTGGCTTTTTAGTTTGTCAAAATGCCAAAAAAGAATGTTTTTGGTAAATAATTTTTTAGTCGGACTTTTAATCTAAAATGAAAATGCTAATTTAATCGACTTTCACTGATTTTTAACTTGTTGATTTTATTTTTTTTTATCGGGTATGAGGGCCTAAAATAAATTAGGAGGGCATGCACATCTATAAGACATTTGTGTTATTTCGTTTTGAAATCATAGATGATAGGAATAAAATGGAACTTGAGTATTACTCCTATTAAGCATTAACCCAATTACTCTTTACTCTAGCAAAAGGGTATATCCATAGCCCATAGGGTCCTTTTGATTGTACCAAAAAAGTAGGGTTGGAATTTTAAGCAAGACCTACATTTGTAGTGTAATAATGTACCTTTTTTATAGTCACAATTTCTTAGAACCTTCCTAGGACAATTAATAATAACTAAGAACAATAATCGTAGTCTAGAATACTAATGTAGTCTTTTGACATAAGTGAAAAAAATTGAGAAAAAAATAAAGTGAAATTTTATTGTAAAATAGAAAAAACACATGGATGAAATAAAAATATTAGTTGAATATATAAATGAGAATTAGAGAAAGAAAAAGTGTTATAATTAAAAATAAAAAATATGATAAATTTAATGAGATAAATTAAAAAGAAAAATGCAGTTTACTGTGGCTTGAGCTTATGATAAGGATTTTATGAGTAAAATAGACGCTTTTTTTTTTGGAAGATAGACATTTAAATATATGAGAGCTTGGTGTAAATATAAAAAGTCGAGAAATTATATATTTATTTGAAATACATCATACAATAAAATGAACTAATTGGACCAGAACTAAAAAAAGATAACACACTTTTAATAAAATAAACCCACTTAAAGAATATACTTTTATAAATTTAACCCACTTACTTAATTTCTTGGCTCCACCACCCATTCTTTCACTTATCTCGTATGATTAGTTGGTGCCCATCCCAAACAATCAACATGTAACCTTTCCAATTTAATAAATTAACAATTAGTAACGACTAACGACCGATTATTATAGTCATTTTTTATATCTTAGATCAAAAGTTAAATTTCACTTTCACTTTATTAATTAGGTCATTGAGTTTGGATGCAAAAACAAAACACAATTAAGCAACTTTATTTGAAAAGTTAGAGCATGTTCTCAATGATTATTACTCGGTTTATTTTATTTGATTTGATTTGATTCGACATAATAGATTTAAAATGATATGTTAAATTAAACTAATAATATAAATCAACTAAATTTAAACATCATTATCATCATCCTACTTAGTATATCTCGCTCATAAAAGACTATGACAGAGTCTGAAAAGAAAAGGACGGCGGCAACTCATACGCATAAAGGAGAGCACGGCCAAAAGGAGTCCCCCATCTCTAGAAACAAAAAAAGGTTCCTACGCCGAGAAAAAGAAAATCAACTAAATTAAATGATTAATGAATTTGTAATAGATTGGATTGAATTAAACTAAATTAAGCTTATTTAAAAGAAAATGGACTGATTACAAGTTACGAGACAGTGTAAAACCGGCCCTTTTAGGCTTATTCTTGCTCAAAATTTCCCATACGTTCGTAAGGTACGAAGTTATATATAAAAGTGGTATGGTTGATTTTTTGTCTAGAACACGTTATCTCTATAAAAACCATAAATAACTACTCTTGTGTGAAATAATATCTCAATGAGACAGCCTCAAAATAAAAAAAAACTCATATTTAAATATTTACTAATTTTTTATTTAGAACATCTCACCATGAGAGGTGAGACAATCTCAATTGAGATAGCCTAAACCCTTACAAAATTAATTATTGCCCTATACAATTCAAATTACATTATTTAGTTATGTTTTTACTAATAGGCTTCTTGTACGATCTCATCTCACGCTGAGACGATCTTATACAAGACTTGCTATTCAATATTATATTTAAATTCTATTTGTTAAGCTATTTAATCTAATGAGACCAGCAAATATAAGAACATCAAAGGATAGTTTTAGGCCCACATTTCTAAGTGGCCTTGAAAATTGAAATAACCCATAGAGAAATTGGTAAAGGCCCATATTTTTATGCTTAAGGACGTGAAAAATTGAAATGATTGAGCAACAAAATAAAAAAAATCAATAAATAAAATGTTTGAAACTTTATTCCAAAATAAGCACTTTTTTCCCTGAGCATAGGTTCGGACCGGTAACAGCGAACAAGGGACTTTTTTTTAAAATAGGCATTGGGTTTGTTCGCTGTTAGTAACAGCGAACAAATTAAAATTGGTCAAATAAAAGTTAATCTCAAATAATGGTGGAGAAATTAAAAAAAAAAGAAAATTTAATGGGTGTTCGCTGTTAATAACAGCGAACAAACACCATTAGAAATTTTGCCAAATGTCTACCATTTTCCTCAATTCTTTCGTTCTTCAACAAATTGCAGATCTTGTTCATCATCTTCAAGTTTTTTCTCTTCACTAGAATCTACATATTCCCAGGAATCAATATCAGATAATGTCAACAACAACAACAGTCTCAACGTCAAAGTGGAAAATTGCCCAATACCCAACACAAAATCATCAAAATCCCACCTCTTCTCCTCAATCTGATGCAATTAGCAGTTTACTAAGCTATAGCATGGACCTTCTGCTTTAGGGTACTTACTATGGGCAGAAAAACAACTTGGATTTGGTGAAGGAATTGAATTTTTTTGGTGTATTGTTCTACAAATTAATGGGTTTGAAAAATCAGAAAAGTGGGTTCAACAATTGGTTTCTCACCAACTATCCCCTGATGCTACAACTTTCATTCAAGGCTTAAATCACTGCAGAAAAAGGTTTGATTTTACATTAGATTCATCTATTTTTAATCATTTATTATATGGTTTCATAATTCACCAAAAAGTTTGATGCCGGATTCGAAAGCAGCTTCCGAGTTGTTGATAAAGATGAAAGATATGGGTATGGTGTTTGTTCGCTGTTATTAACAGCGAACACCCATTAAATTTTCTTTTTTTTTTAATTTCTCCACCATTATTTGTGATTAACTTTTATTTGACCAATTTTAATTTGTTCGCTGTTAGTAACAGCGAACAAACCCAATGCCTGTTTTAAAAAAAGCCCCTTGTTCGCTGTTAGTAACAGCGAACCGGTCCGAACCTATGCTCAGGAAGTTTCAAAAACGTTTTATTTATTGATTTTTTTTTATTTTTTTGCTCAATCATTTCAATTTTTCTAAGGACGTATGGTTATCCAGTTATCCTTATAAATAAACTAGCACAAATTGTTGTAAGAGATGGTGTCTTCGAGCTAGAGACACATTTAATATATGGTCTAAATAGCCCAATTAACACAAATTAAAGAGAAATTAAGAATGTGTGTTTCTTATTGTGAGGAATAGCTGATAAATTAGGGATGCCGGATGCGGATAACTGTGAAGTATGAACGAACAGCTAGTCACCTGAGAGACCGTCTATCTGAGAGATGTCTCTCAGGCCCAGTCCATCAAATCGTATCTTCTACTCTTCACATTTTTTTTATGGGCTAACCAAATAAGAGATGGATTCTCAGAAAGACCGTCTCTCACAAGAATTTGTGATGAACTAAAAGCTGATTACCCAGGTGACCCATAGTCAAGGGCTGGCCCAACGTGAAAATGTATGTTTCAGCTTTGTATGAGATGGTCTCATTGTGATAACATTATCTTTATATGAGTTGAAATATCTACTAATATAAATATATTACTATATAAATTTTTTGTTTTAAGATCGTGTCACTGAATTTAATCAAAAAAACATTAATATAGAAATGGATAATCCTTGCAAAAAGCACACTCGAACAATTACATTATGATATGCAGGAGGTTGACAAACTAGTGTAAGAATACAAAACTTTCTTAAAAATAGAGTATACAAACTGAATGATACTCAATTTCAAGCAACAAAAGGGAAAATTTAAAGACAGACATCATGATATATCTATATTTATGCAAAACATAGTAGAAGTGTTTTCTCCTTTATCCTAAGATATACTTGTATCGATCCTTTCTTCTAAGGCCTTCAAACCTTAGCTAAGCTTGATTTATAATATTAACCAGATTCATTTTAAAAAAAAGATTCTAAGATATACTTGCTTCAACTTTTATTTTTCATCCGTTATACCATACAATTGTATTGTATATGTTATAGTATAAAGTAATTACACTTGTATTTTATTCTTAGTTATATCTTATTTACTCTTACACTTTTGTTATTAATATGAAAATAATGATAATTTTCTACGACCAATCATTAATTCCTTCATACTTTTGCGTTTTTGTTGAGCCAAAATGGTGCAAGCATGCTCGTCGATTAGCAAGGGCAAAGCGGGTAATTACTCAGGATTCCAAAGTTTTTAGTGTCCAAAAAATATATTTTTATGTACAAAATTTTATTAAGTTATTAACAAAAGTTACATAAAAGTTTATAATTTACATTATTTTTGCTATGTAATATGAATCATTATAATTATTTTATAAATAGTTAATATATTAGCAATACAGATCAAAACCAGTACAATATTATTTACTACGCCTTAAAGTTTTAATAGCCTTTTTCATTTATCGCTCTAAAGCCCAAAAATAAACAAGATGGCTCTACAGACTGGTACATAGTCACTAATTAATTAAAAAGAAGAGATATAAAGGACTAAGTATATATTTTAGTGTTATAAAGACATACAAGGTGTAGAAGTATCAAGTAGTACATGAACATATAATCCCCCAATAAAGAAGTAGAAGAAGCAATGACTACAGTTATGGTTCAATTGTTCAAAACATAAAACCAGATAACTAGTACAACTACATATTCTGAATTATAAAAGTTACTGATTTTTTTACCATAAATTATTATGTCTCTAATCTGAACAAAGTTTATGAACATTGATACCAAGACACTGACCAAATAAAGATGAAATTGTATGATTAAAGTGCAGAAAATAATTGAATAAGAGTATATTATTATTAAAGAAGATGGTTTCAGAAAATAATTTATGTCATAGTATAAGCTAAGAATGGTAAAAAAAGAACAGATTGTGTACAGAAATTCTGGGTCAGGTTCATTTTTTTATACATATATATACTTCTACTACTAATAGTTAAATTTAATTTGTAAAATGCACCCAAATAAAAAAAAAGTAGAAGATAAAAAGTGGGAAATATGTACTAGAAAATGGGTAAGAGAGCCAAGAGGAAAAGAGTAGTCTCCATCTCTACACATGTCCCGGAGCTTTAAAGTTAGAAGACATGTCCATGAGAAATAGACCAAACCAAGGTATGGTTCTTGGTGGGGGACTCCTACTAATTTGAGGCATGTGTTTTTGTACTCTTTTTTTTTTATTTAATTTCTATTGGGTTTTATCATTTTGTTCGGCTAATTAAATTTATGTATATGTATATATTTATTTAGTTAAAATATATTGGTAAAAATGTGTGAATAAGATTAACGATAAATGTGACTATAGATGATATATTGAGTGGAACTGTAATTCTGGTTATCGAATAAATATAAAATATAGAACTGATAGAGCATTGAAAATTAGAAAATGTCTTAAAGTAAACTACACGAATATAGTACTCTGTTATCATTGAGTCGTGATTATTTGATTCGAAAAATATGATTGCAAAGATTTTTAAATGTGCGTTGAGTTATAGTTCGTTTGTGTAAACATATAATTAACGAGTTAGTATTTTATTTGTATTTATGAAGGAATCGACTCAATCAAAAGTTCAAGTTTTTGGTCGAGTTGGTTTTTGACATGGTACCAGAGCCAGCATGACAAGAAGTCACAAGTTCGAATCTTAACCAACCCTCATCTATAGTGGAATATTTAGCACCAGGTATGAAGACGACCTGTGTTGCTTCAACACATCTAGCCCAAAGGGATCTCGTGTGAGAAAGTGTGTTAGAGTATATATAACATATTCTTAAACTTCAACTATTAGCTTAAGTTTTTTGTTGAGTAGGTACATTCACAGTATTCTTCTCGATTACTTAGACCTAAACCTCTGGCCTAAATACTAGTAGAAGGATTTCCTACTTTTAACTTGGTCCTTACGCCCATGAGGATGAGATAATACCCATATATACTTGAATGATTCAAAAAAATATGCGAAAAAGGAAGGAAAATTGGTACATTAGTACCACTTGCATGCATGTTTGTTTGATTGGTGGAGGACCATTCCTATTTACAACCGCTAAAATACTAAAACTAAAATTCTGCGGGTGCTACGGCTTAATTCATTTCCATTCTGCAGAGCAGGAATGCTCCAACTTAATACTATATACTGCTCCTTAGTCCTTTCTTATTTAAATTATTGCCTCACCAAAAACGTTTATTAAAAGGAGAATCTAGTTACGGAACGACCTAGATCATAATTCAAGTCATTTGATTAAAAATTATGTTAATAATAAAGTGTGTAACGTACTAACGTGTGATGCGGAAAAATGATAGTTAAGATTGTTCATTAATGCACTTTTATAAATGACCGTTCAGTATATCCTATTATTTGTGTTTTAAATTCGCCACTGATTATTAAAAAGGTCAATTAAAGAAACATGATTATTAAAAAAGTCAAGTAAAGAAACATTATAAGCGAGGGGGTAATTTAAAAGAAAATAGTTTAAAATTATTTGAGGAAAATATATGTTAATTCTAATTTCTAAAGATAACAAATTAGATTCATTAAGGATTTCAAGTTAGATGAAATATCATCTATGAATATTAAAAGCTTACTTTACATAATAAATTTTAAGTTCAATAATGAATTTTAAAATAAGGTAATACTCTCTCACACCAAATTTAGTTGTTTCAATTGCTTGAACACACTTGTCGAGATAATATTTTGACTATTAATATATTTAATTAAGTATGCTTAAATAAAAATTATGAAAAGTTAATAAGAATAATCCTTTAATTGAGACGAATGAAACAAGATCTCATATAACTATGTTTTAACTTATGGATTAAAAATAAAATACAAATTAAATGAGATTGATGAATAGTGTAAAAAAGCAAATAAAACAACTAAATTGATTCGGAGGGAGTAATATTTATACTCTTTAAGATTATACATAAAAATTAACAAAATTCATTGTTATTAATAATTTAATTTATCAAGATAATCTTTTCGAGAAATTGGAAATCAATATTAATTATCAATACTTTAAAATATTAAATGATAAGCTAATAAAATATAAATTCTTATGTTTTTTAAGTACAATTACTATTAAATTACATAAATAAAATCTAAGAGTCATTCTTATATACAACGTTTAAGGCTGTTTATGTCATTTACCTTTATAATACGATCAAGTGTCCTAATGTATTTGTTTAGATTTCTAATTTTGTAAAGATAAACTATTTTTAAGTTACTTAGAAAATTGAAAATTTATGAATGAATTTAAAAATACAAAATTCTAAATAGTAAGTACAATTATTATACACGAAAAAAGTAGCAAGAGAAGATATAAATATACATAGTATCATTAATATAATAGTATTATACGTACATACAATTGTAGAACCACTACATCCAATCCATAGATAACTTTTGGGAGGTTGATGTTCCAAACATTAGAGGTAAGTGTTCCAAAAAGGTACCAAAAGTTCTATAGCCAAAAAAAAAAAAACCACTAGACATTTTGCACTTGTAGACTTATAGCATTCTAGCATTAGCACAAGATTTTCCTAATAGTTAGTCCTTAATATGAAACACCCCTTAATTACTTCTCATTTCCTACTAGTATAGTTTACTTGAAATACCTAAAAAGGACCCAAAAGGAAGTTTAATCTTCTTCACCCTCCTATTTAGCTAATTTTCCTTTAAATTAGCAGCAAAAAAAATACCCACAAGAACATAATAATAAAGTTTAATTTTTACATAGCCACTTCAGCCTGCAATGGGGTGTTGAATCCGACTTGTGGTGGTTGTTGCGGTTGATCTACCTCCCAACTCGACTTACCTAAAGCTCCTTGTACGGGTTCATATTCCTGTTTTTTATCATTATACAATAAAAATAATTTTCAATATTTTGATTTTAGAAAGGAGAACGACTCTGATTATATGTATTTATAACTTTTATATGTTCGTCTAAATTAATAATTATTGTAATATAATATAATAGTAAATAGAATCAAAACCACCCTTTTACATTAATTAAAGAGCACAAGGGAAAGAAACTTGTGTAATCATTAAATTTATCTTTTTGTGGGACTTTAAAATATAATAATGAGATATATTTTAGAATATAATTTCACAAGAGCACTAATATACTTCTATAACATAAATTGGTTGTGATGGGTTTTCCACTTTCCACTATTGGTGATGGAGATTCCATCAAGGTTCCTATATGGAGTAGTGGCACTCCCAAATCCCAATCTTATCCTTCTAATTATGGAATATGTACTTTATTAATTACTTTTTATTTATTTTCTTTTTCACAATTTTCATATTTTTAACGTTTAATTTTTATAAATTTATTTCATAAAAATTATAAAAAAGTATAATAGTAATAAAATTTTAAACACACACTGAAAATATATAAAAGATGAACTCACAACTCACATATATACAGTTATTTTAATCTGTTAATATCAATAAAAAATCATATAAAATTCTCTATTAAAATAGTAGAATATGAGAAATTCTCATGGAAAGATAAGATAAGGGGTATATTTATTATTTAAGGTTGACATTCTTACATCATTGTTTAATCCTTTTCAATGGAATAGTTAAATTATGTTGTTTTCATAATAAGTATTTCTATATTTGTAATTAGCAAATTCTAAAGTCAAAAGTCATAGGAAGTGGAATGACAAACTCAAGTAGATAAACGTCTTAGCTAGTTATCTTTCACTATAACACTCTTTCGTACCAAAACACGCTACTTTTTGTCGTTTCAACTATAGTATCACTTCATGGGTTGTATTAAAAATCTATATCATAATGAATAAAAGTCAAGTCACTATAATTAATTAAATGAATTATAGATTTATTAAACTTTAAAACTAAATAAAACAATACTATATATTTTTATTACGATTAAAATATTAAAAGGAAAAATAATAGAATTTTTCAATTATTAATAGAAGTTAAAAAAAGTACAAATACCTTTAATCTTATTTCATTAATCCCGAATCACAAATAAAAATAATAATATTGTCATAGGGGTTGAGAATCACTTCCCACGACAAAAATAAAAGTGAAAAAACTCTAGAATCACTTAACTTATAATTCTAAAATAATTGGCTGATTTAAAATAATTTGCATAAAAGAAATTAAGTCTAAAATCTCATAATAAAATAAAAACCATTTTAACTATAGCATTTTAATAACAGGTGCTCTCTTAAGATATCGACTTTTGTAAAGACGACTCTCAAAATGTAACAATATATGTTTAGAATTACCTTTTGAGAGTCGTCTTAAGGAAGAATTTGTGTTTTAATAATTTTCTTTAGCTATGACCGTTTCAATGAGTTAACTTAACACAAACTTTCTTTGATAGCAAGTTTTCAACTGTGAGGATCACAATACTACTTTATTTGGCCAAACAATTCATAATATTAATATTAATTAAAAAAAAAGGAAAAAAAGATTTGAGAGAAAATATAGAAAAGAGGGACCCACCTCAAGTTTCTGAACAAGTTCTTTAGCAGTAGGGGCAGAGACAAGTATGTGCCTCTGTGAAGGTGGGATGAAACCATCATCCACAGCTTTGTCAATGAATGTCAGCAAAGAGTTGTAATACCCATCAACATTAAGCAAACCAACCTGCCCATTTTAACATTCTAGTAAATAACCATCTGTAAAATTAATACTTTCTCCGTTCCGAAATTCTTGCTACATTTCGAATTTGGGCACTATTCATTGCTCAAGCTTATTTTACATATTGCGATTAATGTCTAAGTAAAAATATAGTCTAGTGGGATCTTGTTTGAATCGTTTAATCGCATACTTTCATAATATTAAATTTCTATAATTTTTAGATAAGTGTAGTTTAAGATATTAATGATCAAAATTGTGCATTGGATTGCGTAAAAAAGTGAAATATAACAAGTATTATGGAACGGAGGAAGTAAATTAGAAGTACTTCCTACATGGAATAATACTTAATACTGAGTATGACATGTTATGAGGGAAAATGTCTCAATCAATAGCAAGTATTATGAAACAAGAAAAAATAAATTTAATATGATGAGTGAAGTATGTTATTTTAATTTTTTTTGATTTTATTATTAATTTTAAATTATAGTGATTAATTAAAAAATTTTAATTTTTTTGCGTGTAAAAGTACTTCTATCAATAATCAATGACTTCATAGTTGATAGATAGAAGTACAATCATTTCTTAACCACTTAATAGAGTATTTTACATTTTTAATTATTTAAAATGCCTAAAAACCAAAAATGATAAAGTTTGTTAACAAAGATTAAATTTTTGAAAAGAAAATAATAAGGCATTTTATAATTGATCACTTTGAATCGTAAATAATTAATTTAACAAACTAAATATAAATTAGCATAATAAAGATAATTTTTACCATACGATCTTACTTAATAAATTGTGTAGGAAAAAAAAAAGATTACATACAGGCTTGTCATGAATACCCAGTTGTGCCCAAGTAATAACTTCAAGCAATTCTTCTAATGTTCCATACCCACCTGTTAAATAATTTATCATTCATATTAATAATTTTATTTATTGAAATTGCAATATTTATACTTAGAAAAGCGTAAAAAAATAATTTATCAATTCCGTAAATGTGATGATTAATTTGGGGAATTATTAAAAAAAATAATGGGACCTGGAAGAGCAATAAAACAATCGGAATGGCGGGCCATTTCAGCTTTTCTTTGATGCATATTGGAGACTAGCAGCAATTCTCCAACTGTTTCTCCAGTAAGCTATCAACATTTGTATCCAATTCAACAAACATTCCTCTCATTATTTTCATTAATAAAAATACACACTTTTTATGAATTTAATACAAAAATAATAATAAATTCTTACCTCTTTGCCCATTAAAGACTTGGGTATCACTCTATAAAATTCAAAAAAAAAAACAAATTAATCAAACTGAAAATCCCAAAATTAAAAAAAAAAATGGGATTTTTATATTTAGGTTAAGTTTTCTTAAGACACCGTTTTTTGTAAAGACGACCTTCAAAAGTTTAGCCCAAATCTATATTTAGAGTTGTAACAATATATATTTAGAATTACAGGGCTTTTGAGAGTCATCCTTACAAAAGACGGTGAGAAATAAGAATTAGTAAAGATTTATACCCAATAACATGGCCACCACCTTGATGAACAGTTTGAGAAACTAAACCCATAAGTCCAATACTCCCACCACCATACACAAGTTTCAATCTTTTTGCAACCTTCAAAAAAACCCAGAAAAAAGATTACATTTTTATTAAAAAAAACATGAAAAAAAGAATAAAAAAAGTGAAAAAAGAATAAAATATACCAGTTCTTGACCAAGTTGAATAGCAGCATCTCTGTAAGAGTCTCTTTTACCAGTACTACTTCCACAGAAAACACAAACACTCTTAAATCTGGAAGAACATGAAGATGGAGGAATGATTTCAACTTCCATTTTGTTTTCTTGGGTTAATGATGTAACTGTTTGTTTCTCAACACACATTTTATTTTGATTTTTTTTAATTATTTTGGGGTTTTTTCTCTCCGAGTTATTTTGGGATGAGGTTATTGGGATTGGTCAAGGAAACGTAGGTCCACTTTATAAGAGTTTGGAGGAGTTGCAAATACAAAGGTACTTCCGGATTATGTTAAGTATTTATAGAGTTTTATAATGACTCCGTCTATAAACTAGTACTTTCTAGGTTTAATCGTATATTTTTATAATATAAATTTTTTATAATTTTTAAATGTGTATAATTCGATATACTTCCTCCGTTTCATAATACTTGCTACATTTTACTTTTTTACGCAATCCAATGAATAATTTTGATCATGAATATCTTAAACTATACTTATCCAAAAACTCTAAAAATTTAATAGAATGAAAGTATGCAATTAGACGATTCAAACAATATCCCACTTGACTATATTTTTACTTACACATTAGTCGCAATAGGTAAAATAAGTTTGAACGATGAATAGTGCACAAAATCGAATTGTAGCGAGTATTTTGGAACAGAGGAAGTATAAATTAAGAAAATAGTACATTTGATTGCGTAAAAAAGTTAAATGTAACAAGTATTATGAAACGGAGTAAGTAAGTTCTCATTTTGTTGTTTTGGGTGTTTAATTGTTGTTCCTGTAAAGATTTTTTAATTTATGTTATAAATTTTTGACAAAATAATCTTATTTATCCTCATTTAAATATTTTTATAATTGTTGTAGCTCTCATATATCTTTCAGAAACCTCATTTTAACATTTTTACATTTCTAATGGTTCTTACATGTTTTGCACTAACAATATAAAAATACTACTCTCTCTTATTCATCGAGAATGAGACATTTGGGTTTTGCACAAAAACCAAGGAGGGGTTGGAGACTACTTAAAAGTGAGTGAAAAACTCTCTTTTTCCATAAAGGAAAATGATATAGAAGTATATGTGGTGTTGTCAGTTGTGTTGTTGTAGTAAGGGTAAAAATATTTAAAAATTACAAAAATAAAAATGAGACATTTTCAGTGAATTGACTCAATAAAAAAATGTCTCATATAGTAAAGTAAACCCGGTGATCGGATGACTTGCTATATAGCAAGTTCTATTTTTTTTTTTAAAAAAAAAGATAAAATCAAAAAATATCGAAAAAAAATAATTAAAAAATGTTCAAAAAGAATTTATGATTTTTTTTGTTATTTAAAATTTTTTATGTAAAATTTTAAAAATTTTCTCTAATTTTAAATTAATTTTGAGTTTACTTTCTTTGGTGAATTACCTACTATAGCAGGTCATTTTGTTATCCAAGGTTACTCTAGTCAAATATCCCTTAAAGTTTGGATAGTTCATGGTTAATCAATAGATGAAATTATTGTAAGAAAATCATGAATAACTTAAATTATTTTAGATAATTGTGGAATAATTTGAATCCAAATTTAAATTTAAAAAATAATTTATTGGTTAAATTAAAAAATTGACTTGTGTTCAAATTCCTTGAATCAAATATGTACACTTTTACGGCCCGTTTGGTAGGTGGTAATAAACCGTGGTAATGGGAATGAAAAATTAGTGTAATTTTGATTGAAAAATCTCTTGGCTACCTTGATGGTCATGCTTGACAACCCTTCAATCATCTCATTTTGTTCATAAAATTCATTCCAATGCATTACCGATGAGAAATGTGGTATTAGATGGTAATGGAAATTTGTGAACAAAAAAACTTTTTTATGATCAAAGTTTCATTACCATGGGAATGACATGAAAGTTTTGATTAAATTTTACACTATAAATCATTCCCATTACCACCATTTAGTACAACTAACCAAACCGGCCGTTAATTGTGTAATTGAGATGTGACAGTGTTAGTGTTGATTTCCATATCTTTGCTATAAGTAGGGTTTTGAGTGGAAACAGCTCAAAGTTCAATTAGTGCATTAGTTTTGTTAATTACTTCGTCAGTTTAGAAGTTCTTGATACAATATGATTATGAGCACTATTTATCATTTAATTTTATTTTACTATATTATGGCTAATGGGTAAAAAAATATTATAGCTAAAATATAGTTTAATTTTACAATACTATAAAAATGATGGAAAATTTCAAGTGTCATATACTAAGGAGTCTTGACAAATGTAATTAATTTAATTGACATATTTGTTTACATGACAATCATACAATACTACAAAAATGATGGAAAATTCCAAGATTCATCTCCTAAGGAGTCTTGACAAATGTAATTAATTTAGTGGACAGTATTTGTTTACAAGACAATATTTACCTAATCTAAAATTTGATTATTTTGAAAATTGGAGCTAAATTAGGTTTAATATAGAGTATAATCTATTATAACAATTCTACATAAATAACCTAGAATTTGATATATTTAATTGAATGAAAAACTGATGTATTCTATATAAATTTAATGATGATAAAATATAATTCTTTGAAGTTATGTTTTTATATATTTCATACTCATAAATTCGTGCATTGCACGAGTTTCTATACTAGTAGTAATATACTAAAACTTGAAATTTTGAGTATCTTGAAGATTAGGTAACAAATCATACAGTATCACAATCAAGAATTATAATATCCTTAATATATATTTTTATAATATCCTTAATATTATTAGGTTTCATATCCTTGATATCACAATCAAGGGATTATAATATCCTTAATATTATTAGGTTTCATTAGTGGTGTTGAAAGTTAATACATTGGAAATTAAAATCATACACTATATTAATTTTGTTGTATAATAAAGAAAATTAGATTGAATAAGAGAGTGTCATGTTTAATTTTTTAATTGGCCAGCATTATCAGAATATTTATGGCAGAGATATTAATTGCAATATTTTCAATTCAGTCAATTTTAATTATTTATGGAAATAAAATGTTACATTCATATTAATGGCAAGAATAATTACAGAAATTTCAATTCAGTCAAGTTTATTCTTTACTAATAAACATTTGGTTTTATATTAATGGCATAAATATTAATGACAAGAATATTAATTGCAGGATCTTCAATTCAGTCAATTTTATTCATTTACAAAAATAAAATGTTGGATTCATAATAATGGCATGCAGGAGTAATAATTGCAGAAATTTCAATTCAGACAACTTCATTCTTTTACGAAAATAAAAAATTATGATTTATATTAATGGCAGGAATATTAATTAAAGGATTTTCAATTCAGTCAATTTTATAAATTGACAAAAATACAAATTGTCTTTCAATACAATGGCATGAACTACAATATAAATATACCATTTGACCAACGTAATTATTCGTCATATCATTTCTCTTTTCTCAAACTTCAGTGTTGGATTAAAATATATGTATGTAAATACTTTATTATGCACCTTCATTTAATATTTTCGTTCGTCTAAAATTTCATTAAGATATAAACGTATTTAAAAATCTGTGCGTTGCATGGGTTTCTATCCTAGTATCAATAAATGATCATAATAACACATTGAATTGTTTGAAAAGTTAAATATAGCAAGTTAATTGAACGGATAAATATACTTTCTCTGTTTCAATTTACTTGCAACATTTGTTTTTTCACACAATCTAATGCACTAATTTAATCTTTAATATCTCTAACTATATGTAATAAAAGAAATTATAAAAATTTGAAATTCATAATCTTTGCAATGAGACTAATCAAACAAAATCTTGATCACTTAACTATGTTTTATTCTACGAATAAAAAAACTAATCACAAATTAAAAATAATAAATAAATAATTTCATTTTTTAAATCTTACGGAGAAGGTACATCACACTAGTAAGTATATAATATACTCCCTCCGGTCCAGTTTACTTGTCCCATTTGACCAAACACGAATATTAAGGTAGTACCGTAGTAGTGGGGTCCATTGGAAAATGTGGTAGTTGAGTATTTTAATTGATTAAATTAATTGTAAACGTGGTAGTAAAAAAGGATAGCCAAAAAAGGAAATGGGACAAGTAATGAGGAATTGCCAAAAAAGGAAATGGGACAAGTAAACTGAAACGGAGGGAGTATTAACTTAATTACTGCTAGTTTTTAGTAAAATGGCTTTAGAAACGAATAATTCTTTTATAATGAGTTGAATTATTAAAATATACTTATGGCCGTTATGGGTTTTAAGGACCAGAGTAAACAATTTTAAAAATAAAAAGTGAAGATCCTTTTTTTTGTGGAGGACAAAAAGGAAGGATTGGCTTGTTCTTTATTTATCGCCTCACCCTAACCCTACACGTGTCGTTTGCATTTCCCTATATTTTTAATTGCTTCTAAAAAAGCATCCGTATTTTTCTTTAGGAGGAGAGGACTAATCCTTAGTATATCATCTCAACCGCTCAATTTGCTGCATTGTGAAATATGATAACCTTTTGTTTTAGAATGGAGTAGCACAATAAGAAAATAAAAATATATTTTTGTCATATAATCTAGTTAAAACTATTGTAAAATTTTATTTAACTTATTTTAGTTTAACTAAATTTAATTATTTTAATTTTTTTAATACTAAATATTATGTTACCAAATTTCAAACTAATAAATTTAATTCAAATGTAAAAAATATAATTATTTATACTTTGTTGTGTTCCATGATTCCCTTTAATGGAACATCACTCTTAATATTTATGTTTAACATTATAACAAGACTTTGTCTAATCGTAAAAGACAAAATTAGAAGCAAAATCAACTCCAATAGAATGTTGAATATACACTTTCAAGACACTTTCTTAACACCTAGGATTGGACAATTGAGAATCTAATCTTAATCTAATCTCTTGAGATTTCAAGCATAATCATTAATAATTAAATATAAATTGGGAAAAATATCGTTTTTCTCATATAAAAGATTATAAGTTTGATTCATACCTAGTCTTTTCTGAATTAGTTAGTTAGAATTCTCTTCATTAGTTACGTTAATCATCTAACAGTTCATATAGGGGATAAAATTTTAGCGTAGTATGGTGACAATATAAATTGAAAAGAGTAATATAGAGAATTCTAATACGCCTCCCCTTTCTTTAAGCCTACATATAATCCAAAAATTTAATGAATCAATTATAATTCAATTAATTAATTAATTCCCATGCAATTTATGTGTCGATTTTTTTGACTACGTAATGTCAATGTCCTACTTGCAAATCGCATTGTAATAATCTGGTCTTGTTAATTATATAAATAACATAATATGTTCCTTTCGAGTATATTTGCCATGATCATGATATACATAGTTATGAATTACGATCCTCTTACTGATGAAGAATTAAATAATTAGTTGATTGTGTTGCAAAATAAAATAAAAGTTTGTTATGATCTACATGCATGATTTATTTATTTTATTTTTTATTTGCAACACAATGAACTAATTATTTAATTCTCCCACTTTTTTGCTAAAACACGAAGTGTTGTGAGAGACGTTCTCTTTGAGAGACATTATATATTTTTTAAAATATTGTAAGTATGCATTAAGAATGATGTAAGTACACATTAAGGATACTGTAAGTAGGCATTAAAGATAATATAAGTAGCTAGGCATTTAAAATATGGTAAATAGGTATTAATTTTTAAAGGACTGGACATAAAATATTTTTCTCAAAAAGACGGTCTCTCAAAAGACTAGTTGTTGATATAAATTATAAGTTATATATAGTTTAGTAAACTTGATCAAAGATATGAAAGTAATAATATTTTTATAGGTTACATAGGCATTGGACAACATTTCGAAGCAAATCTTCGACTTTTTGAATATGCTAATATGATCTAAGTGATAGAATAATATTTCTAGAATCAGCTTTGATAGCAAATATCTTGTAATTATCTTGTTTTCTAAATCATAGGATTCACTTTGTATTTATTCAATTCCCATTCAATTAATCAGAAATCAAGCACAAATAATTTCTGATACTAAGTATGAATATAGAGGTAGTATTTGCTAGTTGCTGACTATTAATTAGGAAAAAAATAGAAAACGCTATTATGAGTAGCTTTTTAGTTTTTGCCTAAAAAGTATATATAGTTCACAACTACCTTGTAAGTTGTAAAGGTAGCATTTTTTTAAAAAAAAACACCAATTAGTATTTGGATTATATTTCCATTGAATTTTATTAGTTGTTACAGATAGTGACATCTTGTGAGGAGAAATGTCATTATCTGTAGCAACTATTAAAAACCAGAGGAAGTATATGATAAAAGCATTTCTTTATTGGTGAAAGGACAAACCCACTTGATCATGTTTTTGTAAAGATAGAATTTTTCTTAACAAAATGCTATATCCTTCAATTACATGTATAACTCTATGAATAAATTTATATCACTATTAATGTATACGTTTTTTCCGGTTTAAACGTTTTTTTATTTCTCCGTAAAAATAAGCCTATTATTAAGTAGAAGTAAAATATAACAAATTATTAAAATTGAGTAAACGTAATGTTGTTTGAGCATTGCACGATATATGACCTCCCTCAACTTGCGATTCATGTCTACATTATCTCTTTATCTGTTATCTTTGGCCTTTGATTTTATTGAGCAAATCAACTCGATCAGACTCCCTCAATATTTTAAAAAAGGTGGCGACTATACGTGCAGCAACAGCAGAAAGTAGCTACCAAAATAATAAGATAAGCCAAAACCTATGACTTGTACCACTTGCCGGCCTGTGCTATTCTAGTGTCAATCAATTCCACCGTTTCATAATACTTACTACTGAGTGTGACATGTTGTGTGGAAAAATATCAATATCAATAACAAGTATTATGAAAAGGAGAAAGTATATACATATACTTCCTCCGTTCCATAATACTTGCTACATTTCACTTTTTTACGCAATTCAATGCACAATTTTGATCATTAATATCTTAAACTACACTTATCTAAAAATTATAAAAATTTAATATTATGAAAGTATGCGATTAGACGATTCAAACAAGATCCCACTTGACTATATTTTTACTTACGCATTAGTCACAATATGTAAAATAAGCTTGAACAATGAATAGTGCACAAAATAGAAATGTAGCGAGTATTTCAGAACGGAGGAATTATATATATATATATATATATATATATATATATATATATATATATATATATATATATATATATATATATATATATATATATATATATATATATATATATATATATATATATATATTCCATATGATGTTATTATCATAACTCGACATTTTTATGATCTTATTGTTTTTAATCAAGGGTAGCGTCATTCAAATTTTATATTCTAGCTAGATCCTTGAGTATTATCTAAATTATACTTCCTCCGTTTTGATTTATTTGCTACCATTGTATGGGAACAAAGATTAAAAAATTACTGTGCAATGATGAGTAATAGGTGGAAAGTTGCATTTTTGGAATTTTTTAATATTATTTGTTGAAAAATGAAAAAGAAAAATAAGAGTAATTAGATATAGAGTAGGATAAAAACAGAAGTAGGTATAACTTTAAATGATTGGTTTTTTACTAAAAAGGAAATGTAGCAAGTAATATGAAATTTTCCTAAATGAAAAATGTAACAAGTATTATAGAACGAAGAAAGTAAATAAATGTAGCTGTATAATGAAACGAAACAAGTAATATGGGTTTGGATCCTAAACCATACACCAAAAAACCTGTTTATCCAGGCACAAAAGCTAAGTAACCTTTACTCGCAAGTAACCTCTTAGGCTTTTTTTGCATTGCAGCAGTAAAGCCGCAAGTAACCATACATTTGTCCAAAGAACATTTTTTATCTGTAATTATTTTTAATTAAAAATTATAAAAAGTAGATATTAATAATCTTTATATTGAGACGAATCAAACAAGATCCCACATGACTATGTTTTAACTTATAGATTAATAATAATATACAAATCAAGAGTGATAAATGAATAGTGAAAAAAAAAAAATCAATGAGACTAATAAGTAGCATAGGAGAGAATAATTGTTATGGTCGGTCTTTTAAGAGAAGTCTTTCAATCGGCCTAATCCATTAAACCATAATGTTCATTTAATGTCTACTTGTATGATCCTTATTGCCTACTTATAATATACTTAATGCCTACTTACGATATACTTAATACCAATTGAGAAAGTACTTAAAATATATACTTATAATATTATTAATGTCTAGTTGTCTACCAAGAAACTTAGCCTATTAGCCTACTTACCGTATCCTTCATGCCCACTAAGTGATGCTTAAGTATTTACAACATTCTAAATGTCTAATTATAATATTCTTAATACCTAGCGTCTACCTAAAAACTTACTCTATATTTTACTTATTGGGCAAGCCCAGTTAGAGATGGTCTCTCAAAAAAAACCATTTCTCACAAGAATTTGTGTAATTCTTATACTCAATTCTATTCAAACTTTTAGTTCTTTGTAGTTAGGATTTTAGGTTAAGTGGTAGAATTTCAATTATAAGGTCTGAACACTGTAGACATTGCACTTTACTGATTGTAATTCGAAAAAAAATACTTCCTCCTTTCTCATATGTTTTTCTCAAATAAAATTTTTGAATTTTAGTATCAAATTAAACCTTGACTTTGATTTTTTTTATCGATCTATATGAAAAAATATATTTATTTAGGATCTTGGTGATAGGTTAGTCTCAACTTTTTACTGATTGTATAATTTAAATGTTTTCTTCATGCTTTTACGCATTCACAAATCTCAAATTATAGAAATTAAATTTGGTAGTTAAACTAAGAAGTAAACAATCAATGTGTACAAATTAAAAAATGAAAGAATACGTCATGGGTTATAAATGATTGTGATGATTATTGGGCAATTTAAGCATTATAGACTCAGCTTTTTTCATTAACAGATGGTTCCCAAGACTGTTTCGACATCGACAATACTATGGATTATTTGCAGTTCTTATTTATCATTACTCATTAATTACCATTTCTCACTTTAGCTTCACCAACACTACCATACCTACTTAATTACACTTGCCCTAACAAGTAATTATTTAAATCAATAAATTAAATTCATACTTCCTCTGGAATCTGGACTTTATTAGTTGCTACAGATAGTGTCATAGTGACATCTTGTGAGCAGAAATGTCACTATATGTAGCAACTAATAAAACCAGAGGAACTATTTTACATTTCGTCAAAACAATATATACATTAAAATGTTAAACTAACAACAAATGAGATTTAATTAATAGTAGGAAAAATTACCTAAAATTTTCATGATTTTTTCTATAGTAATCTGAACTATTGATAACTCGTGAATAAACTCCACTTTAGGGATTATTTTCCTATAGTAAACTTAGATAACCTGATTACCTATTATAGTTAGTAATTCACCAAAAAAAAAATAATATTAAATTTAAATAAATAAAATCATAAAAGATAAAAGAAATAATAAAACTTTGAACCTATTATATCCTACCAAATAATAGTGATTTAAAATTTTATCATTAAAATTTGCTATTACTATCTATTCAACCTAAATGCCCCATTTAGTTTTTTCAGACTTGTCGAGACAACATTTTAATTTTTAACTTTTAATATCTCAAATTATTCCTTATTAAAAATTATAAAAATTTGATATTAATTATCTTTGTATTGAGAGGAATCAAACAAAATCCTACACGACTATATTTTAACTTATAAATTAAGAGTAAAATGCAAATTAAGATTGATATGTGAATAGTACCAAAAAACTAAATGGGACATTTAGACTGAATAGAAGATGATACAATAATCAATAATGTAACAAGTACTTCGTCCGTTCCAAAATACTTGCTACATTTCCATTTTATGCACCATTAATCGTTCAAGCTTATTTTACATATTGTGACTAATGTGTAAGTAAAAATATAGTCAAGTGGGATCTTGTTTGAATCGTCTAATCGCATACTTTCATAATATTAAATTTTTAGAATAAGTATATTTTAAGATATTAATGATCAAAATTGTACATTGGATTGCGTAAAAAAATGAAATGTAGCAAGTATTATGAAACACAGAAAGTAGTATAAATGTACGGTTAAAACTTTTTAATGTGGAAGACTAAAGTGGAAAGTGGAGAGCAAGGCAGTGAAACACGGGCAGTTAAATTGGAAAGTGGAGTGGACAACTTGATTTGATATGGGCGTCAATACTGAATAGTAATCTTTTAAATCCATGTACGTGTCATGTTTTTGTTGGACAATACCAGAATGTCCGTTGATTCCACATCCTACGCGTTACACTTTCTTCCTTCTTATCATCCTATCCATTTCCATAATCCATCTCTTCTTGCCTTCCACTCTCCCTTTCATAAAAATTTTAATAAATTAATCATGGAGTAAATGAGAAAAAAGAATTTTCAATGAAAAAAGTAAATTAATCTGTATTTACTCTAATATGACTTGAGTTATTGGAATCTACAAAGGAAAATTATTTAGTCTAATGATTTATTAGACTAAATAAATCATTAATTATTATTAGGGGCGAAACTTAATTCGTTAGGGGTGAGTAGGGGCATCATCCCTCCGAGATTTTCGGTAAATTTGTTTTAATATATAATCATTATTTTAAATTTTTTAAAATTTTAGGCTAACAAATAAAAAAACACAATTAAAGGAAGAGAATGAATAACTGAAATAAAATAAAAAAATACTAAATTTTATAAGTAACTATAGAATATCAAATTAGGAGTGAATATCATTTAAAACTGAAAAACAAAAAAAAAGCAATAAGGAAAAATGAACAAAAAAAAAAATTAAGCGTATCATCAACAATTGAATGATAAAAGTTTGTTTTATATATCTTTTAATTGAATTTTCTTTTCTTTATTTAATAAATAGTTTGGATAAGTGAATACTTGAATCACTGAAAACTCATAATAAAACAATTAATTATGAATATGGTTTAGTAATGTACGTTTAGAGATAAATGACAAAAACATATAGTGACAATGAGATTATAGACAATATTAAAGTGTTAAAAGAGCGTCGAACTTTACTTTGATTCAAATTTTACGTAATAATTTTTTGTTGAATTGATTGGCTATATATTAGTTGAATTCAATTTTTTTATTAACTCCGCCCCCTAAAATTTTATTCAAATTTCGCTACCGATTATTATCATATTCTTATTAAAAAATAAAACGATAGCAATCATGGGATTCTGAACTTGAGAAAAGACTTCCAAATAAAAAGAAATGCGTCAAAACTCACTCATTAATTAGTCAAGTATAAGAAACTATATCTAAAAAAACTATGCATTAGTAATTCCAATTAATTTGGAATAATATCTTATTATTAGACTTTATTACACATACTTTTAAAACTTCAGGGTTAACCCAATTGGTTTAGCTCTAAGACTGATAATTTCACTATATTTTAATTTATAAATTAAAAATTAATAAGAAATCAATAAAAATTTAGTTCGATATTAATTTTATTACATATTTAATGATATATTAAAACGTTAAAATTACGGGAAAATCCAAAAAAATTGCAAATATTTTAAAAGAAATTCCATACTCTAGTAAGTAAGTAACCCTCTATGATTTGGTAGGAATTGGCAAAAATAAAGGAGATGGTAGGATAGGGTGATGTTTTAGCCTCAAGCTAGGAGTTGGAAATGCAAAGGAATAGAACGGCGCAATGATTATACCAAAGTCTGCCCATTTCATTACTTTTTATTTTTTTTTTCACCTAAGTACAATTTGAGACTATTTATTAATTAATGTTATTTAATTTTTATATTGTCATTGATTATAAACTAAAATATAGTCATGCGAAATCTTGTTAGAATTGTCTCAATGTGAATTTTATTGATTTTCAGTTTCTATAATTTAATGTTATATATGTGTGAAACTTCTTTAGGTACAAGTATAAAAACAGAGGAACTATATTTGAGGTTTTTACATAATTAAAACAAGATTTTACTAAACTCTAATGTTTCTTACACATTAACCGTAATATATAAATTAAAATAGAAAAAATTACCTAGAATAATCTAACTTAGAATAATCTAACCTATTCGTGATTTTCCTACAATATATATAAATTAAAATAGAAAAAATTACCTAGAATAATCTAACATATTCGTGATTTTCCTACAATAATTTCATCTATTGATTAACTATGAATAATACTCCCTCCGTCCCATTAGTTTTGTCCACTTTGTAGTGGGCACGCAAAATAAGGAAAAATAGTAGTGGGGTATTTTTAGTGATTATAATAATTGAAAAAGGTGGTAGTGGGGTATTTTAAGTGAATATAATAATTGAAAAGGTGGTTGTGGGGTATTTAAGTGAATATAATAATTGAAAAGGTGGTAAGTGGGGTATTATTAAATAATATAAGTTGTGGTAGTTGGGGGCATTTAGGTAAAAAGTTTTGCCAAAAAAGGAAAGTGGACAATTAAAGAGGGATTACCCAAAATGGAATAGTGGACAAAACTAATGGGAGGGAGGGAGTAACAACTTTGAGGGGTATTTTCTTAGAGTAAACCCGGTGACTGAATGACATGCTATAGTTTTATTTTTTTACAAAAAAAGATAAATTAAAATAAAATGTCAATAAAATGTTAAAAAATATTCAAATTTTTTTTTTGATTTTTTTATTATTTAGAATTTTTGATGTAAATTTCAAAAATTTTCTCTAATTATCAATTTACTTTTTTGGTGAATTACCTACTATAACAGTTCTTCGGATTACCTAAGTTTACTCTAGGCAAATACCCCTTAAAGTTGAGATTATTCATTGTTAATCTATTTGTTGGATTATTGTAGGAAAATCACGTACAGGTTTGATTATTTTAGGTAAATTTTCCTATAAAATAAGATTTAACAATTATTTTAGGTAAAAAAACCCATAATCAACCAAGAATCAACCCATAAAAACCCATAATCAATCCAAAATCAACCCAAAAAACCCATAAAAACCTTTAAATGAAGATGACCCCTAAAGTTCGAACCTTTCTAGGATAAACGAAAGTTCGAACCTTTAGAAGCAAATGAGGCAAAATTCAAACCTTTAAAATCAAATTTTCCCTTTATTTATTACCAAATATTATTTTTTCTTGAAAATACATCACTAGCTCCTAATTTTTTTAGACTCTAATTGAAAGGGCTTCTAATTAATTGTAGGACTATATTAGGTAGTACCTGATATTGGCCTTTTTATACAGGTGTTATCCTTAAGGGCTTGGTTGGTGGGGGGAAGTAACAAAGTATAATTTGGGCGTTAGTTTGTATCAGTATTAGTACCAGGCTACCAGCACTGCATTTTATACGCAGGAATAGCTGGCTGATACTACTACTTCCTCTGTTCTTTTTTACTTTTATATCGTCTCGATTCAAAGATTATTAATTTTGAGTTTTTATAATTTTTCGATATGTATACTAAGATATATTAATGATGCAATTCGTACATTCGGGAGTATGAAAAAGCAAATGGTGCAACTAATATAATGGAACGAAGGAGGTACTTCATATGTTAGTCTCATGGCATTGTGCTGTACGTGAAAAAGCACTTTATATACATTGATTGTTAGGCATTTGGTAATAATAAAACTCAATTGTGGTTTGATTCAATGAATGTCTCTTGTACTTGGCAGTCTACAACTTTTGCTCATAATAAGGCCATATTGTACTGGATTGAGGCCAATGGTATTTTCATCAATGTTCTCTATAGGCTTGTAGTAAAATAACAATTACCCTAACGTACTGTCAAGTTTGCTGTATTAATTAGTATTTTTAATAGGCTCTGATACCATATTAAAAAATTCACTCAATCAAAAGCTTAAACTTATGGTTGAGGCCCTATAATATTAAATATACATGTTTTATATTCTAACAATTAGGAAGTAGATTTTTTAGTTTTCGTCCATAAGATTAAAAACGGAAAAAAGAGAGACATAATTAGAGGAAGTGATCGGTTTTGAGAGGCACGTGAGGATAAAGGGAGGCCTACATATAAATG
This sequence comes from Amaranthus palmeri, assembly GCA_019776075.1. Taxonomy (NCBI): domain Eukaryota; kingdom Viridiplantae; phylum Streptophyta; class Magnoliopsida; order Caryophyllales; family Amaranthaceae; genus Amaranthus; species Amaranthus palmeri. The sequence continues at coordinate 258,679 of JAAKBH010000286.1, read as the reverse complement.
AAAGTTATGGTTTATGAAACGACATAGTTCTGACTATAGATTATTGATATACGAGACCTACAGAGAATTGACAAATAACATTCAATTTTTATGAATGGTGTTAAGTGCTAGGTGCATGAGTCTATATTCAATTACTTTCTCCGAACCGTTATTAGATTAAGAAGTGATTATATTTAATAAACTTATTTTTTCACGTTTTAGAATCACATATCGACAAATATATCTAAAAACCTGATCGAACATATTGATATATGTCATATGTGCACATCCCATTTTACAACTAATTTAATTTTTAAATGAAACTTTATTTTCTCTTCATTATCAACTTTGATACAAAGAAAAATAATGTTGACACCGTAACATAACACCACATGATGAGTGATAGTATGACAATTGACACAATTTGATTGCGAAATTGGTACAATTATTATTAAAAAACAACAAAGAAAAACCCAACAAGTTGATGTAAAACATTGTCTTTCTTATTTAGTGTAGTCAACATATTACTCTCCCATACTCTTGCTCGTTCATCCTTTCATCGTCATCCTCGACATCCTTATAGTTGGGCCCACTTTTGAGTCCCCCACCCACCTACACACAAAGAATCTCCCTTCAACTGAAAATGACCCCTAAATGCAACTATAAACCAAAAATACTATCTGTCCCCTTAATTTTACGCGGTATATGACTCAAAAGACTCTCAAATGCTCTCTTCAATTTAAATTTGATATCTCATATTGGCTTGAACGAATATTGAGAAAGGATAGAAATCACTCTAAATAGCAGATGATATTTGAAAATTTAAGGGTATATTGGTAAAAAAAATACTAGGTACTATAAATAAAAATGAGACCTTGAGATGAACTTGCCAAAAAGAAATAAGACATTTCATATGAATTCGAGGGAGTATGATTTAACTCAAAGGGACTAGAAAACTTTGTGATTAGTTTTAAGGTCCTTTTATTCAATGGGCAATTGGACATGCCACATGGGGTCGGGAGGGGGCGACCTTTGCAACCTACTTTTACAACTATTGTCATGACATTTTTTGGAATCCACCTCTTTAGATTTTTTGAATATAAATTGTTTGTATCATTTATATTTTTGACTCCTAATTAAGTTATATTTTCTGGATTCACGTCTGTTTCATTTAGATGGCTCTACACAATTAAAAATATTTCACGTATCCAGAACTATTGTCATTTAAATATTAATAGATGTTGATAATCATGAATAAAAAAATAAAATAAAAAATATTGATTCATGATAAATGTTAACAATCCATTCTTGGTCTTTGTTTGCATGCTTCTTTCATTTCATTTTCTATGGAAAATACGTAGTGCATTATGATTGTGCAAAATTGTAGTTGTCCTTTGGAAATATATGAGTTAACTACACCGTCCATTTGGTTTTCTATTCATCTTTTTACGCGTATAGTTGGTCTCGAAGAAGAGGTTGTGTAGAAACTTATTTAAAATATTAACAGGTACTCTCTTGAGTGACCGTCTATAGTATAGACGTCTTTCAAGAGCCAAGCCCATATGTCTCTTTTAACTTACAAAATCACCAATTAATTTTTTTTAATTTATAAATTGGGCTAGCCCCAAAACTTGAGACGTCTATTGTGTAGACGGTCTCAAGTAAGAATTTGTGAAATATTAATATTTACGGGAATGGGAAGTATTTCTAAGATATTAACAAACATCTAGTCTTTTGAGAACCGATTCTTTGAGAGACGACAAATCTTAAGTCCAACCCACTAGAGATTAATACCTACTTACCGTGTTCTAAATGCCTACTTACAGAATCCTTAATACTTACTTACTTTATTCTTAATGCCTGCTTTAATATCTTAATTGTCCACTTATAGTCTACTTATATAGTCTCTCAAGAGACGGTCTCTCAAGAGACGGTCTCACAAGACACTAGCTGAACGAATGATAAATTGTTTTAGTACCCTACATCCAAACTATTGGAATTCTATCGTCACTCGTGGTTCGTAGTATACGGCTTCTTATCATCTTATCTGATGCACCAAAACATTAGGAAGGAGTAAGCCTTAGTGGACAACAAGATGAGATGGGCCATATTTACCTACCTTTTAAGCCCAATTCATAAAGTGGACGATATTGAGCCGACACGTAACCATTAAAAGTGAATAAGTACAATTTTGTATTAGGGGTTTGTATTTGTTGAGAAACCAATCGAAATCTCATGATATTTTGTATACTCTAATACTCTCTCCGAATTATTTTAGATGTTTTATTTTTTGGCAAATTCATATTAATTGTCCTATTTTCTTTTTTTTGTCTATTGTTTTTTTTTACCTAAATACTTCCACTTTTACTACTCTCAAAGTCTCAATATCCAACTACTACCTTTACCCCACTTTTCCGATTTCCAATACCCCAACTACCACCTTTACAATTAATTTAATCAATCAACTATCACCTTTTTAATGGACCCCACACCACCCTTAATAACCGTGAAAACCCACATGGGACATCTAAAATGATTCAGAGGAAGTACATTTCTTGAATAAGAACTCTTTAGATTAAAAGTAGGTAAAATTTAAATTCATTACCTTTCGTAAAAAATCAGCTTAACCAAAAGGTAAAATTGATGATTGACATTCTAATAGTATTATTAAAAATTTAAAATATTAATTATATCGAAAAAAATTTATTAAACAAAGTATTGTAAATTATTGGTAACAAAAGTTAAATAATTTATTTTTTTTACTATTAACACAATAACAACAATAACAACACCCGATCCTACAAGGATTCGCGGTCACAAGTTACATATACTACATATTGGATTGATTTTGTTTAAATTTATTCTATGAACAAGAAAATGTAACTTTAGTTTTTTTTTTTTTTTTTGTTTTGAATAAATGTAACTTTGATATGAGTACATAAGAACATAAAATTAAGGGATGTATGCCAATTGCCAAGCAATTCCATTATTTCCATATGGTATGATCACAAGGAGAGCAGGCTTCTTGAGCAATATCAGTTATTTGGAGTTTTGTATCATAAATAACACCGGGCTTCCAGTCTGCTGGTAACACATTTTTGGCCCAAATATATTTGCCATCGTAACCCGATGTTACTACAAATCTGAACTGCAAAGGCCCATTGGGTACCCTACTTGTGTCCCACACGGCCCCATAATTTCGACTCATGAAACTCCAATTTGGTGCACCCTCCTGTATATATTACGGGAAAATATTTTCATAAATTCTTGCTATAAACGGGTAAATATAGGTCAGTCTATTTTGCAAAATAAGTAATTTATTGATCATCAGCCGTATTTTTAAATTTATAATCATTAGGCTGGGCTCTTGGAAGTGTCATAAATATACCTGAGCAATATCAATTGCTACAATTTCAGTTTGACCACCTTGGTAGAGAACTTTTATTGCCAAGTAACCAGGATTGTGACTTGACTCTTCAACTCGAACTACCAAATTTTGACCTTTATAATCACATGGTATCCTGTTACACATAAAAAAAACTTTTTATATCATCCACTATAAAATTATGAACTAGTTTTTATTTTATAAAAAATCATAAAGATCAGAAGTTGGGTAAATTTTTAAATATACGGTCTTATTTGGTATCCTTTTAGTTTATTGACTTTGAAACATAGACTCTATAAAAACAAATAACTAAATATTTAAATTAATTATTGTCACATGTGTCAAAGACAGTTTTTAAGGATTTATAATAGACTCTAAAAAACCTAAAAATTATTATTTATGATTTGATTTTTTAGTTTGACTTTTATATTTCCTTAATATATTATTTCTACAAAAATACTATTTATATAGTTGTATATCTTGTTGAGATAATTTTCCCACGTCGATAAATTAAAATATGTTATAGAAAAATTTTAAATTTAAAGGATAAAGTAAGATCACATAAAAGTTGAGTTGAAATTATATATGACCTTTTATATTCCACGTCAGCAATGCCAAGCTTAAGAACATCTTGATCTTTTCCAGGATTGGCCATGGCTTTAAAAGCTCTATTACTTAGCACAAAATCATTGTTGCTATTTGTATTCAAATCAGTCATTACCACTTTAGTCCCTGCTTTACTACACAAACTTGTGTTCTTGCATCTTATCTGCCCAATAAAGAGTACTCCCTCAGTATTTTAAATTCGCACTATTTCACAAACAAAAAGCTCTCACATATTGTGTCATATACCATGGGTCGATTAGTTCTTTTACATGGTATCAGAGTCAATGTGATAAAAAGGTCATAATTTTGAATCTGAACCACCCCTCAAATTAAAATGTGATATTTTGTATAAGGTGACTAGGCCTGTGCATTGGGCCGGATAAGGGCCGGGTCAGGTCGGGCCTTATAAAAAAGATCCGGTCTTTAGACGGGCCGGGCCCATTAAGCCCAACCCGACCCGTTTATATTACTTTTGCAAAAAATAAAAAATAAAATAAAAGACCCAAATAATAATAATAATAATAATAATTTTCTTTAATAATAATATTAATATAATATTAACAAGTTCTACTATCTGTAGTATTATAGTATAGTAGTATTATAGTATACCTAAAATCTTAGAGTACCTTCTAAACAAATATATTGCTCATTTAAATTGATTTTTACTTCAATTATCCAATTGAAAGAAAAACATTTGGGTTAGGCATTTTGACAAACATTTGAGCCGTGGGTACCTTTCCTTCGTGATTCCTCTCATAGATTCTGCATCCTTCTCTTTGCTTTATTCAGCCCATTTCTAAAACCCTTATCCGGCCCAAGTGTTTTAATTTTAATAAAACCTTTATTCAACCCAACCCTTATTTAACCCAACCCTTTTAAAACCCTTATAATTAAGGGTTGGATTAGGGTCCCCAACGGGCCCCCGGCCCAATGCACAGGTCTAAAGGTGACGCACTTCTAGCCTTAATGACACTCGATCGTAAGAGAAAACGTGCTAAGTTATATATATATAACATATTTCGAGAACATCGACTTAACATTTGTTGAACATTTAGTGTATAATAATATATACTACATAATAATCCTGAGTATTTTTATCACCAAGAACTACTAAGGTAGTGGGACAATTTATAAGTCCGTTATATATCGATTAAAGCTATTATAAATAGTGGGACAATATACGTATTAATTTACGTGGTCCAAGATAGGTATTATAAGATAACACAAGAAAACAAAGGACCAAGTCAAAAGGGCTCGGCGCCGAGTCGGCGCCCATCCTAGTGGCCTCGTCGCCGAGTCGGCGCGAGGTTACTGGAAACATTGGATTTGGTCAGAAGGTTGGCGCCGAGTCGGCGCTCCTTCAAGTTGCCTCGTCGCCGACTCGGCGCAAGGCTTCTGTGTGGGTCAGTGAGTAAGCGCCGAGTCGGCGCTCCCCCCCAGGGGCTCGTCGCCGACTCGGCTGTCAGGCTCTTCATGTGACCGTTGCTTTTCTTCCCGTTTTCTTTGTGATTAATGCCTAGGATTCTTAATCTTCACTCATAATTTCTGAGTTTAAGGCTGAGAATTAAGAGTAATCATGCCCATGAATGCCTAGAATAATTGGCATTGATGTTTGATCATCAATATGATCATTATGGGCATGATGCAAAGGCTCCTCTATTTTAGTATAAATAGAGGACCTTGGGTGATGGCATTTCTTGCACCTTTCACTACATTTTTCTGAATTCTCTTTGTCTTTCTCTCATTTGTTTTAAGCTTGATCAAGAGAGTAATTAACTTTTGTTCAAGTGATACAATTCTCATAATTTCTATAAACACATCGTTGTTACGTTACACTTCCTAAGTACTAAGGTAGTGTTGGAGTTGTTTGTATCTCATTGTGGATTTCCAATTGCAAACCCAAGTACCGTTGTGGGGGAAATATCACAAAAGGAAAGTGATCACACGCCTACAACTTGTATCAAGTTTCCGGGTAACATATTGTGTTACAAACTAATCTTCACTTTCCTTTGCATTGTAATATTGAGTTGTAATTTCATTTTTGTCATCTTAAAGGGGTTTGAAACAAATTCCCGTTTGTAATTTGTTTACATTATATACCTTTTGTAATAATCTTTTGTGATACCTTCACCGATGGCATCAATGAAGGATTTTACATCTAACTTTGCTAAGTTAGAGAAGTTTGTCGGCGTCGACTTTAGACGTTGGCAAAAGAAAATGATGTTCATGCTCACAACTCTCAATGTGGCTTATGTTATAAGCTCACCAAAACCGGAGGTTGCTAAGTCGGATGATCCGGAAACGGTGATTCCGGAAACGGAGATCCTTGAACAAAATCGAAAACGCTCTAAGTGGGAGAATGATGATTTTATTTGCCGGGGACACATCCTCAATGGAATGCAAGATGCATTATTTGATATCTACCAATACCATGAGTCCGCTAAGGAGTTATGGGATGCTCTTGAAAACAAGTACATGGCGGAGGATGCTAGCTCCAAAAAGTTTCTTGTAAGTAATTTCAATTCGTATAAAATGGTAGAGGATCGCCCTATAATAGATCAATTTCATGAACTACAAAGGATGCATGCTAACTTAAAATTGCATAAAATTGAAATTGATGAAGTGTTTTTGGTTTCAAGCATAATAGACAAATTGCCTCCTTCATGGAGGGATGTTAGACATGCTCTTAAGCATAAAAGGGAGGAGATTACACTCTCCGACCTTGGGCAACATATAATTGTTGAGTCTAGCATTCGGTTACAAGAAAACCGGAAGGATGATAATCCTAATGTACCTACTATTAATATGGTTGGGGAAGGGAAACCACAATCCCGTCCCGGAGATAAAAGGAAGAGGAATGACTCTTCAAAGGGGAAAGCTACTAATCCCAATGCCGAAAAGGTATGTTGGGAATGTGGTAAGCCCGGGCACCGAAGGAAAAATTGCTTCGTTTTGAAGAACAAGCAAAAGAAATCCAAGGGGAGTGGTCAAGCTTCTACAAGCAAGGGACCATCCACTCAAGGTAATCTTGCAACTTTTGTTGAAAATTCTAATATGAGTTTTTCTACTATGAATACTAATATTAGTGGTTTGCAGGATGATTCTTTGGCTTGGTGGATCGATTCGGGGGCATCGAGACATGTTTGCAATTCTACGCAATGGTTCAAAACCTTTAACAAGGTTGTTGATGGGGAGCATCTCTACATGGGAAACAATGCACCTATCAAGGTCCAAGGCAAAGGACAAGTTGAATTATTGTTTACTTCGGGGAATCTTTTAGTTTTAAGAGATGTGTATTTCACACCCGAAATAGGTAGAAATTTAGTCTCGGGTCCTATTTTGAATCGATTAGGCTACAAACTTGTATTTGAAGCCGATAGGTGCATTATCTCAAAAAATAATTTGTTTATTGGTAGGGCTTATCTATGTAATAGTTTATTTAAATTGTCTTTAGACATGAATAAAAACTCTATATGTAATGTTTTGGATGTTAATAAACATGATGATTTGCATTATTTGTGGCATGTTAGACTAGGACATGTAAATTTTGATAAAATTTCTTTTATGTCTAAACATGAGCTCATACCTATGTGTAATAAAATGTCTAAAAATTGCAAAACGTGCATGTTAACTAAGATCACTAGAACACCTTTTAAAAGTGTTGAACGAAAAACCGAAATTTTGGAATTAATCCATAGTGATCTTTGTGATTTTCATAGTACACCTTCTTTGGGAAACAAAAAGTATGTTATAACTTTTATAGATGATTTCTCAAAGTTTTGTTATGTTTATCTTTTGCATTCAAAAGATGAGGCTCTTGAACACTTTAAGATTTACAAACAAGAAGTAGAAATACAAATTGGTAGTAAACTTAAAAGGTTAAGAACCGATAAAGGAGGTGAATTTTATGATCCGCTTTATTTTAATTCAATGGGTATAATTCATGAAACAACCGCCGGTTATGCACCACAATCTAATGGTGTGGCGGAGAGGAAAAACCGTACTCTACAAGAGATGGTTAATTCCATGTTATCCTACTCGGGTTTGAGTGATGGATTTTGGGGTGAAGCAATGTTGACGGCTTGTCACATTCTTAACCGAGTTCCAATGAGAACGAATAAGGAAACTCCTTATGAACTTTGGTACAAAAAGAAACCAAACTTAAGTTATCTTAAGGTTTGGGGTTGTAGGGCCATTGTAAGAGTGCCCGGCAACAAGAAAAAGAAGCTCGGTGAACGTGGGCTTGAGTGCATCTTTATAGGCTATGCTATTCATAGCAAAACCTATAGGTTCTATGTTATAGAACAAAATGACTATATATCGCTTCATTCGATTATAGAGTCAAGAGATGCCATTTTTGATGAAAATAGATTTTCATCATTGAGTAGACAAAGACATCTACAAAGTTGTATCAATGAAAGTGTTGATGATAGTCAACAAAGTTCACTTCTAGATGTTGATGAAAGTCAACAAATAGATGAACTTGATTTAGTTGATCCTATTCCTAAACGGAGTAAGAGACAACGGAAAGCGAAGAGCTTTGGACCGGATTTCCAAGTATACTTGGTTGAAGGTGATAGAAGTGAAGTATCTTCTAGTGTTCCATATTTATATAATGTGGAAGGTGACCCATTGACTTATAGCGATGCTATGGCATCACATGATAGTGCTTTTTGGAAAGAGGCTATCGATGATGAGATGCAATCCATCATGGGAAATAACACTTGGGTGTTAGTGGATCTTCCTCCGACTTGTAAACCAATCGGTTGCAAGTGGATTTTCAGAAAGAAAATGAAAATCGACGGTACTATTGATAAATTCAAAGCCCGTTTAGTGGCTCAAGGCTTTAGACAAAAGCACGGTATCGATCATTTCGATACATATGCACCGGTTGCAAGAATAACCACTATTCGGTTATTGGTAGCGTTGGCTACGGTCTATCATCTAGAAATACATCAAATGGATGTTAAAACCGCATTTCTATATGGGGAGTTAGATGAGGAAGTATATATGAAACAACCCGAAGGGTTTGTTTTGAAAGGACAAGAACAAAAGGTGTGTAAACTTGTCAAGTCCTTGTATGGACTTAAGCAAGCACCTAAACAGTGGCATCAAAAATTTGATGAAACTATTTTGTCTTTTGGATTCAAGTTGAATCAAGCCGATAAGTGTGTGTATAGCAAGTTTGATAGCCATGGTAATGGCGTTATCATTTGCTTATACGTTGATGACATGCTTATCTTTGGAACTTGTATAACACAAGTTCAAGAGACAAAAGACTTTTTGTCTAGATCCTTTCAGATGAAGGATATGGGGGAGGCTGATGTGATCTTAGGCATTAAGATCATAAGGCAAGGGAACCGCATTAAGTTAAGTCAGGCTCACTATGTTGAGAAGATACTTAAGCGGTTTAATATGCTTGATAAAGCGCCGGTCTCTACTCCCATGGAACCGGGTATGAAGTTTGCTAAACATACCGGTCAACCAATTTCACAATTGGAGTATTCAAAGGTCATAGGATCTTTGATGTATGCTATGACTAGTACAAGGCCTGACATAGCATTTGCGGTGGGTAAACTTAGTAGATTTACTAGTAACCCAGGTCCCCATCATTGGATGGCGATAAGGAGAGTATTAAGATACTTGTTACGTACCAAGGATTTTGGTATTACGTATAGCGGAGAACCTCCTATTCTAGAAGGTTATTCTGACGCTAGTTGGATCACTAATGAAGAGGACAACTCTTCTACTAGTGGATGGGTGTTTGTTTATGGGGGAGGTGCCATTTCTTGGTCTTCTAAGAAACAAACATGTATAGCCGACTCTACGATGTCAGCTGAGTTTATCGCTTTAGCTTCAGCAGCTAGTGAAGCTGAGTGGTTGAGGAATCTCATGTTTGAGATACCTTTGTTACCTAAGCCAATCTCACCGGTGGCAATTCATGCGGATTGCATGACGGCTTTAGGTAGAGCTTATAGTCAAGTGTATAATGGTAAGTCTCGTCATATTGCTCTAAGGCATAGCCTTGTGCAAGGACTTATTATTAACGGGGTCATAACTTTTGACTATGTGAACACTAAGTTCAATGTGGCGGATTCGTTTACGAAAGCCATGAATAGAGACTCAATTGAGAAAGCCTCAGTTGAAATCGGTTTATGTCAGTAAAATCATTTGGAAAAGCCCAATTCACGCATGAGTAACATCGTGTCTGAATTCAATGTGGTAAAGTCCTCTTGGTTTTTGTTAAAGCAACTCTTGCATGACCCATCGTTGCTTTGTACCGTGATGGAATAAGGTAGTCGTCTTGAAAGTTCTCAAGATCAAGAGTTGAAGAGCTCTTGGTGTTATATCCACGTCACGGGGATATGTTTTATACGTAATGAGAACCTACCTATATAAGTTTGAAGTGTGGCCGCTTCAAGTAGTCAAGATTGGCATAATGACTATGATAAACTTATGAATAAGATACGGACACGGCCTTATAATGTGTCAAGTTAATAACTTTGTGTTATTTGTTTTGTGTGTACTACATCTTCAAGTGGTTGGATGAGTCGATTGATTCAATTCCTTATGGAAATCAACTCTGGCTCGATCACTTGTCAAGTGTGTTGTACTAGGCGTTAATTCAATCCGTAGGGATATTAGCGTTGATGCATGAAATGCATTATGAGTTTTGGTAAATGAGAGGCTTATTATACCCAAAATGGGGGAGGATTGTTGAACATTTAGTGTATAATAATATATACTACATAATAATCCTGAGTATTTTTATCACCAAGAACTACTAAGGTAGTGGGACAATTTATAAGTCCGTTATATATCGATTAAAGCTATTATAAATAGTGGGACAATATACGTATTAATTTACGTGGTCCAAGATAGGTATTATAAGATAACACAAGAAAACAAAGGACCAAGTCAAAAGGGCTCGGCGCCGAGTCGGCGCCCATCCTAGTGGCCTCGTCGCCGAGTCGGCGCGAGGTTACTGGAAACATTGGATTTGGTCAGAAGGTTGGCGCCGAGTCGGCGCTCCTTCAAGTTGCCTCGTCGCCGACTCGGCGCAAGGCTTCTGTGTGGGTCAGTGAGTAAGCGCCGAGTCGGCGCTCCCCCCCAGGGGCTCGTCGCCGACTCGGCTGTCAGGCTCTTCATGTGACCGTTGCTTTTCTTCCCGTTTTCTTTGTGATTAATGCCTAGGATTCTTAATCTTCACTCATAATTTCTGAGTTTAAGGCTGAGAATTAAGAGTAATCATGCCCATGAATGCCTAGAATAATTGGCATTGATGTTTGATCATCAATATGATCATTATGGGCATGATGCAAAGGCTCCTCTATTTTAGTATAAATAGAGGACCTTGGGTGATGGCATTTCTTGCACCTTTCACTACATTTTTCTGAATTCTCTTTGTCTTTCTCTCATTTGTTTTAAGCTTGATCAAGAGAGTAATTAACTTTTGTTCAAGTGATACAATTCTCATAATTTCTATAAACACATCGTTGTTACGTTACACTTCCTAAGTACTAAGGTAGTGTTGGAGTTGTTTGTATCTCATTGTGGATTTCCAATTGCAAACCCAAGTACCGTTGTGGGGGAAATATCACAAAAGGAAAGTGATCACACGCCTACAACTTGTATCAAGTTTCCGGGTAACATATTGTGTTACAAACTAATCTTCACTTTCCTTTGCATTGTAATATTGAGTTGTAATTTCATTTTTGTCATCTTAAAGGGGTTTGAAACAAATTCCCGTTTGTAATTTGTTTACATTATATACCTTTTGTAATAATCTTTTGTGATACCTTCACCGATGGCATCAATGAAGGATTTTACATCTAACTTTGCTAAGTTAGAGAAGTTTGTCGGCGTCGACTTTAGACGTTGGCAAAAGAAAATGATGTTCATGCTCACAACTCTCAATGTGGCTTATGTTATAAGCTCACCAAAACCGGAGGTTGCTAAGTCGGATGATCCGGAAACGGTGATTCCGGAAACGGAGATCCTTGAACAAAATCGAAAACGCTCTAAGTGGGAGAATGATGATTTTATTTGCCGGGGACACATCCTCAATGGAATGCAAGATGCATTATTTGATATCTACCAATACCATGAGTCCGCTAAGGAGTTATGGGATGCTCTTGAAAACAAGTACATGGCGGAGGATGCTAGCTCCAAAAAGTTTCTTGTAAGTAATTTCAATTCGTATAAAATGGTAGAGGATCGCCCTATAATAGATCAATTTCATGAACTACAAAGGATGCATGCTAACTTAAAATTGCATAAAATTGAAATTGATGAAGTGTTTTTGGTTTCAAGCATAATAGACAAATTGCCTCCTTCATGGAGGGATGTTAGACATGCTCTTAAGCATAAAAGGGAGGAGATTACACTCTCCGACCTTGGGCAACATATAATTGTTGAGTCTAGCATTCGGTTACAAGAAAACCGGAAGGATGATAATCCTAATGTACCTACTATTAATATGGTTGGGGAAGGGAAACCACAATCCCGTCCCGGAGATAAAAGGAAGAGGAATGACTCTTCAAAGGGGAAAGCTACTAATCCCAATGCCGAAAAGGTATGTTGGGAATGTGGTAAGCCCGGGCACCGAAGGAAAAATTGCTTCGTTTTGAAGAACAAGCAAAAGAAATCCAAGGGGAGTGGTCAAGCTTCTACAAGCAAGGGACCATCCACTCAAGGTAATCTTGCAACTTTTGTTGAAAATTCTAATATGAGTTTTTCTACTATGAATACTAATATTAGTGGTTTGCAGGATGATTCTTTGGCTTGGTGGATCGATTCGGGGGCATCGAGACATGTTTGCAATTCTACGCAATGGTTCAAAACCTTTAACAAGGTTGTTGATGGGGAGCATCTCTACATGGGAAACAATGCACCTATCAAGGTCCAAGGCAAAGGACAAGTTGAATTATTGTTTACTTCGGGGAATCTTTTAGTTTTAAGAGATGTGTATTTCACACCCGAAATAGGTAGAAATTTAGTCTCGGGTCCTATTTTGAATCGATTAGGCTACAAACTTGTATTTGAAGCCGATAGGTGCATTATCTCAAAAAATAATTTGTTTATTGGTAGGGCTTATCTATGTAATAGTTTATTTAAATTGTCTTTAGACATGAATAAAAACTCTATATGTAATGTTTTGGATGTTAATAAACATGATGATTTGCATTATTTGTGGCATGTTAGACTAGGACATGTAAATTTTGATAAAATTTCTTTTATGTCTAAACATGAGCTCATACCTATGTGTAATAAAATGTCTAAAAATTGCAAAACGTGCATGTTAACTAAGATCACTAGAACACCTTTTAAAAGTGTTGAACGAAAAACCGAAATTTTGGAATTAATCCATAGTGATCTTTGTGATTTTCATAGTACACCTTCTTTGGGAAACAAAAAGTATGTTATAACTTTTATAGATGATTTCTCAAAGTTTTGTTATGTTTATCTTTTGCATTCAAAAGATGAGGCTCTTGAACACTTTAAGATTTACAAACAAGAAGTAGAAATACAAATTGGTAGTAAACTTAAAAGGTTAAGAACCGATAAAGGAGGTGAATTTTATGATCCGCTTTATTTTAATTCAATGGGTATAATTCATGAAACAACCGCCGGTTATGCACCACAATCTAATGGTGTGGCGGAGAGGAAAAACCGTACTCTACAAGAGATGGTTAATTCCATGTTATCCTACTCGGGTTTGAGTGATGGATTTTGGGGTGAAGCAATGTTGACGGCTTGTCACATTCTTAACCGAGTTCCAATGAGAACGAATAAGGAAACTCCTTATGAACTTTGGTACAAAAAGAAACCAAACTTAAGTTATCTTAAGGTTTGGGGTTGTAGGGCCATTGTAAGAGTGCCCGGCAACAAGAAAAAGAAGCTCGGTGAACGTGGGCTTGAGTGCATCTTTATAGGCTATGCTATTCATAGCAAAACCTATAGGTTCTATGTTATAGAACAAAATGACTATATATCGCTTCATTCGATTATAGAGTCAAGAGATGCCATTTTTGATGAAAATAGATTTTCATCATTGAGTAGACAAAGACATCTACAAAGTTGTATCAATGAAAGTGTTGATGATAGTCAACAAAGTTCACTTCTAGATGTTGATGAAAGTCAACAAATAGATGAACTTGATTTAGTTGATCCTATTCCTAAACGGAGTAAGAGACAACGGAAAGCGAAGAGCTTTGGACCGGATTTCCAAGTATACTTGGTTGAAGGTGATAGAAGTGAAGTATCTTCTAGTGTTCCATATTTATATAATGTGGAAGGTGACCCATTGACTTATAGCGATGCTATGGCATCACATGATAGTGCTTTTTGGAAAGAGGCTATCGATGATGAGATGCAATCCATCATGGGAAATAACACTTGGGTGTTAGTGGATCTTCCTCCGACTTGTAAACCAATCGGTTGCAAGTGGATTTTCAGAAAGAAAATGAAAATCGACGGTACTATTGATAAATTCAAAGCCCGTTTAGTGGCTCAAGGCTTTAGACAAAAGCACGGTATCGATCATTTCGATACATATGCACCGGTTGCAAGAATAACCACTATTCGGTTATTGGTAGCGTTGGCTACGGTCTATCATCTAGAAATACATCAAATGGATGTTAAAACCGCATTTCTATATGGGGAGTTAGATGAGGAAGTATATATGAAACAACCCGAAGGGTTTGTTTTGAAAGGACAAGAACAAAAGGTGTGTAAACTTGTCAAGTCCTTGTATGGACTTAAGCAAGCACCTAAACAGTGGCATCAAAAATTTGATGAAACTATTTTGTCTTTTGGATTCAAGTTGAATCAAGCCGATAAGTGTGTGTATAGCAAGTTTGATAGCCATGGTAATGGCGTTATCATTTGCTTATACGTTGATGACATGCTTATCTTTGGAACTTGTATAACACAAGTTCAAGAGACAAAAGACTTTTTGTCTAGATCCTTTCAGATGAAGGATATGGGGGAGGCTGATGTGATCTTAGGCATTAAGATCATAAGGCAAGGGAACCGCATTAAGTTAAGTCAGGCTCACTATGTTGAGAAGATACTTAAGCGGTTTAATATGCTTGATAAAGCGCCGGTCTCTACTCCCATGGAACCGGGTATGAAGTTTGCTAAACATACCGGTCAACCAATTTCACAATTGGAGTATTCAAAGGTCATAGGATCTTTGATGTATGCTATGACTAGTACAAGGCCTGACATAGCATTTGCGGTGGGTAAACTTAGTAGATTTACTAGTAACCCAGGTCCCCATCATTGGATGGCGATAAGGAGAGTATTAAGATACTTGTTACGTACCAAGGATTTTGGTATTACGTATAGCGGAGAACCTCCTATTCTAGAAGGTTATTCTGACGCTAGTTGGATCACTAATGAAGAGGACAACTCTTCTACTAGTGGATGGGTGTTTGTTTATGGGGGAGGTGCCATTTCTTGGTCTTCTAAGAAACAAACATGTATAGCCGACTCTACGATGTCAGCTGAGTTTATCGCTTTAGCTTCAGCAGCTAGTGAAGCTGAGTGGTTGAGGAATCTCATGTTTGAGATACCTTTGTTACCTAAGCCAATCTCACCGGTGGCAATTCATGCGGATTGCATGACGGCTTTAGGTAGAGCTTATAGTCAAGTGTATAATGGTAAGTCTCGTCATATTGCTCTAAGGCATAGCCTTGTGCAAGGACTTATTATTAACGGGGTCATAACTTTTGACTATGTGAACACTAAGTTCAATGTGGCGGATTCGTTTACGAAAGCCATGAATAGAGACTCAATTGAGAAAGCCTCAGTTGAAATCGGTTTATGTCAGTAAAATCATTTGGAAAAGCCCAATTCACGCATGAGTAACATCGTGTCTGAATTCAATGTGGTAAAGTCCTCTTGGTTTTTGTTAAAGCAACTCTTGCATGACCCATCGTTGCTTTGTACCGTGATGGAATAAGGTAGTCGTCTTGAAAGTTCTCAAGATCAAGAGTTGAAGAGCTCTTGGTGTTATATCCACGTCACGGGGATATGTTTTATACGTAATGAGAACCTACCTATATAAGTTTGAAGTGTGGCCGCTTCAAGTAGTCAAGATTGGCATAATGACTATGATAAACTTATGAATAAGATACGGACACGGCCTTATAATGTGTCAAGTTAATAACTTTGTGTTATTTGTTTTGTGTGTACTACATCTTCAAGTGGTTGGATGAGTCGATTGATTCAATTCCTTATGGAAATCAACTCTGGCTCGATCACTTGTCAAGTGTGTTGTACTAGGCGTTAATTCAATCCGTAGGGATATTAGCGTTGATGCATGAAATGCATTATGAGTTTTGGTAAATGAGAGGCTTATTATACCCAAAATGGGGGAGGATTGTTGAACATTTAGTGTATAATAATATATACTACATAATAATCCTGAGTATTTTTATCACCAAGAACTACTAAGGTAGTGGGACAATTTATAAGTCCGTTATATATCGATTAAAGCTATTATAAATAGTGGGACAATATACGTATTAATTTACGTGGTCCAAGATAGGTATTATAAGATAACACAAGAAAACAAAGGACCAAGTCAAAAGGGCTCGGCGCCGAGTCGGCGCCCATCCTAGTGGCCTCGTCGCCGAGTCGGCGCGAGGTTACTGGAAACATTGGATTTGGTCAGAAGGTTGGCGCCGAGTCGGCGCTCCTTCAAGTTGCCTCGTCGCCGACTCGGCGCAAGGCTTCTGTGTGGGTCAGTGAGTAAGCGCCGAGTCGGCGCTCCCCCCCAGGGGCTCGTCGCCGACTCGGCTGTCAGGCTCTTCATGTGACCGTTGCTTTTCTTCCCGTTTTCTTTGTGATTAATGCCTAGGATTCTTAATCTTCACTCATAATTTCTGAGTTTAAGGCTGAGAATTAAGAGTAATCATGCCCATGAATGCCTAGAATAATTGGCATTGATGTTTGATCATCAATATGATCATTATGGGCATGATGCAAAGGCTCCTCTATTTTAGTATAAATAGAGGACCTTGGGTGATGGCATTTCTTGCACCTTTCACTACATTTTTCTGAATTCTCTTTGTCTTTCTCTCATTTGTTTTAAGCTTGATCAAGAGAGTAATTAACTTTTGTTCAAGTGATACAATTCTCATAATTTCTATAAACACATCGTTGTTACGTTACACTTCCTAAGTACTAAGGTAGTGTTGGAGTTGTTTGTATCTCATTGTGGATTTCCAATTGCAAACCCAAGTACCGTTGTGGGGGAAATATCACAAAAGGAAAGTGATCACACGCCTACAACTTGTATCAAGTTTCCGGGTAACATATTGTGTTACAAACTAATCTTCACTTTCCTTTGCATTGTAATATTGAGTTGTAATTTCATTTTTGTCATCTTAAAGGGGTTTGAAACAAATTCCCGTTTGTAATTTGTTTACATTATATACCTTTTGTAATAACATTTTGGTTAAGTTGATTTCTACGGGTTATATTATATGTTTGGAGTTTGGACTAAACCAAATATACAAAGATATGATAGGAATTAAAAAAGAATATACCTGAAAACATGCACCACAACCAGCACCACTCTTATACAATGAAGAAACACCAGCTGCAATAAATCCTCTACTTAAGTTCAAAGCCAAAGATCCATACCCACATGCACCAGCTGCATCAAACCAATAATTTAACAATTACCCACTTTTTTTTTTATGCAATTTTATTATCCGGGCCGGGTCACTCCTAAATTGTGCATAATTAATATAATCAAAATAATCAAAATGAAATAAAGCAAAGTAATTATTTTAGACGGACGTAATAAGGTTGATATATTTACTAGAATATAGGAATATATTCTTGATATCTTGTATATTTTGTGTATCTTTATTATTTTGCAAATTATCTTAGAGAATATTTAGAGAATATTTTGTAATTATTTAGTTTCCATAAATATTGTAGTTAGGGTTGTATTTATACCCATTCCTTAACGATATATGAATGACAAGCAATCATTTCAACCAAAATCATTTTTTATATGGTATCAGAAGCCAGTGTGACAAGAGGTCACATGTTCGAATATCAACCGCCACTCATTTAAAAATGGAATATTTAGCACCAGGTATGAGGAGGGCCTGTGTTGCATCCACACTTCTAGCCCAAAGGGCTCTTGTGTAAGGGGGCATGTTAGAGTATATAACATATCTTAGGGCCTCAACCATCAGCTTAAACTTTTGGTTGAGATAGTTTCTGACAATATTTACATGAAAGTGGTGAATCATCGTAGAAGTAGGCAGATGTTGATTGATGAACACATCGATCACAAGCTGATGAACTTGTGACGTAGAAGAGCATGGTGAACATAACGACCAAGTAACAAGCCATTTTATTAGGATTAATTATTGTGATGTATTTGTATAATAGTTAGTTTGATGTATTTTGCGATTAAGGTCACTGGTAGAGTATTGTATATATAGAAGTTTTTAGGGCCGGGTAGGTAGAGAGGCAGGCGATATGGTGTACTTTTAAGCAAATTATGTGTTTGCCTACCTACTTAAATTATAATTAGTCCGTTCTTTAAAGTTGTTCTTATTTATCGTTTTGAATTGTTCTATTTGATATTCATACATAAATTTTTTTATTTACTTCCTCTGTCCTATTGAATCTACAACATTTTTCATTTTGGTCGGTCCCATTTAATTTTTGGGTGATGACTCACCACTTTCTTTTAAGGGATATTCCACGTGGTAACCCTGAGGTTTTGGGTTTTCCACGTGGTAACCAAAACTTTTAAAAAATACACATGGTAATCCTGAGGTTTACCAAATTGTTCCATCATGACCTTTTTGCATATAAAATGTTAGCAAAACGTTAAAAAACATTAATTTCGAAGCTTTAAGGCTGTTGTACGCCTATATATGCAATTCACCATTTTAAATGCCATTACTCTCAACCATTTTCCCCAAAATATAAATCCAAACTCTATCATCTTTGGATTCGGGGAAAAGAAAATATGATTTGGATGAAAAATGGTAGATTTGAGGGTTATATTTTGGGTAAAAAGGTTCAAACTGATGGCATTTCGAATGGTGCGTCGCATAAATATGTATATAACAGCCATAAAGCTTCAAAATTAACGTTTGCTAACGTTTTTATGTGCAAAAAGGTCATGATGGAACATTTACGTAAACCTCAGGGCTACCGCGCGGATTTTTTAAAAGTTTTGGTTACCACGTGGAAAACCCAAAACCTCAGGGTTACCACGTGGAATTTCCCTTCTTTTAATCTCATTCATACATTTTTACTCTCTTTTAATTTTCTCCACACAATTTATTCTCTCTCTTCATTTATATTATCACATTATTAAAAACTTCCCTATTTCTCTTTGATGCAAATCAAAAAAAGGGACGGAGGGAATATATGAAGTATAAATTTTGCACAAAATTAACCTTATCTATTCTCTTTTTAGTATTTCAATATAATAATTTACAAACTTCATTTTAACATTTCTATATTGATTTGATCTCCACATTAATCATGTTGCAATTTAGATGGTTTTTGACTTTATTTTAGAGTAACTAAGTAAAATAATTAGTAGAAAACATTTAATATACAAACACTATGTTAATTCTACCATACAATTTTATAATATGCTAATTTACAAAGTGAAAATCAATTAATAAAAGAATGATTAACTATAATAAAATATGGTTTTTCCGGTATTCTAAGTCCTTCTCTCTATTAATCATAAAAACATATAATTGTATATTTGTATGATGGTTAGTCCTTTCATCTTGGTTATAAACTTATAGTTTGATAGAGATTTAATTTTCATCATTTAGAGATTTTATTAATTTTCCATCTTCATTGATAGGAATTTCACTCTAGCCCCCTCAAATAACAAAATGTGATCTCTAATAAGTACTAATAACCATTCACTATTCTTTATTGAGGTCGTTTCATTGTGTGACTACTTCAATTAGATCAACCTAAATTTTTTTCTATAAGCGTGAATCCGAATTTCATTGTTTTTTAAAATATTCTTTTTATAAAATAGACTGCTTGTATGGACCTGTATTTAATGATGCAATACTTGCTGATAACCATTTGCTCAAAATTGAAGCAGTTTGGGTAAATGTTAGTGTCATCCGTCATTATGAATTTTGTACTGCTAGTGCTACTTAGTTTGTTGTGGGAAAAAAAAGATAAAGACGGTCCAAAATTGAGCAAACGCGGCGTAAAAAGGAAAAAATATAGGAAAGAAAGATGAAGGTGATACATTGTAACACAAGCCACTTAATTCTGGCTTTTGCTGGTGGGCACTAACTAATTATAATGTGCTGTCTTTGACAATTACCCATTGGTTTATCAAGGATAATGATAGTTTTAAATTCACAAATTTACGGTTTTATGATGAGATAACTTTATCTCGCTGTTATATGTATATTTATTGTATTTAAGTAATCATATAAAATTTCAAGGTAATTAACAAAAAAATTAGTCTAATCATATAGATTTATCTTATGATGAAAAGATCTTATACAAGACAAGTTTAAAGTAAATTATTGGATGTTGAAATTGTGTTGTTGTAACATGTGTAATCCTATACCACCCATTTTGTTAAGTGCATATACATGACACATTATACTATTATTATTGTACCTTTTTTAATATTCTCTTTTGGACTTCGGTGGAAGATCATTAACTAAAAATACATTTGTGCTTGATCAATCTTATATACTTCCTCCGTTCCATAATACTTGCTATATTTCATTTTTGGCACTATTCATCGTTTAAGCTTATTTTATATATTGCGGCTAATATGTAAGTAATAATTAATATAGTCAAGTGGGATCTTATTTGAATCGTCTAATCGTATACTTTCATAATATAAACTTTTTATAATTTTTAAATGTATATAATTCGACATCTAAATTAACAAAATAGCGCATTGGATTGCATTAAAAAGAGTTAAATGTAGCAAGTATTAAGTAACGGAGGAGTTACATAACAATAATGGTTATGCTCACTTCATTTTTATAATCAATTTTTTGGGGTTCGAAAAGTTACTTGTACGTACCTAAATATAACTTAAATCAATTTGATTCGGAGGGAGTATAAATTTATTAACCATGGGAATGAATGTGTTGATGTTCAATTTCTTTGACATTCATCATCATCATGAGTAAGATGGTTCGTAGTTCCTACACAAATGATCATATGCTGTTTTTGTTGCAATTTCCATGGATCATGCAAAGCAATATTCTTAACAATAAGTCATAATAACTTAGAAGCAATACTATGGTAGTATAATTCAAGAAAAGAAATCTCTTTATGATTCAGGAAAAAGGGAAGTGCAATGGGGTTCAAAGCAATGACATTGATCATCTCCCAACAAGTATCTTAAAATGGATATTTTGAGCATATGGTTTTAAGGAACTATAAATTCTTAAATGAGACAGTTTTAGGGTGACAACATCTGTATTAGGATTGAGGTTGAACCATATATATACTTTTAGTATGTTAAAGTGATCACGTGTAATTTTAAAGTGATCAATTACAAAAATAAGCTAACTATATGGGGTCCGTCTCAGAAACAGTTTCAATGTTTCATACAAGACGACCAGGTAAGTAACATGCAGCTTATTTTCATTTAGACCTGACTGACTCTTATCCGATACATTGTACAATCTAGTTGTAATAATGTTATAAGCTTATTATTCTTGGATTTTAAGTTCGAGAGAATAAAAAAAAAATGGATATTTTGAAAATTCTAGAATAGAGGTAATCAAGTCAAATATGCTAACAAGTAGAAATAATATAGCGCAAAATTGTAAATGAAACAGCTAAAAAAATGTAGCAACTAATTTTAAACGAATATATAAATACATAATAAATAAATTGTCAAGTTAATCAATGGTATGACTAAGTATCCTTTGTATAAATTTATATGTTGCCCAAATTCAATCACTATTTGGTTTAGTGTGCTTGATGAAATCTACTAAAATGTAAACCTAATAGATTTTACTTGAACAGAAGGTCTCTTGAAAAACCGTCTATATTGTCTATGGCAAAGACGACTCTTAAAAACAGCCCAACCCAATGTTTAAATGTAATTATTATTTTTTTATTTAAAATATTAGACATTAGAAATTGATTTTATAATTAGGCTGACCCAATACAAGTGATTTATGACAAAGATCGTCTACGGTAAGAATTTGTGCTACTTGAAAGAAAGAGAGGTTGCAATTTGATTGCACTACTAGAAATCCTGCTTTTATTCCGGTTGAAATTATAATTAATATACTATACCACCTTTTACTAATAAAATAAAAGTCGGTTATAATCCACCGACTTCTGTTAAATTAGTAATTGAATTTTTGTCTTTATTTTATGACAAAATTCTTTTTAATGGATTTAACCTAAATATACCTATTGCTTATGTCATACATGTTTTTTAGTTTTATAATTGTTCACTTATTTATTTTTTCTATATACATTTTATTAACTCTCACGTGGCAGGAACGTGTCTTCACCTTTCTCGAGCAAGGAGCTTTCCTTTATGGGTATGAGTTATCGCCGTCCTTCCCTCCCCTAACCCTGTCTATAATTTTCTATGAGCGGAATATATTGAGTAGGATGATAATAATGCTGCTAATGTCATACATGTTATATTTGAGAGGATGGGTGAAAAAAAATAATAATGAAAATTAATTTTATAATCTTTCTTATATGGAAGAATAACACTAATTCTCTATACAGAGTGATAAAAAAGCTAAGTTAATTCCAATGGGAATCAGAACATGGAGTAGAGCAACCCTCTAATGCAACGTCATCAATTTGGACTTTAGAATCATAAACTACACCGGGCTTCCAGTTTGCAGGAAGAACATTTTCAGCCCAAATATACTTTCCATCGAAGCCCGCTGTCACAACGAATCTAAACTGTAATGGGCCTGGCCCAGGAACCCTACTTGTTTCCCATACTGCTCCGTACTTCCTCGACATGAATATCCAATTTGATGAACCAACCTAAACAATGTAAATAAAATTATAAGTTCAATTCTCCAAAAATAAAAAATATTTAACTATTTATAATTAAATTACACGTTAATAATGTAACAATTTTTCTAACGTATGCAACTAGTATATAGCTAGCCTTAGATAATAAATTTTATAATTATTATAAATTTAATTGAAGATTTATTCTGAATAGATAAATATAATAATATTTTAGAGAATATTCTAAATCAAATTTCAAGTAATTATTAATTTTTTTTTAACTTATACACCTGGTGCATAGATCAAAAAATCGTTAATATAATACTAGTGATGATTGATATTTACACAATATTAAAATATATAATATACCTCAGCAACATCGATTGCAACGATCTCGGTTTGACCACCTTGGTAGAGAATGTTAATAGCCAAATAATTTGGATTTTTGCTACTTTCTTCTACACGTATTGCCAAACTTTTGTCTTTGTAGTCACATGGTATCCTAATAGAAATAATATCCAAAAATATGTCAAAATTAAATTCTAATAATACTACTTCGCAATATAAAACATGGTTTTTTTTTTCTCTTTATGCGTAAAATTAACTAATACTATATGAAGGGGTGATCACTTATATAATATATTTTCAATAAGTAATATAAAACGAACTTTTTTTTTTCACTTTATATTGATCAGATACCCACAAGACATACTCTAATTGTACTGCTATACATAGACCATTCTAAAGTTCGATATCTACAATGACTTTCCATCATTTAGACGCTAGTTCATTTAATGAACGCTGCATTTCGAATATGTACACTATTTATTGTTCAAGCTTATTTTCTATATTGTGATTAATGTGTAAGTAAAAATATAGTCAAGTGAAATCTTGTTTGAATCGTCTAATCTCATACTTTCATAATATTAACTTTTTATAATTTTTAGATTTGTATAATTTAACATATAAAGTAATAAAATAACAAAATGTGTAAGTAAAAGTATATATAGTTTATAGATACTCTCAGAAGTATTAGTATATATTTATAAGACAAGTAAATAGTTTAAGGACCTACAAGGCTACAAGTTCTAATTTTATAATACTTCAATTAAAAGTTGAAACCAATTAGTATATCATATAACATGTGCATTATAATCTTGGCCAAATCTAGTCATCAGTTTAACATTCAATGTGTGCTAGACTGCTAGGTGTTGATTTGATTTGTCAAATATGCATTAATTCATGAACATAGGGATTTGTAATTTTTGGGTTATGATTTATACTCTCCGTCCAGTTTACTAGTTCCATTTGACTTTTGGCACTATTTACATCACTCTTAATTTGTATTTTACTCTTATAAAACATAGTCATGTGGGATCTTGTTTGATTCGTCTCAATATAAGGATTATTAATATCAATTTTTTATAATTTTTGATTAAGAATAATTAGAGATATTAAGGGTTAAAATGTTGCATCGGCATGTGTGAAAAGTCAAATGGGACTAGTAAACTGAACCGAAGGGAGTATTAAACTATAATAAAATAAGTTATTAAAATTTCATTGTAATTAAAAAGTAATTGTTAAAGTAACTGATGTAGTCAAAAGTTTAAACTAATGGTCAGGGCTATAGCATACTTCTATTTTATACTCTAACATCATTTTCTCTCAAATTTCAAATCGTGTTTTTTTTTTTTTTTGTAATTTTAGACTTTCAATACATTATTAAAGGATTGATCAACAATAAATTTAAGCTGATAATTAAAATCGGTCTAAATATATATTAACAATTTTATTGATAATTAGGACAAGTTTGGTTGGCTACAGCTTTATAGGAGAAGTTTATGGACGTAAGTTGTTTGTCACACTATTTGACAAACAGCTAATAATATGGTCAATATCATGACAAATCTCCCGATTTCCGCATGAAAAATCAGAATTTCTCTATAAAGTAAGATAATACTACCTCTTATTAATTTGCATACATTATCCGTGAGATCATGACATTAATTCAAATTATACAAGTAATTAATATGCCCGGTTTAAATTAGTTGTTACACTCAAGTCAACAATATTATTCTATTTCTTAATATGTTCGGTTTAAATTAATTGTTACACTTACGGCCCGTTTGATAAGTGGTAATAAACCGCGGTAATAGGAATGAAATACTAGTGTAATTTTGATTGAAAAATCTCATGACTACCTTGATGGAATGCTTGACAACCATCAATCATCTCATTTTGTTCATAAAATTCATATTCCAATGCATTACCATTGGGAGATGTGGTATTCAAGAGTAATGGAATTTGTAAACAAAAAATTTTTTTGTGATCAAAGCTTCATTACCATGGGAATGACATGAAAGTTCTGATGAAATTTTACACTATAATCCATTCCTATTACCACCATTTAGTACCATTAACCAAACGGACCCTTAAGTTATAACCTAGGCGGTTGAGATCATTAATATCAAGTTTTTTGATTCTTAAACTTACACAATTAGAAATACTAATAATAGAATTATTGCATCAACAAATGCGTGTCCAGTCGAATGAGACTATTAAGATGAATAAGAATGAATGTATTAAATGTTAAAACGAAAAATATAAAATAAATTTAAACCATTAATAACAAACAATTGACAAATAAGTTACCTCTTGTATTCAACATCGACAAGTCCAAGCTTTAGAAGATGTAGGTCCTTGCCAGTTAAGGCCATGGCCCTAAATGCTCGGCTACTTAGCACAAAGTCAGTGTTGTTGTTACTCTTATTCACATCAGTCATTATCACTTTAGTCCCTGCTTTGCTACACATCTTACTGTTTTTGCACCTTATCTGTTCATATTCAAAATCCATCAATTTCATTCATTTTATTTCACAAATAAACCTAATCCAAAACTTTAATTTGTAAATCAATCAAGTAACAGTTAAAATGTTAAATTAGGCTGGATTTATTGTGAATGCTAGCAATTATTGAGGAAAACACGAGGTACATACACTTCACAAGCCAAGGAGATATATGCCCTCCTAAAACCATATGACAATGGGAAGAAGGTCTCCAATAACTTATAAAGTGTGCACATCATTTTTTAATTTATCGATGTGGAATAACTCATCCCAACAAAGAAAAACATAATATTGAATTTTATTGATCAAATATTGCAAAATAGATAGTATTAAAATCAGGGGAAGTTTAATATACAAATTAAATTTATTATTAGACTTATTCTCAATGCGAGCATAAAATTAGGAAAATACGAGGACATAGATCATATAATCAACGAGATACTATCCTAAAACCATGATTATGGGAGAAAGAGCTCATATGATTTATAAAGTGTGCATACCATCTTTAATTCATCGTAAGGAATGTAAAAGTTGCAAAATGAACTATTAATTAAAGTGAAGATTTAACCTGAAAGCAAGCACCACAACCAGCACCTTCTTTGTAAAGTGAAGGAACACCAGCTGCTATATGTCCTCCATTGAAATTCAGAGCCAAAGAACCATACCCACATGATCCAGCTGCATTAAATCATACAAACAAAGATTACCCACTTATTTATTTGCTAAAATATTTACTGGGTTAATCTCAAATTAAGCTAATTTTGATCATAAAACTTTAAATTGAATAATAAATAAAGGATATTATATTGTGATAGAATTTAGAAAATAGGTCTGGGTAATCCAAATAAGGATGACAAAAAGTAGTCTACTTATAAATTCAAAGAAGGTCCACTACTAAAACCAATTGGTGATAGTAGGAGAACTCTTTGAGTTTATAACGTGATTCATACTCTCCTCTTTCTCCGATATAAAACAACTCACATGTGGGTAACACATGGACACTTCAACATATTGTAAAGATGAAGGAACTTACATGAAAGAGTAGAAGCTTTGGAGAAAACAGATGCCTTTGATTGAACACACTGTTCACAAGCAGTTGCTGATGAGAAGAGAATGAATAAAAAGTAAATAAATATTGCCATTTTTGAAAGAAAATGCTCTGTTTCATAATATATTTCCGTTAAATACTTGACATATTTATAGTGGAAGAAAAATAATTGTAAAAGTGATATTTTTACTTTTTATTTTTTAAAATATTTGGGTTGGCAGAGTAATGAATAGGGAGTACTAGTATAGTAGCTATTTTATTGCTGTACAGCAGTTTGGAAGGATCACAGAAGGAAGACGCGGCAGGGTAAATTACTCGGTTGGATTTTTTCATTTTGATTTCTCTTTTACTTAAGTTTCCACAAATAATAATTATCGAAATAAAGAAAAATATAAAATTTTTTAGATGATAAATTTATTATTTAAATAATAATTTAATAGAGGAAAAGTAAAGATTATAAAATTTAAAAAATAATAAAAGAAATTTAGTGGAAAAAATATAACTATCAAATTTAATTGGAAAAATTACTTAGAATAATCTAAATTATTTTTGATTTTCCTACAATAATCCTACCTATTAATTAACCATGAACAATCCCAACTTTAAGGAGTATTTTGCTACAATAAACTTGAGTAACTCGATGACCTGCTATGGTAGGTAATTCAGCCAAAAAAATAAAATAATTAATTTAAAGTTAGAAAATATTTTTGAAAATTTACATAAAAAATTTTACACAATAAAAAAAACATAAATTTTTTATGAATATTTTTCTAACATTTTTTTCGTCATTTAATTTTAATTTATCTTTTTTTAAATAAAATTTGTTATAGCAAGTCATCTGGTCACCGAGTTTACTCTAGGAAGATGGTCCTTAAAGTTGAGATTATTTACGATTAATCAATAGTAGAAAATCATAAATATTTTGAATTATTCTAAGTAATTTTTTCTAAAAAATTTGATAGTTTAAATTTTTAGGGTTCAAAATAATTTAAATCGAGAGAAGAAATAACGGCGAAGGTACAAAGAAAAAGGGAGACAGTGAAATTGAGGAATCACCGACCTGTGTGATTGTGGGGGGGTCAGACAAAAGAGCGTGGTGTTAAGTGAGAATGGTTGACTGTATAAACAAGTGGATCATTCACTATTCTGTAATACTGACACCAACTGGTTATAATTGGCATATTACTTGTTTTCTAGAATCATTTTCTATGTTCAAACTTTGAAGTTAAGATTACTTCATTCTTCAATCTTTACATGGTGGTCTACCTAAGTTTGGTTCGGGTTGGTGTTTTAGGTTCTACCTATAGGCTAGAGGTGTACATGGGCGGGCGAGTTTGAGCGGGTAACAGGTCGAGTAGTACCTAAAATATCTACCTGCATGCTTAAATATTTAAAAGCTCGCCCGCATTTGCATTCATATTTTTTGTTGCAACACGCCCATTTTTAAAGTGGGCGGGACCTGCGGATTAGCGGGTATTTATTGTATCAAAATTAAATTAAAAGATATAACACAAATCATAAAATTAAGTTTTAATAACTATTAAAATACAATATATTGTCCAAAATACCTAAAATACATAAAAAGTCTCAAAATACTCAAATTATATGCATATAAACATTATCTTGGATAATCCAACAAAAACATTCAATTATAAGCATATGTCGGCCTGACATGTGGTGGTATGAGCACGACATGCGCAAGGTTCGGTAAGACACGAAATATTGTTGGCTTAAAATAAAAAGACATAAAACACAAAATAATGAGTTTGAGTCGTTACATTGATAATAAAACACAAAGTAATTTTTTGCTATTTATATTACATTTTTTTGACTTAACTAGTCAATGTTATCCCGATCATTATATCATACAAACTCACACATCACTCAAACATTTTTCTTTTTCACAAAAAGAAAGGATGACAACAAAAATAAGACATGAAAACTGAATCACACTTTTAATTTAAAATCTAGGAGTATATGGCAATTCAACAATCACCATATTTTATTTTTTATACAATTTTTTGATTAAAAACATTTTTGTTCAGGAAGCCAGCCCTAAGCAGTCAGCTATTCGAAATGGGCTTAAAATCGGGCCTGATATGAAATTACCAAGTGCTTTCATCACAAGGCTCAGGATAGCAATTTTCTTGAGCAGTATCTTTAATTTGTACCTCTGTATTATAAATAACTCCCGGTGTCCAATCAGCTGGTAATATTATTTGAGTTCGATAGTAATTAAAATCTCCATCCCCAGAATTAACTATGAACAAAAATCTCAATGGACCTGACGGCACACGATTTGTTTCCCACACAGCCCCATATTTATGCCTCAAACCCGTCCAAACACGTTGCCCCACCTAAATAATATTACAACAAAATAATTAAATTTATTTTATACAGGAAAATAATTCAATCTTATTCAAAATAATCCAATCTTTTACAGATTTTCTCATAATAATCTTAATTTTTGATTAAATATGAATAATCCTAGTTATATGGGTGCTTGATAATAATGCACTAATGTAACATCTTACCTATACAACAAGTTATTTTGCATAAAAGAAATTTACAAATAAAAAAATGAAAAAATGAAATATTAAAAAATTAAAAAGAAATCAAGTAAGTTTATTTATTGAATTTAGCTCTTAATTTTTAATATTTTTTATTTTTTTAGCAATTAATTTGCAAAATCCGATGAAAACAATATTTATAAAATTAGTTGAAATTAGTTGGAAAATCAATAAAAAGTTCGATTATTCTTTTCCTTTCAAATACCATTTTTGTAAATATATTTATAAAATTTTACAAATTTATGGGGGTGTTTGGCAAAATAGCTTATGGAACCATTTTAGCTTATTTTGATACAATTAAAAGGTTCGGCGGTAAATCAGCTAATGCTAATGTTTGTTAAATTAGCGGGTGAAAACATCTTATTATTATGAATAAGTTGTTTTTGAATAAGTTGCTTATAGCAACGAATTTAAGATCAGCTGGTCAAACCAGATAATAACATCAACAGGTCAAATCAGCCATCAACTACCAGCTATTAGCCGTTTGCCAAACTACAACAATAAAAATGAAAAGAATATAAAGAACGTACAATTAATTATAAAGATACTCCCTCCGTTCCGTTTTGATGTTCCTATTTGGGTTTTTCACCAAAATTAAGAAAAGTGGTATCTTTGGTGGTAGTGGGTATTATTTTAATTATATAGTAGTGGGAAGTAATGATTTTATTGGAAGTATGAGAGAAAAAATAATTAAATAATAGTGTAATGTAATGATTGTATTGGAAGTATGAGAGAGAAAATAATTAAATAGTAGTGTGAAGTAAGGAAAGTGGGGTTTTAAAGGGTAAAAGTGGGATAAAAACTTTCCAAAAATGGAAAGTATTCTAAAGTGGAAAAACTTATAAAACTGCCCATTTTAGTAAGGTGGAAAAACAAAAAAGAACGGAGGGAGTAAGTTACTTAGAAAAAAGTGATACCGTAGCTATATTAATATCTGTAATTTCCGTTTGTCCACCTTGGTATAAGACTGTTATAGCAAGATAATGAGGCCTTTGGCTATATTCTTCTACTCGGATTGCTAAGTTTTGATGCTCGTAAACACATGGCACCCTATATTTTATAACACAAACTAATTAATACATCTATGTACAATATAACTTCAAAAAAAAAAAAAAGAAAACATTTATGTACAATATAAGAATTTCTTAATTTATATAAATTCATTAGAAAAATTAGTAATTTTTTAACACGAACTAATTAGCTTTGTTGGTCAAATTGATTCAACTAATGCTAACTTATTTTTATTTTTATTAATAAAAAACGGATTTTTAAAACATAATATTGCTTACCCATTAAAGTCAATCATTTTGAAATAAACTTATATTTAAAAACTTAATAAGATTCATCGTCTAAAAAGTTTCTGACCTAGAAAATAGTGTCAAAATTTGAACCGCTAATCTAAAAAAAGTCAAGGTTTTGACTATTGATCTTCTTAATTTTTTTGTTTGCATGGTAACACTAATTATCGTAAATTACGATTCATTATCGTAAATTACGATTCAAAATACGTTACTAATAAAAAAACTGACCTTTTGTACTCGATGTCAACAATGCCATGGTTCAAGAGTTGTTGTGACATCCCATAATTTGCCAAGGCGGAAAAGGCATTTTTGTTAAGAAGTAAATCGGTTCTATTATCACCTTGACTATCTGTTAATATCACCGTTGTCCCTTCTTCTTTGCAAAGTACACTATCCTTGCACCTTACCTATCATAGGGAGGTACAATTTTATTTTATAAATTATAGTAATTATTTCGACTGGAAAATAAATATGTGGTCAATTAGGGTGATCACTACGTATATTTTGAAAAAAGGAAGTCATAATGCTAGGGATAATTAGCGTAAATTTAACAAAAACTTTTTTATTTATTCTACAATGTGGAAGTTAGAAGTTTATACCATGTGGAATTAAAAAAAATGTTGTCTAACACGTGTAAAAGTTGATTGTTCAGGGTTATCACATGAAATTTCCCTATTAAAATTTACATTGCAATTTTTATATTGGACTTTTTGTACATATGATGATATCATTAAAAATCATTTATAAGTAAAAATATTAAACTGATACCAAATGACTTTTGAAAATTATAAACCCAAAAAATTTAATTTTATATATGGAAAGTTGAAATAAATCTAAAATAATAGCGGTCCAAAAATATCAAATATAAGTGTATTTATGTTAAAAGAAAAGAAAAAAAAAACTCAAAAAAATAAAAAATTATAAAATTGCAAGTAATGAAGGAAAAAGCATGAAATTATAGGGGAATTAATTTCAATTAATAAAAAGAGTCAAAATAAAAAATCAAAATATATATTTTAAATAGCATATGTATTATTATTTATTTTCTTAAAGGAATATTATTCAATTTTCCTTGTCTATCGACCACATTCCTCTAGTCCTCTCCGTGAAGAAAGTATAAGTATAAATTATTTATCACCTTTCTTCACTCAAATCCCGCTTTGGAGTGGGATATTGGATATGATAACTGTACTTTCTCTTGCCTAATTCTAAGTGTACCAAAAAAAAGAGTGAAAGTACCTTAAAGCAAGCACCACAGCCAAAACCACTTTTGAAAAGCGAAGGAAGGCCAGCAGCAAGTAGTCCATTATTAAAATTCCAGGCCAAGGGCCCATATCCACATCCTCCAGCTACATTAAGCCACACTAATTAGCACTATACAAATTCTTACTTGAGAGTTGAGACCGTATTTTGAAAGACGGCTCTCAAAAGCCCAGTTCAACTCTAAATATATATTGTTACAACTCAAAATATAGATTTGGGTTGGACTTTTGAGAGTCATTTTTATAAAAGACGGTCTCTCAAGAGAGCATCTGTTAGCACAATCTTTATACAAGATTTAACTTGAGCCCAATATATAAGATAATTAAAGTCCAACTTTATTATTTCTAGACCTTCTTATATGAGACCGTTTCACTGTGAGACAATCTCAAAACAAGAAGCCCATAAGCTAAAATTTTCTATTATTATGCTATTTTAACCTAAGTATGAAGCATGTCTCACGGACTCACGGTGAGACTGTACAAGAATTTGTATATTATTTTGACCGCACGATCTACTTTATGTGTATAAGTTGTCGTCTTTTTTTTTTCCCCAGACCCTGACTATAGTTACTATAAGCGGGATATATTTTAGGTATGATGATGATGATTTCATTTACGAGAAAAAAGTTTTTTACATTATAATTTAAATGATGCGAAATGAATAAGACATTGTGAGAGATTTAAATGAATAAGACATTGTGAGAGATTTCCTTCTTGTAAAAAATTAAATGCATGAAAAAGTGTGGAGCTTAAGAGGATGAATATTGCAACTTCATCTTTAAAATTTCCTTGTTAGAAATTTCATTAAAACTTTTAAAAAAAAAAAGAAATTTTCATAAAAACATAACACAAATAATTTAAAAAAAGTAAAAAAAAAAAAAAAGTGAAAGTAAAATATAATTACAGTAGATTTGAGAGGTGTACGTGGCCTTTGATTGGTGCAAGCAACGATCACAAGCAGTAGCCGAAGCAGAAACACATGACAAGAAGATTACTAGAAATGAAATAAAAATGGATGCCATTAATTAATTATTAATTATTTGGTTTAATATTGCATTAATGAGATTAATAATTATAATGAGAAGAACTATGCATATTGTCTGGCTATTTATATTAATAGAAAGTAAAAAGAATCACGCCAAGTTATAATATAATTGCAATTTGTTGATTGTAATTAAGCTACAAGTCAAGTGAAACTATGGAAAACTTTATGAAAAAACCATAAGAAACTACTTTTATGATAAGAGAAAACAAATAAAATAATATAAGAAAAACTATGTATTTGTGTTACAATACAATGGTTAAGTAAAAATTAATATGGGGTTTTAGATTGTCTCCTTTTAAAATTTATTTTATAAGGTCGTATTTGAATGATGACTAATGAGCTACTGCTCAGAGCCCTGAGTTATATGGGGCCTTGATCATATTAATTTTTTTATATGGTTAAAATTAAAATGAGAATTTTTTGTGTCTTATGCAGCAAAACTAAATGAATAGGGATAATATTAAAATTAATGTATTCACATAATTCAATCTTTTTTTTAAAAGATAATTATATAAATTGATTAATTAATTTGTATTATTGATTTGTATTGAATGATTAGGATATACTAGTATAAATTATTGTAGGTGAGCAATATAATCTCTCTTGATAATTTTTGATTGACTAATTTTATTATTAATTCAATTAAGATAAACGATAATAGTGGTTTAAATGTTAAAGTTAAAAGGAATGACTATTTAATTTGGATTTATGATTAATAGTTGTTGGTTTAATATTTTGATAAAAAATAATCATACTAATTAAAATATTGATAAACTAATTTACCAATATCAAAATATATTAATATAATAGAATGTAATTTTAAATTTTAGGGCTCATAATTTTAAATTTTGCTCAGAGCCTTTTGAATTGTCAAAACGACCGTGAATATTATGAAATGGGCTAAGGAAAGTGAAGATACATTTTCGTTTTTATATTGATATATTGTTTAAGATAAGAATTTGAAGTAATACTTAACTCATTAATTGATTAATTTTGTGACTAAATTAAAATAAAAGTCATGGATTACCTTAATAATTATTTGACCGTTGAAAATTTTAAATCCGTTGGCCGCATTTCAAGATAAGGCCATATCCTAGATTCGTAGTTCCTAACTTCCTATCCCTCATTGCTATTGGCCTGCTTGTTTAACTTTTTGTACAACCTTAAAAGCCGATACAAGTATGTGAAAATGATGGATGCGCTTGGTTTTAGATTGATTGAATTTGACACACTATATTAATACTTATTCCGTTTGAAATACTTGCTACCAGTCCAACAGTGACATATTCAGTGGAGAAATGTAATTATCAATAGCAAGTATAATGGAGCGGCGATCAGAATAAATACTCTAAAATGATAAGATTATAATTGATTACTTTGAGATCAAAATGAATACTCTAAAACTATAAAAAAAATTGATCACTTTGAAAAAGTAACCCACATGTGATCTCACATTCGAACAATTAGAAAGAGCTTGACTATCATATAAGTTGGATTGAATGGTGTCTCTTATTACCAATTGGTTTCAAAATGATAATTTTATTGAATCAATGTGCAACCAACTCTCCTTTTATACGAATTTTGTTGCCTACAAGCCAATTGACAAACTTATTTATATTTTGCGCTCCATCATTAATGTGTATGTCAATCAAATGGTTCCTATAATAACTCATGACTTTTTTTTTGAATATATAATTACTCATGACTATTACTCTATAAGAAAGTGTTATTTCGTTCCTTTGAATTACTAGCAAAGAAAAATAAGATATTTTTTTCAAAAAAAAAAGATATATTTTATAAATGAAGAAATAGAATAATCATATGAATAAAATAAAGTTAAAAATATATGGATGAGATCAAATAAAAAAAATATGGTGTAACATTGTCTATAATAGAAATAATGCAAAATAAGTAGAACGAACCATGATAACAAATGATGGTAAATTAGTGAAACAAACTAAGTATCAACAATTATTAAGTATAAAATGGATTATCGGATTTTAACTGAATTAATTATAAGTTTAAAGATAAGAGCCTAAATTAAGTTCTTGAAAGAGGTAATTGTAGTAGTACTAAGCAAGAGAATTACATAACTTGAACTCAAGACTGAATACAAGTTTCATGTAATAAAACTAAATGACATGAAACACACAACACTAAAACCTCCCTCTCTTGCTGTATTTAGCAACAATTTTCAACTCACTACACTAAAATCTCCATACATTAACACCCAACAGCCACACTACTTCGAGCTAGAGGCGATCAAAACACGACTGATCGTCTATTTCCATGGTTTACAGTTAGGAGTACAACCAATGAAGCTTATGTTGTCGATTTGGACAGTAGAGTTGTATATGACACCAGGTTTCCAATTTGCAGGCAAAACTCCATCATTAGTATGGAAGTACTGAGCATCAAAGCCCGAGTTTATAATGAACCTGAATGTTAGTTTCCCGCTTGGAGCTTTGTCTGTGTCCCACACTGCACCATAGTTTCGACTCAACGAAACCCAGGTACTTGGTTGATCAACCTATACACAAATATATAGCCAAAAGTCATCGGAAAAAACTCATATGAGACTATTTTTGGCAAATCAATGTTTATGTACATAAACACATGTAAGGAAATAAACACTCTTCCTAATAACCAAAAATAGTGAATGAACCTATTGATATTGCACACAAACCCAACGGGATTCCACCCTAAAACCAACAAGTTATAGGAGTAGACTATCTGGCTTTATGTTAGTCAACTTCTCTGTAATTCTTCCATGTAGAATCGCATATGGGTTATTTTTCTAACACCTAATATAGGGATCGGAATATGTAAAGCTTTGCAACTCACCGAAGCTACTTCAGCGCCAAGGATTGAGGTCTGACCGCCTTGGTAGAGGATTTTGATGGCCAAATAGTTGGGAGGTTTGCTGAATCCTTCCACTTGGAGAGCCAACTTCTTACGTTTGTACATACAGGGTACCCTGATGCGAATAAGCGAATTCAATATCACTGTGTTAGTATTACTTTATTAGTCAATTCTAATCGTTGTGTAGAAATTCGAGTGTAAGAAGGTGATCGGAATGATGTCCGCTAGCTAAAAGTCGAACCAAAAAGAAAGTAAAGTATAATCATGAATGACAATCTGTTGGTTATCAACACAGCAAGAAGATCAAACTTTTGCCTGAACTTTAGGAAAGAATCTTTTTACAATGATTAAGATTAATGAGCAGATACCACGCATGAGAAAATAATAGTCCATCAAAAGTCTATTGGAGTACTAGTTAGAAAATGAATAGAGAACTAAAATCGAAATGTACCTTACTCCCTGTGTCCCTATACTATTGCACGACATAGTTGCGTTGTTACATACATCTGACTCTCATTTAAACCAGAGCCATTTATTGAAATTATATTCAAAGATTTATAGTTATTTGATTTTGAATCATAACAGATTATATTAAAATGACCCACTAAAACATGCTCACTTCTAATTTATGTGAAATAGTACATGATGTTTGCTACAAGGGTTTGATCGAAATCAACCTCTTGTTCATAATTAACAAGGTAAAGTTGTGTATATCTGACCCCCAAAACCTACTTAGATGGGAGCTATGAAAACACCAAGTTTAATTCTCCAAAACCAAAAATCAATTCACAAAATCTTAGTCAGTTCATAAAACATGTAGCAAATCAAAATCAATGCAATGCAAGCTCTATAACATTTGCATCCATAACTATAGAATGATAAAATCAATGGCTTCACCTTTTATATTCGACATCGGCAATGCCAAGCTGTAAAAGCTGTTTGTCCTTGCCAGGTAAGGCCATGGCCCTGTAAGCTCTGCTACTTAGCACAAAATCTGTGGTATTGCTCTTATCAGGGTGGAGATCAGTCACAATTATACTTGTTCCTGTTCCTTTGCAAAGACCACTTTTCTTGCATCTTATCTGCTCAACACAATTATCACATCACATAATCTAGAACTTGGAGTAACCAAGAAAGCATACTGCATCCTATGTTACTCCGACTCAGTTACTAATGTTGGATATTCGTATGTGTCCAAGTGTCCGATTTGTCTTAATATTTAACTTTACACCTAAATTGAAGTGTCTAAGTGTCATACCAATGTTCGAGTTTCAAGGATCGAACACGGATACGTGAAGTAAACTACACCTACACATGAGTTTTGTAAATTCTGAGAAATGTACTACTCAATGTTCACAGATAATTAGTCTCTCTAGTCAAAATCATAGTCTACAATCTAACTTGTCATATACTAGTCACTAGAAAACCGTATAATGGGTTTTAAAATGTGTCATTGAAGTGTTGATTTGAATGATTTCTCTATACAATATAAGAGAAATCAATGAGCTACTCCACTTTATAAAGCTAGAAAATTAGAAACTAACTCGAATTTCGATCATAATAGACTGAGTATGTAAAATAACTCGTTAAAATTATGTTTTAGTCTTGTAAAGTTGCATGTTTTTTCTTTAACAATAAAAGAACCTCCCTTTGCTTTTTTTTAAAGGAAAAATTACCCAGAATAATACGACCTTTCACTGATTTTCCAAGAATAATACGAACTTTCAATTAACCACCAATAATACGAACTTTGACATGCATTTTCCGCTGGCATACATGACCTATTTTTAACCGGTAGTACAAGTCTTTTTTTGACCGTTGCTCAGTAAGTTTCAACCGGTAGTACGAACTTTCAATTAACCACCAATAATACGAGATGAAACCTTTTGAGCAACGGTCGAAAAAAGACTTGTACTACCGGTTATAAATAGGTCATGTATGCCAGCGGAAAATGCATGTCAAAGTTCGTATTATTGGTGGTTGATTGAAAGTTCGTATTATTCTTGGAAAATCAGTGAAAGGTCGTATTATTCTGGGTAATTTTTCCTTTTTTAAATGCAACTTGCATTGAAATTCCGTTTTGGTGGGAAATGCTTAATGACAAGTGCCTTAAAAATCAAACTTAAAACTAAACAATAATTATTAAAAGAATTACTTTTGAACATAAAAATGAGCAAAAGATAGAGAAAATGCAAAAAATATTTAGATCCACATAGTAGTGTAAAATGCAGACTATAAAAATAAAAGATTATATAAATGAACAAAATTCTTACTTCTATTTCAACTAAAAAATTGAGTTGCACCAAATATAAACTACCCAAAAAAGACTTGATTTTTAAGTGAAGGAAGTGATTAGTGAGCAAATGGGATATACCTGAAAGCAAGCACCACAACCTTCACCTTTTTGATAAATAGAAGGGTGAGCAGCAGCAAGATGTTCACCATAGAAACTGAGAGCTAAAGGACCATACCCACAAGCTCCAGCTGCATTATTTCAACAAATCAAATGTTACCCACTTCATTTTTTGACAAAATTTCATCTGGGTTATGCTCAAATTATGCAAATATAAACAAAAACTCATGTGGGTCTTTAACAAAATCGAGAAAATCAGCCTTAAAATAGAAAAAATAAATAAAAAAATAAAAACCCTTACATGAAAGAGCTTTAGAGGTACGAAAGAAAGTAGCTTTAGCAAACACACATTGCTCACAAGAAGTAGGAGAAGCAGCATTTGCAGAAGAGAACAAAATGAAGAAGAAGAAGAAGAAGGTGAGGAAAACAGCCATTTTTTAAGATTTGATTTGAATTTGTTTGAGAGCATGAGATTGTTATGTTTGCTATTTAAAGTAATCTGAGAAATGAGAGCTGAGAAACATCGAGGAAGTGGAGTACAGGTCAGCATAATTTTTTAATTTTGGGAACACGTGAATTATTATGAATATATTGTGATTATTTTATTTTCTTTATTTAATAAGATTAAATTAAGTGATGGTGTTAATGCGCAAATCTGGAGAATTTAAATCTAATGAGTATTTTAACTTTTTACATTCATATTAGAATTGTCTTACATCGGAAAGAGAGAAGAGTATGCATCACTTTATAAACTCAAGGAGTAAGCCGAGTCTACTATCACCAATTGGTTTTAGTACTGAACCTTTTTTGGGTTTATGAGTGGACTACTTCTTCTCCCCTTGTTTGGATTCTCCAGACCATTTTCTAAATTCTATCAAGCAATGATTATACGCACCGTACCACAATTTGAATTTGTTTAGTTGATATACTTTTACCGTTTTAACATATCCTTTTCAAATAAAGTGTACAAAATTTAATATCAAACTTTAATTATGATTTCTTATCAAATTATATGAAAAAACATATTTATGTCTAAATATCAGTTTTTTAGAAATTTTAAAAACCACAATTAAAATTATTTGACTTTAAAATGTACATTAGGATATGCGCAAAAAGTGAATGGAAAGAACGAATAGGTGCCAAGAAAATATTTAATTTCAAAAAAAATATGAAATATAATATAATCATTAAGATAAACAAAAATTTGAACAATTTAATTGAAAGATTGAAACCCAAAAAGTAGCAAATATTTTAGGAGCAAATTTATTAGGGTTTGCTTCTTTATGTTTTTTTTTTAATTGAGGTTATATTCATATTACCTTAAAGTTTAAAGTAATTCCTCTCAATAAAGGACATAATCATGTGTATCTCGTTAATTTTATTATAAATTATGCTATTAGGATGTATATTGTTTATAATTCTTACATATTGC
The DNA here is from genome assembly GCA_019776075.1 of Amaranthus palmeri. Classification (NCBI taxonomy): domain Eukaryota; kingdom Viridiplantae; phylum Streptophyta; class Magnoliopsida; order Caryophyllales; family Amaranthaceae; genus Amaranthus; species Amaranthus palmeri. Next base: position 218,991 of record JAAKBH010000286.1, on the reverse strand, counting down.
TAATTTGATAAACACAAATTTTTGCTTGAGACCATCTTTTGTAAAGACGGCTATCAAAAGTCCAATCAAATTCTAAATATATATTGTTACAACTATAAATATAGATTTTGGCTGGACTTTTGAGAGTCGTTTTTACAAAAGACAGTCTCTCAAGAAAGCACTTGTTTAATATATTAATGTTTCAAATTATGCAATGACAAGAAAGGGAGCGAATAGCTTCATCATCATCATACCCAGTATATCCTGCTTATAGAAATCTATGATTAGGGTCTGAAAAGGAAAGAGTAGCTGGATTAGATTTAGGTCTATAAATCTAAAATATTGTTTTGGGTTCAAAGGATCTAATATTTGTTGGGCCTCATATCCTAGTCACAAATTGTCCATGACTCCGTCAAGCCAAGTCAAAGATTGTCAATAAAAATATTGAAGCCCAATTTGAGTTGTGTATCAGTTTGTTTCACCAATTAACAGTTTGAAATCAGATTCGGTTAATTTCAATATTAGCATAGAGTTAACGACTATAAATACTCACAAAAACATTCTAATGAAACAAGTTTTCTCAATTTCTATCCAAGTCATTTTACTTTCATATTAATAATCATCTTTCATTTGACTTAAGTATCGAAAAGACTTTCCATTTCACCCTTTCTTAGTTATCCTTGATTTTAGAATATTTCCTTACAAGGCGAAACTTAAACAAAATTTTAGGGGGGGCGGAGTTAAAAAAAATAATTGAGTTCAACTAATATATAGCCAATCAATGTAACAAAAAATTATTACGTAAATTTTGAATCAAAGTAAAGTTCGACGCTCTATTAGCACTTTAAAATTGTCTATAATCTCATTGACGCTACTTTGCCATTTGTCTCTAAAAGTACATTACTAAACCATCTTCATAATTAATTGTTTTATTGTTATGACTTTTTAATGATTCAAGTATTCACTTATTCAAACTAATTATTGAAGAAAAGAAATTTAATTAAAAAGCTTAATTTTTGATTTTTGTGCATTTCTTCTAATCGCTTTAATTTTTTTTTTCCAGTTTTTAAATGATAATTTCACTCCTAATTTGATACTCTATTATTACTTATAAAGTTTATTTTTTTATTTTATTTTAGTTATTTATTCTCTTCCTTTAATTGTGTTGTTTTTATTTGTTGGCCTAAAAATTTTTAAAAAAATATAAAATACAATTGTATATTAAAAAAAATTTACCGAAAATCTTGAAATGTCGAAGCCCCTACCTGCCCCAATGAAGTTTCGCCCCTTACAATATCCTTAAAAACTCAGGAAAAAATTTAGGATTTTGATCCTTAAAAGTGGACACTGGACACCCACAACCACCATCTTAGGACATGATCACATGAACAAAATCACATAAAGATAATAAGGCCAAGCACCATTAAAACTAGACCCTGATATCAGACAAATACAGCTGACATCCAAATGACCCTCAAATACTTGGTATATATCCTTCAACCTTCTATTCATTAATAATGGCCATATCTTCTACAACTACAAACCAACAACCAAACCAAATGAGTACTATAAATAACTATCCAACAAAGAAGTAGGGGAAAGTGACCCTTATCTAGAGCCTTGATTTACTCTTCCCCTCAATTTTATCATAATCGTGATAGGAGTTCAGTTCTCACTTAAAAAGATCAAATACCCATCCCCTAAGTTTACCTACAGAGGATTCTGTTGGGATAGTGTGCACACTTTATAAGTTATTAGAGTCCATCCTCTATTGTCATATGGTTATAGGATGGTATTTTCCTTGGTTTATGAAATGCTTGCATCTCGTGTTTTCCTGATAATATACCGGCATTCACAATAAGTCAAACCTAATTAACAGATTCTCCTTACCCAGAATAAAAAAGGTATATGATTTGTGTGAATCTAGTGAAAACGTTTAGTAGTAGTGGCACATACAAGCAAGATTATACAAGTTTTCATCATATACACTAGACAATGAAAAAGAGAAAGGATGAATGAACACAAATGACTATAACAAGTATCATGACTTATTTATTTCAAAATAACAAGCCTTACATGAAACTAAAGATCCCTCTTAGGCATTTTTGCTACAATTTTCAGCTCAGGTAACACTTAGTACGCAAAAATGATCTCCATACGCGCACAACATTACTCAGAAGGAGATCAAAGATCGTCTTATAGTTTATCTACCAGGGTTTACAAGGAGTACAACCATCTAGAGCAACATTAGTGATTTGCACCTTAGAGTTATATATGACACCAGGCTTCCAATTCGCGGGCAGGACTGGATTCGTAACGAAGTATTGATTCTTGATGCCTGATTTGATGGTAAACCTGAACATTAGGTTTCCGGTTGGAGCCTTGCTTGTGTCCCAAACTGCCCCATAATTTCGGCTCATGGGAATCCAGTTGCTTGGTTTACCAACCTATATTAAGCGAAACAATCCCAAGGTAGATAAAAAGGTTAATGATTACAATACTACAATACTTTTACGGACTAGGTGGGAAAATTAAGGTACGAGTCTGCCTAGGCTATGTTAGGGTTATTTAACTAAAAACCTAGTAATATTTGTGCAACATATTATAGAAAAACAGCGATCAAAATGGTTCAGTTTTATGCATAGATGAGTGTTTGACCCATCCTATACTAACTTTATAGATTTGCCCCTAGGTCGATCAGTAATCAGATGAAGTAATTGTAAGCTTGAACTTACTGCAGCTACGTCAACGCCTGAGATGGTGGTTTGACCGCCTTGGTACAGGATTTTGATTGCCAAATAGTTCGGAGGATGGCTGAACTCTTCCACTCGGAAAGCCAAGTTTTGACCTTTGTAGACACAAGGCACCCTGAAACATATTTATCATGAATCATATAAATGATTTATTGCTCATCAAGGGCTTAATTATCTGTTCATGTTCTGTTAGTTGGCATACTGTTAGCTAGGCTATTAACCGGACTCAAAAAGCATGAAGATCGCAAATTCTCGAATAAGCCCAAATAAATGATTTTCACCTCTTATATTCGACTTCTGTAATCCCGAGTTGTAAGACTTGTGTGTCCTTTCCAGGTAAGGCCATAGCCCTAAAAGCTCGGCTACTTAGCACAAAATCAGTAGTGTTGGTCTTGTCAGTATGGATATCAGTAACCACAATTGTTGTTCCTGCTTTATTGCAAACAGCAGTGTTCTTGCATCTTATCTGTTCAACACACCAAATCAGCTCTGTTATTCTAGAACTTATACCATCAACCAAGCTCAACTTACTGAATTGATCAAAACGTAGTCCGGTATAATTCTTAGAGTATATAATATATTCAGGAGCAAGCTTATGGTTGAGTTGGTTCCTTAACATGGTATCAGAGCCAACGTGACAAGAGGTCATGTGTTCAAATCTCAATCATTTCTTAAATTCAAGTAGAGTATTTCGCACCAGGTAGAGGAAGGCCTATGGGCTCTCTTGTGTGGGTACGTACGTGCTAGAGTATATACTATATTATGGATCTTCAATCGTAAGTTAGTTTAAACTTTTAGTTGAATTGATTCCTTACAAATAATCTACTTGAAAGTGAGCTTTTTAACTTGCATAAATTGTGTTTCCAGAAAGTTTCTACATTTACACAATTGTAAGTATTGTACACCAATTTCTTTCACTTCCCAAAGACAACACATAGTCTTACATTATTGAAGTAGTACTAGGCTCTTTATTCATAAATTGAATAGATATCAATTCATCTCTCAACAGCACCCAAAAATACAATATATAAATATGAATGCTGAGTGTGGGTGATTTTTGAGTTCTGAGCATGTATAAGATGTCCCACCGCACATGCCTTTCAAACTAAAGCGCTTTAATTATTAGTTGAGCTTTTGTTTGAGTTAATTTACTTATTTTTAAGCATTAAAATTTCAAAAACACAATTAGACTTTAAATTTTCTATTTTTTTGTTCTAACTTCAGGCCGTGACAATTATTATCACATGATCACCCATAAGCACACTTGTGTACGTACTCATGGGGGCATCTATGGACTTGGACCCACAAACCCACGAATGATAAAAATGGACTTGCATACAACCCCGATGAGTTTTATTGAGAGATTTACTCATCAAGCACTATATACTATTTTAGGGATGTGCACTTGAAGTCTTCAAGTAAATCCAACAATAGGTAGTACTAGTATGTGAGAATGAACACATTAATAGAATAATAGTGTAATTAAGTATTTAATTTAAACAATTAATTATGTGCAATTAAATCTGAGTGAATTAAGGGTTTAAGCAATTAGAGTAGATCTTAATCTTAATAGTACCTGATAACAAGCACCACAACCAAAACCATTCTGAAAAATAGGAGGAAGAGCAGCAGCAACATGTCCAGCATAGAAGTTCAAAGCTAAAGGACCATACCCACAAGCTCCACCTACATTATTTCACCAAATTAAAAATTACCCACTTCATATTTTCACAATTTATCATCTGGGTATTTAATATTTATCAATTTATCCAAACATAACACATATATAAATCAGTTGGGTTACTAAAAATAGTAAGTTACCGATGAGAGCTTTATCACTAGCAAAGAAAGCAGCTTTAGCTAAGACACATTGGTTGCAAGCAGCTGAGGCAGAGGAGAACAAAAGAAAAAAGAGGCAGAGAAAAAGACCCATTTTTACTTTTTTTTTTTAAAAAAATTGTTTTGAGATTTGTTTGAGAAAATTGTTTGTAGGAGACGGTGATGGCTTACTATATATAGAATGGAAGTAAAAGACAAGGGCGAAGATAAAAATCGGGAGATTTGCTGGTAAGCACATTTCAAGATACACGGTCTCCTTGGCCCACAAATTAAAGCAAGTGGTAAAATGTTTCGCTTAGAAAAATAAAATTTTTTTTAGACACGGTCTTTTTGAAAGACTATTTTTAAATAGGTCGATCTATAAAGAAAATGTAGAGTAAAAAATAGACATTAAGCTACAATGAATTGGACCTAAAAAATGTTTCTCATAATGACGGTCTCTCAGGAGAATAGCTCTTAAGGTAAACTATGAATAACACTCCTAAGTTTTTTCACTTTATTAATGTTATTTTTGAGTTTTTTTAATTATTAATAATACCCTCGTGTTATTGAGTGTTTTACAATAATCTTTTCAAATTTTTTTCATTCAAAGTTGTTAAGTTTTTTCTCTTATTTTTCAATTTAAAATATTAAAAACAAATAAAAGAAATAGAAAAAAAGTTAACGGTTTTGGAAGATTTTGGACGGAAAAAATTAGAAAGGGTTAGGGTTTTAAGCCGCTCAATAACACGAGGGTACCAATGATAATCGAAAAAACTTAGGGGTACTGTTGATATAGAGCAAAAACTTAGGGATATGATAATTTTCCAAAATAAAAATCATAAATCATACTCCCTTCTATTCTTTCTAATTCTATTAGTCCCATTTATTTTTGGTTACTATTTACTTAACATTTTTTATATGTATGTTATTCTCAATCTATAAGTTATCTTGTTTAATTTGTCTCAATGTAAAGGTTATTAATATTAAATTTTCATAATTTTTGTTAAATATAATTAAAGATAGTAAGGGTTAAAATATTATTTTGTTAAATATGAAAAATAAATAAATAACACTAATAGATTGAATAGAGTGGAGTATCTAAAAGACAAAATGATTAAAAAATTAACTCTAGATAGTGGGTCAACATAACCCATGAATCTAGCAACTAAATACCCTCAGAAACAACTTGCAAACTAAGGGTTTAAACTAATTTTAACAAATAATAATAATGTCAAATTGAAATTAATCAATTCTTAATTTTGAAACACTAATTCTAAAACATTGTTGTAGACTTTTTATCGTCCTTGTAAATTGTTACATTTTACATCTAAGTTGAATCAAATTTTGTCTTAATAAGTTTTAGCTTTCATTTTCACTAACCATTTTTCCCCTTATTCAAAATAACAAAAAAATGCCCATATCGATAGATAGAGGTAAAAAAACTGAATCGAAAAATTATTTTCAATAATTCAAACCCTTTTATGATTTTCCTACAAGAATTTCATCTATTGATTTATCATGAATAGTCTCAATTTTAGGAATATTTTCCAATAGTAAACTCGGGTAACCCGATGACCTGCTATAATAGGTAATTTACCATAAAGTAAACTGAAAATTAATGTAAAATTAGAGACAAAATTTAAAATTACATAAAAAATTTAAATAATAAAAAATTAGAATATGTTTTTAATTTTTCGACATTTTAATTTAAGTTATATTTGTTTTAAAAAATAAAACTTGCTATAAAAAATTTTACGGTTATCTGGTTCATTCTAAAAAATTACATCCAAAATTAACATTATTCATGATTAAAAATCATAGAAAAAGTTATACTATTCTAGCTAGTTAATTTTTCTTAATCTATCTATAATAATGAAGCACAAAAATACAAATGTAGGAGTAAATCTGAAGAGTAATGTCGGTCATTTATGAAGCAAGAAAATATGACCCAACGTGTTTAAGAATATTAAATACTTGCTTTTTATATTTCTTTTAGTATTTTTTTACCTAGATTCAAATCAACTTTGTATTATTCACCATTTTATGCATGGTATCTTTCATATTGTACTTATTATACGAAAACGAAAAAAATATAGTCAAGTGAAATATAATTTTGTTTGTTTCATCAGAAATTTTCTTAATATCAATTTTGCTAATATTTAATTATATTTAATTTAATTATAGATATATATAAACAACTCGAAAAATGCATCAGACTACATATAAAGGAATTGTTTAGGTGCATGTAAAAAAGAACAAGAAAATAAATATTTTGCTATATTTTTATTGAAAAAATATTACTTAAATTAAAAGTTAATACACAAATTCTTATTTAAAAAGGTCTCATCTTGAGACAATTCTAAAGTCGGACAAACTATTCAAACTAAATTAGTTAAAAACATCCATATTTGTGCTTACTCATTTTTAATAGTTTGTGCTCCTAGTATGAACATCACATGCATGTGTCATCATAAAATAATTTCATATAAAAATTACAAAAATTGCACTAAAAATTAATGAGAAAAAGATCAAAGTAGCATTCACGTCAAAATTGATATGAAATTTAATGGGAGAAGCTAAGGTGGTAGTAGCCTCAATAGAAAAGTGTCTCTTAGTCTGAGTATTTTGCGGATATTTTATTTCACCCTATTAATCTAATAGATATGATTTTAAAATATTAACAAAATCTATTGAAAAACTTAATATAAAGGACATAAAAAGAAAATAAATATAGAATCCTAATATTAGTTTATTATTAATATATAAGAGAATTATACAACATTTACATAAAATAGCAATTGAGAACAAAGGATGGTTTTTTAATGGAATCCCTACATTACTTGACAAATTTTGCTACCGACTATATATTTTATGGCTACGTCTATACTACATGTGATTTTGCCTCAAATTTTGATAATTCATTAATTAAATTCGTCCCAAACCATTAATGCTAATTATTCTTTACCTTTTAGTTTTACCCACTATAGAAATAGGTATATACACACATTGTAAATGTTGCTTTAATTTGGATATACTCACATTCATAAAAATAATATAGCAATTTTAATGCGACATAAATATTTTATTTTAAGATAAATTTTTATGAGGTAATTTTGAAAGTAATTCATAAAAACGATATTTCTAAAAAGGTACTATGTTAAGATTTTTACGTAAAATTTTACAATGAAAATTTTAGAAAAATTCAAAACTGATTTCCTATAATTATTTTTTATAAATTTACTTAAAATAATATAGATCAATAATACTCCCTTCGTTCTTTTTTGGTCTTCCCATTTACTTTTTGCACAGTTTTCAAAGCAGCTTTCGAGCCTAAAATATTTCTAAATACGCAATATAAAAATTATAAAAAATATATGATAAAAAAGTATACATTAAGACGAATCTAAGGAGATCTCATATTGATATATTTTATCATCTATAAATGTCTTAAAAATCTTAATCAAATTTCTCTCAAAAAATGGAATATTCTAAACGGGAAGAACAAAAAAAACAGAGGGAGTATTGTATAATAGTCTCACTTTTGAAAATTTTCCTCAAACAACTTGTATTGAGGCTTAATTGTCGCAAATAATCTTTAATATGGTAATAATTATTTTAATTTTATTCAGATTTTAAACCCTAGTCGTAAAAATAATGCCATTATAAGCACAAAGCCTATTGGCAAGAGTCCTGTAATTATGAAATTTGTCATTTAGAAATCATTTATTAAATTGTATGATATGATATTTGGATTAATGAGTAACAATTAAATCAGACGCAATAATTTCAATAATATTTTAAATATTAGACTTGACTCCAAACCCATTTTTTAATATTTTGTTTCAAATTCAACCAGCATCAGTTGTGCCTCAAAAAATAAAACCCAAACCTTAAAAACAAAGACAACGAATTTATTAGGATCACAGACCTACGATTATATGTGAGTTGATTAACCATGCCATTGACTTTAGTAAAAAGCTCAAGTCACTTGAGTCGGTTAAACCCATTTCATAAGGTTTTTAAATGAAATTAAAATAAAACCCTAATTTTTTTTGAAGAAAAAACCCTAATTAGTTGATTAAAAGATAATGTCTTTAAAAATTCACTGGAAAAGGGAGTGTACATGTGGATGTGGAATGTGGATTACTCCTATCATCCCATGATAATGGAAGCTTATCTTTTCTTTCTCATTCGCCCTTTCAACTGTTAACGATTAACGGCCATTTTTAGGCCATTAACAAATACAAGAGAGCGAAACCTATCAATTAGCAATGGCAAGCCATGGACTCCTGCTACCCACTTCCAGTTTATTTCGAAGAACAAAACCCAGAATTGCAGATTCCCATGGTATTCTTTCTTGCAGCTTTTTTCAATAAATACATAACTTTTGACTAAAATTGGCTTTAGTATATGGTTAAATTTGTTATTTAATCTTTATATTGTACAAATTGAAGTGCAAAGTTTTATCTTTTATGTTATTTTAGGAATTTTAGGAATTAGGATAGAAAATTGATTCATAAAGTTTTGTGGTGAGAATTTTTATGCCAAAAGTACACATTTCTAGTTTTAGAAACTATGAACCCAATTGGAAAATATGTCAATCATGGGTTGAAGTAGTGGTTGAAGGCTTTCAATTTTCCATTTAACGCTTGTGACCGGGTTCGACTCTCACCAAACCCCTCTTGCCAATATTAGATTCTCCATACCTGGTAATAAAAAATTTGTCTTTTGATAAAAAGTGTTTGCTTTTGCCAGTTTTTCATATTTTGTTGAGTTTAATGATTATAATCTTATAGAAATAGTAGAATTATAGAATATGATTTGGCTCCTTTTTTTGTTTGTTTTTAGTACCCTAAAGATTTTTTTTTTTTGGATTTTCTCAACTATATTGATGTAATTGGTTAACTTGTATGTTGTATCAACATTACATTGCCCTGAAGTGACTCCCACAATATATTTGGGTAACTAGTGAAATGAAGTATTGATGATTTCCTAATGCCCATGTCAATGGGGCTCAAGTTTTGTATATGTTTGGTTTCAAATTATACTGAGTCATTGAATTGTGTGAAGATGTTTGCTATAAAGGGTCAATCAGAAGCAATCTCTTTGTTATCACTAACAAGGGTGAGGCCGCGTACATTCGATCTTTAAACCATGCCTAGGTGTGAGTCAGTTAATGGCATTGGAGTAACGAATGTTGATACCCTGGTTATGGTTATGTTTTCTGTTTAAGAATTTCCTACTTATCTATAGGCTGAAATTATATAGCCTTCATAAATTGCTCACTATAAACTTTGTGGGATTTTCTTATCATGATAGGCTGTAGAAACTATGCAAGTTTGATTGTAAGGAGGGTGGTATTAACACCTTCTAGTAGCTTTCCCGGAGGAAAATCGAGAGTCGGACAAGCTCAAGCTACTCGGATTCTCACCAGATGTGTATCAGGTTCTTGATTGTATGCTTTACTGTCATAAACATATGTAATTGTTCTTGAGCTTCCATTAATGAGGACATTATACTCAATTCATCAGTTTTCAGCATCTGCACAGTCTTTGACTGAAGAAATTACGGAGGAGAAGCCTGTTGATGATCCCAACAGTGGGAATTCCATTAGACGGAGGTTTCTTGAGTTTTTTGCCGCCCGTGGTCATAAGATGCTCCCAAGTTCGTCTCTTGTACCTGATGATCCTACTGTTCTCTTGACAATAGCGGGAATGCTTCAATTCAAGCCTATATTTTTGGGACAGGTATTATATTTGCATTACCTTGTAGCTCAAATTAATGGAGGTTATGAAAAAAACACATTCCGTGATACTCTTAGCACTTGTTTGGGCAATGAATAGACTTTTCCTGAACAATCAACGAAGATATTTAAAACAGGGTTGCATGAAAGCAATCGACACGAAAAAAATTTTACGTAATAAGCTATGAAACCCGTGTAGCTAACCAGAAGAGAAATAAATGGACCTGCAAGAGCCAAGAGTTTAAGCTTTATCTCATTTGAGCATCTACATGTAACCTTAAAGATAATGTCTTTGGAAAGCGAGGCAATACACTATAGGAATAGAGGGTAGCCTGAACAGAATAGCATTCCTAATTTCCTATACCATCACATACTTTAAATTAAGAATTGAAGGAGAACGTGATATAAAGCTTAGCTCGAAGAATGGACCTTCTGCCAAATCTGAGTGCAAATTTCATCTCTTTATCAAATCCTTAGGATGTTTTAGGACACTGAAGAATAGTCCACAAGAGTGCAAATTCCCCAAATTGAATATGTTTTAAAACTTAAAGCCCACAAGAGGTTTCTTTGTAGTTGTAGTACTAGCCACTTTGTTCCAAATGTAAAGATTATAAATATTAACCACCTGAAGAGTGAAGATTTTTCTTAACACTGAGATTTTACAATGGCTAGGTACCTAGACAAGTGCCTCGGGCCACAACTGCTCAAAAGTGCATACGTACAAACGATGTGGAGAATGTTGGTCGGACATCTCGTCATCACACAATGTTTATTATGTGTGGAAATTTCAGTTTTGGAGATTATTTCAAAAAAGAGGCAATTTTGTGGGCATGGGAGCTTTCAACCAAAGAGTAAGTCGAACAAACAACATCATAAGTTTGTGAACCGTCTAAATGGCTAAAATTGATAGAAATTGTCATTATATTATGTTCCCATCACGGTAAATTATTATAAGGCTTTGAAATTAATAGTGGCACTCATATAAGGAGGAACCTTCGAAGAAGATTTACGGAAAATAAATAACTTTCCATTATATAAAACTTGGGGTATAAAGAAATTGAAATGATACTTTAAAGTCTCTTTCTTTCAGATTTGGCTTACCAGCAGACAAATTGTGGGTTAGTGTATATGAAGATGATGATGAAGCCTTTGCAATATGGCATGATGAGGTAAGCTAGCCAGTCAACTTCTATATTTTTTCTTATCTTGCTCATGGCTATCTTCTATCTATTTTCTGTGGTTTTCTAGTAACATGTAGCTGCTATCTTTTTCATTTAAGCTGTGTATTGATGAAATTCAGCTAGTCCCCATTGATTTTTGAACTTGCAGTCATTTGCGGTCTAGATCTAGAATGATAAACTTTTTATTCGTTGTTTACTTCAAATTCGTTCACTTCAAATTCATTGTGTATCTCTCTCGAGCCGAGGGACGATCTTTGGCCGCTCTCTCCTTTATGGGTATGAGTTTCCGCCTTCCTTCCCTCCTTAGACCCCGATCATAGTTCATATGAGTGGATTACTCTGGGTATGATGATGATGATGTTGATGTTTACTTCAAACTTGTTGCTGCATCTGTCTTGATTGAGCTGTATCGTGCACTAGTTCTTCAGATCATTGATAAATATATGATTTTTCTGTTGACTTTTAAGTGTTTCTTGCACGTTTTAGCTATAAACTTAATATTGGCTCAGATTGGTGTTCCGGTGGAGCGCATAAAGAGAATGGGTGAAGAAGACAACTTTTGGTCTAGTGGAGTGACCGGTCCTTGTGGCCCATGCTCTGAACTTTATTATGATTTTCATCCTGAAAGAGGTTGTCTGGATGTTGTACGTACTCTTAGGTTTATCCTTCATACTCTTTCTGATCACTTTAAACCTTTTTGTTGATGCAAGAAACTGCATTCATGATGACTAATTTTTGTTTTCCATGCTTGTCAATGAAGGATCTAGGTGATGATACAAGATTTATCGAATTCTACAACCTGGTTTTCATGGAATTTAACAAAACAGAAAATGGAACTCTCGAGCCATTAAAGCAGAAGAATATAGATACTGGTCTTGGTTTAGAAAGGTTGGCTCGTATTCTTCAGAAGGTAAGTGGATGCAAAGGCTTTATTTAGTAACAAGCACTTCTCATGAAAAATGAAAATGATAAGACCCTATTCTTGAAGAATCTTATAGATATTGTACTCTTTGTGCCCTATTTTCTGATGTTAATTACGATATATGATTTGCAGTCATCTTTTCTTTGCAGGTTCCAAATAATTATGAAACAGACTTGATTTATCCAATAATAGAGAAGGCTGCAGAATTGGCTAATGTTTCCTATGCTGTTAGCGATGATTCGGCGAAGACAAAACTTAAAGTATGTGGATTGTGGTGGATGTATTTGTTTCTTTTAAAAAACTGATCCTTGTTTTAAGCTTGTTTATTTTCATATGAAGTTACTTTCCCTTTCAGTTAATTATACTTGTGCTATTTTTTTTTATCTGATATCTGATGGCTGTGTTACTCGGACTCTTCATAGTTCATATTGCTTCATGTACCCGTGTCTGATCCTTGATGCTCGGACATTGGTATGGCACTTAGACACTTTATTTTAGGCGTAAAATTGAATATTTAAATGTATCTGACACTTGTGACACGTACCGATATCCAACATCAATTGCCGAGTCCAAGTAACATAGTCTAATGGTGCTGTTTACTCCCTTTTCAGATTATTGGGGATCATGTTCGTGCTGTTGTTTATCTGATATCTGATGGTGTTATGCCATCGAATATTGGGAGAGGTTATGTGGTACGGCGCCTTATTAGGAGGGCTGTTCGAACAGGAAGGTTGCTTGGCATAAAAGGTGATGGTAAAGGAAACCCAGGAGGAGCATTTTTGCCTGTTATAGCGCAGAAAGTCATAGAATTGAGCACCGAAATAGATCCAGATGTTAGAGGCCAGGCGTCTCGTATTCTCGAGGAGTTAAAAAGGGAAGAACTAAGGTTTTTGCAGACATTGGAGAGAGGAGAAAAATTACTCGGCCAGATGTTAAAAGAAGCATTATCAAGTGACAGCAGCAATAAAACACCTCGTTTATCTGGGAAAGATGCTTTCCTTTTGTATGATACATACGGATTTCCTGTGGAAATAACCATAGAGGTAGCACAAGAGCTTGGTGTTGAGGTAGATATGGATGGATTTGATGTCGAGATGGAGAACCAAAGGCAGCAGTCTCAGGCTGCTCATAATGCTGTTAAACTTTCTGTTGGAAACGATGCAGATCTAGCGGAAACTATCCCAGAGACGGAATTTCTTGGATATGATAGCCTTTCTGCGAGAGCGGTGGTGGAGGGTTTGATGTTGGATGGAAAGCCGATGAAGCAGGTTAATGAAGGAAATGAAGTAGAAGTCTTGCTAGATAGAACTCCTTTTTATGCAGAGTCAGGTGGTCAAATAGGAGACCACGGGTTTCTCTATGTCAGCAATGCCGAAAGTCAAACAAACGGTGTCGTGCAGGTGAAAGATGTTCAGAAAATTTCTGGCAGCATATTTGTTCACAAGGGAATCATAACAGAGGGTGCGTTGGAGGTTGGTCAACTAGTGGAAGCTGCAGTCGATCCCAAACTCAGGCAAAGAGCTAAGGTACAAAGTTCAGTCCGAGTAAAGTTTATTTGATTTATTTATGTAAGATAGATTTTGTTTGAGTCGTATCAAGGTTAGAAAGCTCAGGGTTGGGTGGTGATAGGAAAAGGAGGAAGATGGGAAGAGAGAGGGATTGGATTCGGAATGGAGTGTGCGACTGTGCGTGCTATCAGCTACGTTCACTTTGTTTTATTCAGCTTACAAATACGAGTTTAAGGATAAATAGTGCACATTCCGTGACCCTGATGCCATTAAGTGGCTCCCACCAAAGCGGTGTTTGAGGGAGTCGGATAAATAAGGCGGGTTTCACTTTGTATTTAAGGATCTTTGTTCTTAGTAAACTTCAGTTGGTCTAATTTCAGATTTGGTACTTCATTTCCAGGCTCATCACACTGCTACTCATTTGCTACAATCTGCACTCAAAAAAGTTGTAGGGCAGGAAACGTCACAAGCGGGTTCTTTGGTGGCCTTCGACCGTCTAAGGTTTGATTTCAATTTCCATCGGCCGCTTTCAGACAATGAAATTCTTGAAATTGAAGGCCTTATCAATGGGTGGATTGGGGATGCAACCCTTCTTCAAACTAAAGTGATGGCACTAGATGATGCAAAAAGAGTTGGGGCAATTGCGATGTTTGGAGAAAAATACGGAGAACAGGTCAGATTTCATTCCTTCACGGTTTTTATCTACTACGAGCAGTCACCTGCTTATTGACTCTTGCTAATCATGCATGTGACGTCACCATAACCGTAATCCCGACTCGTACCGCATTTTTGCACAATGTTCCAAAAACTTGACTAATTCTTATCAAAGGAAATGACTTTTTTCTATGTATATTGCTCATTTTCTTGGATTTTATCGTGCCTAGGTACGTGTTGTAGAAGTCCCTGGTGTATCCCTGGAGCTTTGTGGTGGCACTCATGTGAATAATACGTCTGAAATACGGGGTTTCAAAATAATCTCAGAGCAGGCAGTTGCATCTGGCATCCGACGAATCGAAGCTGTAGCAGGCGACGCTTTCATAGAATACATCACTACTAGGGACAATTATATGAAGAATTTGTGTTCTGCCCTCAAAGTATGTAACTCTTATCTCTGCAAAAGCTTAATATCTTATAATTAGCTAATTTTATTTTTTCCCGCATTCTGTTTGTGATCTTCCTTTCACGAAAATATCCTCATGGTGTTGCCTTTTATGTATTAAGGTCAAGGCAGAAGAGGTAACACCGAGGGTAGAAGCCCTGCTAGAGGAGTTGCGACAGGCGAGAAATGAAGTCTCAGCTGCGCGTGCAAAAGCTGCTGTTTATAAAGCATCAGCCATTCTCGAAAAAGCCTTTACTGTCGGGGGCTCAAAGAAAATTAGGTACGTTTCCTTGTTATCGAACTTGTCATCCTAAAACCACTCCTTTGGTCCATACTTTGTTATCATAATGTCTAAACCTCTCGTAGCTTCGGATATGACGTGATATCACAAACAGTCGAACACACTCTGTATTTGATTTACTTTATCCTGAATGTTTCGCTTAGTTAAAGTATTATGAGTTATGACTGCAATGTGAGTATTTATGTCATTTTCTAGACATTTTTGAAAAGCATACACAATTTATCCCGAACAGGGAGTAATTTCAAGGTTATGTTGGTTACGATTTCATGTTTCCCCTCGAATTGAATTCAGGGTAATAGTCGAGTCTATGGATGATACTGATGCTGATTCACTCAAGAGCGCAGCTGAATTTATGGTGAATAATTTAGAAGATCCCGCAGCAGTGATTTTGGGATCTTCTCCTGGTGAAGGAAAGGTCAGTTTAGTAGCTGCATTTACGCCTGGAGTTGTTGGGTTGGGTATTCAAGCCGGCAAATTCATTGGACCCATAGCCAAGTTTTGTGGAGGTGGCGGCGGTGGAAGGCCTAATTTTGCGCAAGCTGGTGGAAGGAAACCTGAGAATCTGTCAGCTGCTCTTGAGAAAGCGCGAGATGAAATTATTTCTGCTCTCTCGGAGAAAGCAAGCTAAGGCGGAAGCAACTCGATTATTCATACTTTTTTGATTATGCGGAAACAAAAAAGGGTTTAATTCTTCTTCATTGTTTCCGACTTGTAGTAGTTTAGTGTATTTCAAATGTGTAAAGCATACTTCATATTCTTTCACAATTATATGGCAGTTATGTCGGATTTGAGCACTTGGGTTTTAGGAATCATATCCTTATAACAACAAAGATGTTTCCGATGAACACTTCATTGTAAACATTATTTACAACTTTACGTAAATTAGAAACAAAATTTGATGACTCATTTATATATTAATTTATATATTGGCTTGGTACAAAAATATCTTGAGATATTTTGCTACTAAAAGTCATATTTAGATATTTTAGTACTACTAATGGTAGACTATAGAGTACATAATTCCTCCTTAAATGAATGATCTACAAGCAAGGGACTTTATTTGTATTATTACCTTGAATTGTAGCATTCCATTCCATAGTAGACAAGCTAAGGACCATTCCTAGTTTCACACAAATGACATGAATTTATCCATCCACAAATTAAGGCCACATAGTTTCATTCTTACCTTTGCAGATATCCCTTTCTAACCACAAATTGTTCGTGCAACCGTGCTTATACTGTTGTAAGGCATAGGAGACATCGTTGCCCTAATCTAGCACGAAAAAGATGCGCATTCATAGCATATATGACCCTTCAGTATTAAACATATGCTAAGCAAACTTTCTCTCTTGTATGAAATTCACATGTTTTTGCTCCAAAAAATCTGCTCCTTACATGTCCAGTACAAAATGAGTGTCCTTTGATATTTTATATATACCTCCTTAAACTGTTCTTCCGAATGTTCATTCCTCAAGCTTCACTTAACGATTATTTTTCTCTTCCCGAATTGAAAACACTTCCAAATACAAGGTAATGAGCACTAGGAAGCTGATTAAAAAGGCAACGCAGTGGCCGAGAAAAGAAGACTCTACATGGCCGAAACGAGTAGCTGATAAAGGTCATTTTGTGGTGTATACAGCTGATGAAAGGCGGTTTATGATTCCGTTATCATATCTGAAGAGCGACGTTTTCAGGGAACTCTTTCGGATGGCAGAAGAAGAGTTTGGGATGCCTAGTGATGGACCGATCACACTGCCTTGTGACTCGGGTTTTATGGAGTATGCAATGGATATTATTAGAAATCATACCTTTGTTGATCTGAAAGACACACTCTTTCTCTTCTTAGCTGACTTCCGTTGCTCTTCTTTTGGATTCAATAAAGATCACAGCTTCAAAAAGTTGTAATATGCACTATTAGTCAAATGTATATTCATATAAAAATAACATAATCTATCTATTTATATATATATCAAAGGGTATGTATTGAGCAGACTGAAACAGAAAGTGTACCAAAACCAAGTAGCACAGCTTACAAGGTACATAAATTCAGTCCTGCAAGCTATCTTTTCATCTGGGAAACATCATATTATCAATACCAGAATATTATGTTAGTCCCAGTTGATTTACAAATAATATCATGTAATCATACTTTCAATTTCACTAATATGATATCAATCTATCATATACAACATGCCATTACACCGATACTTAATGGTTCCCGCCTAGACAAAGTTTGAGGTACGCAACCTTACTCTCTAATAATAAAGATTGATTTTGAATGACCCTTAATTGCAAACATCATCTGCAACTTCACATAAACACAAAAACAATAACATTTAAAGTCTTAATTCCAAAAGATTAGGGTTGACTATATGAACTAATGTATCACTTCCAATATATAGTCTTCAACATAAATTCTTTTTCTTCATTCATTTTCATTTTCCAGTCATCTCTAAGTCTAGCTTCTTCATATCCCTTTTCAATGCTGCCCTTCAGGTCATCTTCGGTCTTCTTCGCTCTTTTATTAACTTCCTTGAGTTCTATTTTTTTTTTTTTATCTTCCTTACTGGTCTGCTAATACCTCGTCTTTGCACTTGTCCATACCATCTTAATTCTTAAACATTTCTCTTTCGTCTTTTCCTAATATTTGCAACTCCAAATAAACCAATTGAAAGCACAAATCATATGTTAATCGGTTTTACTATCATATAAAATAAGATAGGCAAGTTTCAAAATATCCTGAATCCTAGATTTATTGATGCAAATACTAGTACACTAACTGTTTTAGTACTTCACATTAGTTTAGTTTATTCATGTCAGAATTCAGTTATTACAAGAATTTCTAGGGCAGCTTGTTGGAATACAAGATATTATTGGACTACATTTATCTGATAAATTAGCTTAATGACTTGACTTCTTGCTATCCTATTGCCAAGTAAATACAAGCTGTAATTAAATGCAGATGCTTGTGCACTTAAGTGCACCAGAAAACAGCAAATAATGCAGATTAGATATGAAAATATAACCATTCAACTTACAATACAATAATCTAATTAAGTGGCTAAGAAAAGGCTTGTGTTAATTCTCAAGAGACACATTTGGCCTACTTATTTTGGTATCATCTAAAGCAACAAAAAACTTGGGCATGTGGGTTTGCTTCCAAATAGTGAGAACAAGACATGAGTAATTAATGATATGTCTTTCAGTTTGAAGCTATAAAACTTGCACCTATTTTCCAACTCTTCCAAACCAAGTAAACTTCTGACTTCTACATTGAATCAAAAACTCTCTTATTCTCTCATTACACTCAAAAAACACACAACATGATCAGCACAAAAAAGCTTATTAAGATGGCAAGAAAGTGGCAAAAGTTAGCAGCCGCAAGTAGGAAAAGGATCTCTTGGCCACGATCAGTGGCCAAAGAGGGTCATTTTGTTGTCTACACTACTGATGGAAGACGGTTCATGATTCCGTTGTCTTATCTGAAGAGTGAAGTTTTTGTAGAGTTGTTAAGAATAGCAGAGGAAGAGTTTGGAGTTACAAGTTCGGGGCCAATTACCTTGCCTTGTGATTCAAAATTCATGGAGTATTTGATTTCTGTGGTCCAAAGATGTGCACCTCAGGACTTGGAGCAGGCACTGATAATGTCCTTAGCCAGCTGCAGACACTCATCGCTGTTACAACAACATCAAGAACAAATTAGCTCACATTTGCTTGTCTGTAGTTTCTAGAAAAATTTTGTTAACTTTTTGTATAGGACATGTACAGTTATACAGTTTAACATTGAAAAGTTAATGATAATAATATGGAAAAGAGATTCAAATCAAACAAGTTTTCATTCTTTTGCACATTTTTTCGGTTCTTTATTTGAGGTTGCAATTGATGTTTGCTATCAAAGGTCAATCGAAAACAATCTTTAATGCACATTTCGCCCACATGAATGATGGATATTCACTACAAAGCAATAATTACATTTTTTTTTTCATAATAGAAAGAGACTAATGAAACTCGTCCCATTAGCTTTAGTACACTCGCAAATTTGATGATGGGATCGGTAACACCTTTTCTCCCATTGTCTTATCCATAAATTCATTATCTCCCTATCTCATCCACGCACACCTTCCATCAACTTGTTTTTTTGTTTTCATTTTCTCATTCTTCAATACAACATTAATAAAGGGAGCAATGAAATGTGCAGCAAACTAAGAGAGTCAGTAAGGAGTAACATTCAACTACCATGTAGAGAAAGACAGCCATTATTATTTGGCCTAACTCTGGCCTCACATATATTAATTTGAATGTACAAAAATTACGTGTATTTATCAGTTCGATCTGGCTTGGGCCATCAGTGTCTCATCACATCTGGAACTGCTCAAGAAGGAAGGTTCCCTGAACTAAATTTTCTATACAGAATTTCTGAGATCTTTTTTTATTTGTCTAAGCAAAATTGTACATTTTTTGCACAGCCCAATAAAAAAATCCTAATGACTACAAAAAAAAATTTTTTTGGATTAATTTGTTCTTGATGTTCCTATGACAATGATGAATATCTGAATCAACTAAGGACAAGATCAAAGGCTTATCGAAGTCCTCAGCTATACTTCTTTGGATCATAGAGATTGCATACACCATAAAGCTTGAATTAAGACAACACAGGCTGCTACTACTTGTCCGAGTGTGAAGGTCCAACACGTTTACTTGAGGTAAAGAGTCTGAGCAACTAAGTTTTCAAGTAGGTAGTTTTGGTTTAGTTTCTATTTGGCAGCCATTAACAAATTTCATAAATGTAGGCCAAACATGTTGCTTGGTAATTGATACAAACTTCATGAGAGCCACATAATAGAATTATTATAACAGTTTAGTGGGATCACTTTGTCTTGGATTTATTATAGAATTTCATCTAATATCTATATCACATTTTGCCAAGTTTTCACTTCCTGCATTCATGTCACCAACTGATTAAATGCAGATGTCTGAGTTATCCAATTTCTTCAGATAACACCGAAACCCCATTCAACTTACTATAAAATAATCTAATTGAGTGGCTAAAACTAAAAAACAAGCTTCAAATAATGATCAAGAGACAAATTTGGACAACAGGTTTTGGGATCATCCAAAGCAACAAAGAACATGGCCGCGTGGTTTTGTTCACAATAAATGAGAACAAGTCACCGATGAAGAAATATGTCCTCAGCTTGGAGCTATAAAACTTCGTCAATCACTCAACTCATTTCACCATTCTCAACCAAGCACTTCTAAATTCTTAATCATCCTCACTTTCCAGATAGTTAAAAAAAACTTGATTTTCTCAATCAGAAAACACACCACAAAATGATTAGTACAAAGAAGCTTATTAAAATGGCGCGAAAGTGGCAAAAACTAGCAGTTGCGAGCAGGAGAAGAATTTCCTGGTCAAGAATAGTCGCTGAAAAGGGACACTTTGTAGTTTACACTAATGATAAAAGACGATTTATGATTCCGCTGGCGTACCTTAGAAGTGAGATTTTCACGGAGCTCTTTAAAATGGCAGAAGAAGAGTTCGGAGTAGCTGCATCTGGGCCAATTATGCTTCCTTGTGATTCAAGTTTCATGGAGTATGCAATCTCCATGATCCAAAGACATGTATCTGAGGATCTGGAAAAGGCACTGATAATGTCTATGAATACCTGTAGATATTCAGCACTGTCAAATGGCCTTGAAGTACAAAATAATCAACAAATGTTAATCTGTAGCTTTTAGAAACTTTCCTAGGTCTTTTGTAGATAATAGATAGTACTTTACTTGTAGTATAGAACAATATTTATCAAGAGAAAGTTAATGAACCGGCATAAGTTTAAGATTAAAGTTTAAAAATCTCTCTTTAACAATCAACATAGATCCATCTCGTTCAAACTCTAACTGGGCACTTAATTTAACAGTTACCATCGTTGCATCCGCCATCCACGACCACCACCCACAGTAGCACAATCTTGATTAAAATCTAGACAACCACCATAGACTGATTATACCTTTACGTAAAAGTGTCTTTAACGGTGTTAGGTGATCATCATAAGCAGGTAATCGGTTCAAATAGTGCAGATTGTGTATCATAAATTCACAAGATGGTTGATAAATTCTAACAAGCTTGTGGTTAAACCTGATAATATTTGATCCCAGCTGATCGACTCAACCTGAATTTGGTCGATAAATTCTCATAAACATGCCAACTCAGAACCGATAAAATAGAACTAAGTTTCTAAAACTAAATTCTCTAAGCACAATGTCGCAGGACCAGAGTCTCCTTTGATTCACTATAATGCAACAAACATATCACTTTACAATGGAAGTATGGAACTATTCGCATTTGAGCTACATCAGATGGACATTATGAAAGCAGGAAGTGTAGCCGTTTAGCTAACCAGCTCTTAAATGTCTAGGACTTGTGTTTTAACTAGCTAACTCGAAATATGCATGCAGTATTCGATGGAGCAACACACTAACACACACACAGTATCAAGACTTATACCTGAGCTTTTCATATAATGACAGCTATAAATGGTTGCTCAATTGACATTCTATAGCCTGCAGGACTAAATGACTATCTACCTTTTTAGGTATTACAGTGTTCTAGCATTGTTCCGGTGGTTCTTCCATTACTTCAAGTCTTCAACTATTTGATAGCTAGATCACACATATATGTTTACAAAAATGCATTTTTATCGTAAATTAATGACCAATTAACAGAAGATCCAACTACAAATTTTTGTTTCATGCAATTTGGCGACAACTATTGGCGTTGTGGTTTGGATATTCCCGTCGTCCCAAAATATGGTCCACCTTTTTGTTCATACGAGTAGAATATTATAATCAAACAAGAACATATCTTTGGGACGGAGGGAACTTTATTATTTTTGAGAAAGCAATCATATATTATACACTAAATCGATATAAATAGACTTCAAATTATGTATTGCATTAGAAATTTAAAACCTCAAATCTCCATCCTTACTCTATTTTAGGCATTGTCCTTGCTCCTATTCTGTGTCAGTGGAACAACAAATAAATCATAAATTCTAAAAAAAAGGTTTTATTTCCACATTTTATTTTGAATTAACAAGTCTCAATCTAATTGATTCACTATGGTCAATGAAAATTTCCTCAGATATGAAAAAGTTTAGTAGGGTACTTGGTTGTTACCACAAGACCTGTATTCATTATCCAACAACAAGTTGTCCAGTTTGGCCTACAAGTTTTGATATCTGTGAAAATGGTTACCTAATATAAACTCACACCAGACAAGGCCACCTAAATACCCACATGGCTTTGCTTCCAAAGACTTTAATCAAAGCAGTCAACATCGATGTAATATGTCCTCAGCTTGTAGCTATAAAACTTGCTCATTTCTTTGTTATAACCCAGCACTTCCGAATTCCTTATCATCACAGTTCAATCTAAATCGCACCTCCAAAAAGCAAAAATATTTTCACAATCAGAAAGACCTTAAATTATGATTAGTACAAAAAAGCTCATTAAAATGGCGAGGAAGTGGCAAAAACTAGCAGCAGCGAGCAGGAGAAAAATTTCCTGGTCAAAAACAGTTGCTGAAAAGGGTCACTTTTTAGTTTACACAAGTGACAAAAGACGGTTTATGATCCCTTTGGCATACCTCAAGAGTGAAATTTTCACGGAGTTGCTTAGAATGGCAGAAGAAGAGTTTGGAGTAACAGCTGCAGGGCCTACTATGGTCCCTTGTGATTCACGTTTTATGGAGTATGCAATTTCGATGATTCAAAGACATGTAACCGAGGAACTGCAGAAGGCAGTGATCATGTCCTTAGCTACGTGCAGCAATTCAGCATTGTCAAATGACATTCAAGAGCAGAATAATCCGCAAATGTTAATATGTAGCTATTAAAAATGTATCATAGCTGTTTTGTAGATATTAGATAATACTTTTTGTTGTATAAAACAATTCTTACCAAGAGAAAGTAAATAAAATTTCCGGCAGAAGTTCAGATCAAAAAGTTCTTGTTATTTTAAGATTATGCCTGTTTTTTTGTCCCTTCAACATAGGAACAAACAACTATTCAGTATTGAAACTCGACCTTAGCTTGTTTCATATATCTTAAAATGGTAAACAAAATGACAGTGTATAACCTACATGACTATATTTAAGTGCAATGTCAATTTCTGTACCACATTTTCTACTGGAAAGCAATATGGCGGATTGTTCATCAGCCTTAAATAGATCAGATGAACGTACATATTACATCTCATGTTTTCTGTAACATATTAAATAAACGAGGCTTCTTTTAGGACAATTACATGCCATAAGTTCTATCTCATGCAGCAATTTCATTAGTTTGGATTAATGCTTCAATATTATTCTATGTATTGAAGGAAATACACAAAGCACTAGAAGTGAAAATTAAAACTGTTCATAGTAGTAAATTTTAAGAATTATTAAAAGGAAAAAGAAACCTGTTGTAAGAAAACAGTTTATTTCTATAATTTCTGTCAGATAGCATCTCTACATCCAACTTGATCTGTCATTGTCCTTGTGGATTTCTCATGTATAAACATATCATCTCTTGTAGGGCACTTATGTAATTGTTATAGTTATGCTGAATCCTAAATATGTGGTTGTCAAGAATTTAATTAATTATAGAACAACACAACTACACAAGTTGTCAAGTTTGGCCTACAAATTCTAACATTTATGAAAATGGTTACCTGATCGAAACGTACATCAGACAAGGCCACCTGAAATACCCACATGATATGTCCTCAGCTTTAAGCTATAAAACTTGCTCATTTCTCCATTCTTAACCAAGCAGTTCCACCTTCCTCACATAACAGTTCAAGACTTCAATCCAAGTCTCACCTTCAAAAAAGCAAAAAAAAAAATTTTACATTCTCATTTAAAGAACACACTACAAAATGATTAGTACAAAAAAGCTCATTAAAATGGCAAGAAAGTGGCAAAAACTAGCAGCTGCAAGCAGAAGAAGAATTTCCTGGTCAAGAACAACTGCTGCAAAGGGTCACTTTGTGGTATACACAAGTGATAATAGACGGTTTATGATTCCTTTGGCTTACCTCAAAAGTGAGATTTTCAGCGAGCTCTTCAGAATGGCAGAGGAAGAGTTCGGTGTTACAGCTTCAGGGCCAATTATGCTTCCTTGTGATTCAAGTTTCATGGAGTACGCAATCTCCATGATCCAAAGACATGTAGCTGAGGATTTAGAAAAGGCACTGATCATGTCCTTGAACACCTGCAGATATTCAGAATTTTCAAATAGCCTTCAAGAACAAAATAATCAACAATTGTTAATCTGTGGCTTTTAGAAACTTTCCTAGGTCTTGTATAGATTGTAAATAGTATACATCTTGTGTAGCATAGACCAATTTTTACCAAGAGAAAGTTAATAAAAATTCCGAATGAATTTCAGAAAAAATAGATCTTGTTCTCTCAACATTACGCCTATGTTTTTGTCCCTTCATGGTGGATGGTGTTAGTTAATCGAGGAAAGGAAAAAAATGGCACTCATAGTTTATTGTCAAACTTAAAATAGATGTCATACAGATTAAGTAATGTGTCTTTGATGCTGTTTGTTTGCACATCAATATAAGCAGGTATTACGCTTCTGAAATGGCGCTGATCAGAATTTTACAAGATGTTTGACAATTTCTCGCAAGCTTGTGGTTGACTCAACCTAAATTTGGTTTGACAAATTTTACCAATAGTACCTAATCAGAACAGACTTTAACTACGCTTCTAACAACAAATCCTGTTATTTTTGCTACACATAAAAATGCAGCGTTGCGCAAATTGAGTTTCCTTCAAGTCAGTTAGCTCAGTCAGTTCAGTCAGTAGGTACTGTAATGCAACAGATCACAGTGTTGTATGAAGCCATTCTCGTTACAGGAGAACACGAAGTAAATATCATTATTATTATTATTGTTTCAGTCAAACAAGAACACATCTTTGACAGAAGGAATAATATATTTTTTTCAGAATAATTAGAGACTTCAAATTGTATATTTCATTAAAAATATGGAAGATCAAATCTCCATCTTTATACTATTTTAAGCATTGTCCTTGCCTAAAAACAAACTGTAAGATATAACCACATCAATGGTAGAAAACAAAGTTTATCTCCACATTATTAGTTAAACAAGTCCAAATAAAATTGATCGACCTAATATGCTTGTAAGATGCTTGGATAGTGACATAATATACTGAATCCTAATTTTGTGGTTATTGCAAGACTGGTATTAATTATCAAGCAACAAGCTGTACAATTTGGCCTACAAGTTCTGGTATCTGTGAAAATGGTTACCTAAGAGTATTAACTTACACCTGACATTTACCTGATAAATTAGCTTAATGACTTGACTTCTTGCTATCCTATTGCCAAGTAAATACAAACTTTAATTAAATGCAGATGCTTGTCCTCTTAACTGCATCAGAAAACAGCAAAATAATGCAGATTAGATATAAAACTATAACCATTCAACTTACAATACAATAATCTAATTAAGTGGCTAAGAAAAGGCTTGTACTAATTATTATGAGACATGTTTGGGCTACTTGTTTAGGTATCATCTAAAGCAACAAAAAACTTGGGCATGTGGGTTTGCTTCCAAATAGTGAGAACAAGACATGAGTAATAAATGATATGTCTTTCAGTTTGAAGCTATAAAACTTGCACCAATTTTCCAACTCTTTCAAACCAACTAAACTTCTGACTTCTACATTGAAACAAAAAATTCTCTTACTCTCTCATTTCACTCGAAAAATACACAACATGATCAGCACAAAGAAGCTTATTATGATGGCAAGAAAGTGGCAAAAGTTAGCAGCCGCGAGTAGGAAAAGGATCTCTTGGCCACGATCAGTGGCTAAGGAGGGTCATTTCGTTGTCTACACTACTGATGGAAGACGGTTCATGATTCCGTTGGTTTATCTGACAAGTGAAGTTTTCATAGAGTTGTTTAGAATAGCAGAGGAAGAGTTTGGAGTTACTAGTTCGGGGCCAATTACCTTGCCTTGTGATTCAAAATTCATGGAGTATTTGATTTCTGTGGTCCAAAGATGTGCACCTCAGGACTTGGAGCAGGCACTAATAATGTCCTTAGCCAGCTGCAGACACTCATCATTGTTACAAAAACATCAAGAACAAACTAGCTCACAATTGCTTGTCTGTAGTTTCTAGAAAAATTTTGTTATCTTTTTGTATAGGACATGTACAGATATACAGTTTAACTTTGAAAAGTAAATGATAATATAGAAAAGAAATTAAAATTAAACAGGTTTCCATTCTATTAATGCGCACATTTTTAATTTCTTTATTTGAGGTTGCCAACTGATGTTTACTAGCATAGATGAATCGAAAACAACCTTTAATGCACATTTCACCCACATAAATGACGAATATTCACTACAACGCAACAATCACATTTTTCATGATGGAAAGAGACTTATATATATATATATATATATACTCTTTTTGACTTCTTCAATATGCTACACTTATCAATCTAAGCCATTCTATTAGCTTTACTACACTTTTAAACTTTACTACACTTTTAAATTTATTCATGGGATCGGTAATCACCTTCTCTCTTATCGTCTCATCAATAAATTCATTATCTCCTTAGACCTTATCTCTTCCACCCACTTCTTTCACCAACTTTCGAAACGTGTAGCAAACAAGTAAGGCCAGAAAGTAGTAACATTCAACTACCATTTAGAGCTTTAGACAGAGAAAGACAACCATTACTCTTTGGCCTAACTCTGGCCACACATATATGAGGTGTTCAGTTGGTATATTAATTTGTATGTACAAAAACTACATGTATTAATCAGTTTGATCTGGCTTGGGTCATCCGTGTCTCATCGCAGCTGGAACTGCTGAAGAAGGAAGTTTCCCAGAACTAAATTTTCTGTATGTACAGAATTTCTGAGAATTCTTATGACAGCTCTAAGCAAAATTGTACATTCTGTACAACTCAAAAAAATCTTAATGACTACAAATAAAAAATAGTAGATTAGTTTGTTCTTGATGTTCCTACGACAATGATGGATATCTGAATCAACTAAGGACAAGATAGCCTTCTCGAAGTCCTCGGCTATACTTCTTTGGATCTTAGAGATCGTGTACACAATAAAGCTTGAATTAGAAGACAACATAATAGGCTCTGAAGGAGCTACTACTTGTCCGAGTGTCAAGGTCCAACACAGGTACTTGAGGTAAAGAGTCTGAGCAACTAAGGTTTAGTTTCTATTTGGCTGCAATTTTTAACAAATTCCATTAAAATGTAGGCCAAACATGTTGCTTGATAATTGATACAAGCTTCATGAGAGCCACATAATAGAGATTATTATAACAGTTTAGTGGGATCCCTTTGTCTTGGATTCATTGAAAATTTCATTTAATATCTATATCATATAAATTCATGTTTTCACTTCCTGCATTCATGCCACCAACTGATTAAATGCAGATGTCTGAGCTATCCAATTTCTTCAGAGAACACCATGACCCCATTCAACTTACAATACAATAATCTAATCGAGTGGCTAAAACAAGCTTCAAAATATAGTCATCCAACACAACAAAAAACATGGCCGCGTGGTTTTGTTTACAATAATTGAGAACAAGGAAGTTACCAATGAAGTAATATGTCTTCAGCTTGGAGCTATAAAAATTCGCTTTTCACTCAACTCATTTCTCCATTCTCAACCAAGCACTTCTAAATTCCTAATCATCAAAGTTCAATCTAATTCTCACCTTCCAGAAAGAAAAAAAAACTTGATTTTCACAATCAGAAAACACACAACAAAATGATTAGTACAAAGAAGCTTATTAAAATGGCGCGAAAGTGGCAAAAACTAGCAGCTGCAAGCAGGAAAAGAATTTCCTGGTCAAGAATAGTCGCCCAAAAGGGACACTTTGTAGTTTACACTAGTGATAAAAGACGGTTTGTGATTCCATTGGCGTACCTTAGAAATGAGATTTTCATGGAGCTCTTTAAAATGGCAGAAGAAGAGTTCGGAGTAGCTGCATCTGGGCCAATTATGCTTCCTTGTGATTCAAGTTTCATGGAGTATGCAATCTCCATGATCCAGAGACAGGTATCGGAGGATTTGGAAAAGGCACTGATAATGTCTATGAATACCTGTAGATATTCAGCACTGTCAAATGGCCTTGAAGAACAAAATAATCAGCAAATGTTGATCTGTAGCTTTTAGAAACTTTCCTAGGTCTTCTGTAGATAATAGATAGTAGTTTACTAGTAATTTAGAACAAAAATTACCAAGAGAAATTTAATGAAAATTCCGGCATAAGTTAAGATTAAAAGTCTCTCTATAACAATCAACATTGATTCTTCTCGTTCAAACTTTAACTGGGCAATAATGTTAACAGTTATCATTGTTGCATCCGCCATTTACCACCACCACTCTAAGTAACACAATCTTGATTTCAACCTAGACAACCACCATTGATTGATGGTAGATCATCATAAGCAGATAATAGGTTTCTCAAGTAGTGTAGATCACAATTCACAAATTCACAAGATGGTTAATAAATCTGAAAAGCTTGTGGTTGAACCTGAAAATGTGTAATCCGACCTGACAGAGACCTGATTCACTCAACCTTAATTTGGTCGTCAAATTCTCAATTTCTCTAACAATGCCAACTCAGAACAGATAAAACCAAACTAAGTTTCTAACACTAAATTCTTTTAACTCTTCAATACTCTAAAGCATAGTGTAGCAGCGCTTGATTTTCCTTTGAGTCACTGTGATGCAACAGATTACTTTGCAATGAAACTATTCCCGTTTCAGCTACAACAGATGTACAGTATGAAAGCAGGAAAGTATTGCCATTTAGCTAACCAGCTGTTAAATGTCTAAGACTTGTGTTTCAACTAGCTGCCTTGAAATATGTATGCAATATCATGCTAACACAAAGTATCAAGACTAAGACCTGTGCTTTTCATATAATGACAGCTAGAAACGCTCCCTCAAATGACATTCTATACCTGCAGGACTAAATGTAATCTTTTTAGGTACCACGAGTTTCTGGCATTGTTCCGGTGGTTCTTCCATTACTTTAACTATTTGATAGAAATAGATCACCCATATATGTTACAAAGATACATATTTTTAGTAACTTAATGACTAAACAACAGAAGGTCCAACCACAAGAGATAAATATTTATTTCATGCAATGCAATTAGGCGGCAACTATTGGGGTTGTGGTTTGGATACTCCCGTCATCCCAAGATAAGTTCCACCTTTTATTCATACGAGTCGATTACTTTAATCAAACAAGAACATATCTTTGGGATGGAGGAAATATTATTACTGTTGAGAAAGAAACCATTATATCGTACACTTAATTGATATAATCAGAGACTTTAAATCATATATTGCATTAGAAATCTAAAACCTCAAATCTCCATTCTTACTATATTTTAGGCATTATCCTTGCTCCTATTCGGTGGTAGTGGAACAACAAATAATCATGAATGCTAAAAAAAGGTTTTATTTCCACATTTTATTTTGAATTAACAAGTCTCAATCTAATTGATCCACTATGGCCAATGAAAATTTCCTCAGATATGAAAAAGTTTAGTAGGGTACTTGGTTCTACCACAAGACCTGTATTCATTATCAAACAAGAAGTTGGTCAGTTTGGCCTACAAGTTTTGATATCTGTGAAAATGGTTACCTAATATACACTCACACCAGACAAGGCCACCTGAATACCCACATGGCTTTGCTTCCAAAGACTTTAATCAAGGCAGTCAACATCGACGTAATATGTCCTCAGCTTGAAGCTATAAAACTTGCTCATTTCTTCATTATCAACCAAGCACTTCCAAACTCCTTATCATAATAATTCAATCTAAGTCTCACCTCCAAAAAGAAAAAAGAAAACTTTATTTTCTCAATCAGAAAACTCACCTTGTAATAGATTATGATTAGTACAAAGAAGCTGATTAAAATGGCGAGAAAGTGGCAAAAACTAGCAGCTGCGAGCAGGAGAAAAATTTCCTGGTCAAAAACAGTCGCTGAAAAGGGTCACTTTATAGTTTACACAAGTGATAAAAGACGGTTTATGATCCCTTTGGCATACCTCAAGAGTGAAATTTTCACAGAGTTGCTTAGAATGGCAGAAGAAGAGTTTGGAGTAACAGCTGCAGGGCCTATTATGGTCCCTTGTGATTCACGTTTTATGGAGTATGCAATTTCGATGATTCAAAGACATGTAACCGAGGAACTGCAGAAGGCAGTGATCATGTCCTTAGCTACTTGCAGCAATTCAGCACTGTCAAATGACATTCAAGAGCAGAATAATCCGCAAATGTTAATTTGTAGCTATTAGAAATGTATCATAGCTGTTTTGTAGATATTAGATAATACTTTTTGTTGTATAAAACAATTCTTACCAAGAGAAAGTAAATAAAATTTCCGGCAGAAGTTCAGATCAAAAAATTCTTGTTATTTTAAGATTATGCCTGTTTTTTTGTCCCTTTAACATAGGAACAAACAGCTATTCAGTATTGAAACTCGACCTTAGCTTGTTTGGTATAATATCTTAAAATGGTAAATAAAATGAAAGTGTATAGCCTACATGACTATATTTAAGTACAATGTCAATTTCTGTGCCACATTTTTCTACTGGAAAGCAATAAGGTGGATTGCTCATCAGCCTTAAATAGATCAGATGAACGTACATATTACATCTCATGTTTTCTGTAACATATTAAATAAACGAGGCTTCTTTTAGGACAATTACATGCCATAAGTTCTATCTCATGCAGCAATTTCATTAGTTTGGAATGGATTAATGCTTCGATATTATTTTATATATTGAAGAAAATACACAGAGCACTAGAAGTAAAAATCAAAACCGTTCATGGTAGTAAATCTGAAGAATAACTAGAAGGAACAAGAAACATAGTCAAAAAAAAAAAAAAAACAATTTGATTTCTATTCCGTCAGATAGCATGTCTACATCCAACTTGATCTGTCATCGTCCTTGTGGATTTCTCATGTATAAGCACATCATCCCTTGTAGGGCACTTAAGTAATTGTTATAATTATGGTCTATATAAATATACCATGCTAAATCCTAAATATGTGGTTGTCAAAAGAATTGTATTAATTATAGAGCAACACAAGTTGTCAAGTTTGGCCTACAAATTCTAACAATTGTGAAAGTGGTTACCTGATTGAAACGTACATCAGACAAGGCCACCTGAAATCCCACATGATCGGTCCTCAGCTTTTTGCTATAAAACTTGCTCATTTTTTCATTCTCAACCAAGCAGTTCCAACTTCCTCAACATAACATTTCAATCTAAGTCTCACCTTCAAAAAAGCAAAAAGAAAATTTTACATTCTCATTTTAAGAACACACTACAAAATGATTAGTACAAAAAAGCTCATTAAAATGGCGAGAAAGTGGCAAAAACTAGCAGCTGCAAGCAGAAGAAGAATTTCCTGGTCAAGAACAACTGCTGCAAAGGGTCACTTTGTGGTATACACAAGTGATAATAGACGGTTTATGATTCCTTTGGCTTACCTCAAAAGTGAGATTTTCAGCGAGCTCTTCAGAATGGCAGAGGAAGAGTTCGGTGTTACAGCTTCAGGGCCAATTATGCTTCCTTGTGATTCAAGTTTCATGGAGTATGCAATCTCCATGATCCAAAGACATGTAGCTGAGGATTTAGAAAAGGCACTGATCATGTCCTTGACCACCTGCAGATATTCAGAATTTTCAAATAGCCTTCAAGAACAAAATAATCAACAATTGTTAATCTATGGCTTTTAGAAACTTTCCTAGGTCTTGTATAGATTGTAAATAGTATACATCTTGTGTAGCATAGACCAATTTTTACCAAGAGAAAGTTAATAAAAATTCCGAATGAATTTCAGAAAAAATAGATCTTTATTCTTTTAACATGACGCCTGTGTTTTTGTCCATCACCACCCCACAGCAATACAATCTTGTATAAAATCCTGACACCCACCATCGACTAATGATACCTTTACATAAAAGTATCTTCAATGCTGTTTGTTAGCACATCAAGTTAAGCAGACAGTATGCTTCTCAAATAGTACTGATCAGAAATTTACAAGATATTTGACAAATTCTCACAAGCTTGTGGTTAAGCCTTGTTATATTTGATCCGACCTGACCGAGACATGATTTACACAACCTATATTTGGTTGACATATTTTTACCAACAAAAGCTACTCAGAACAAACTTTTTACTCTATGCTTCTAACAACAAATTCTATTATTTTTTTCTACACAATGTTGCAAAAATTGATTTTTCTTCAATTCAGTTAGCTCAGTCAGTTCAGTCAGTATGCTGTGATGCAACAGATTACACAATGTTGTATGAAGCCATTTCCGCTATAGCTAAATTAGATGGACAGTATAAGAGCAGGAATTGAATATTATTATTATTATTATTATTATTATTATTATTATTATTATTATTATTATTATTATTATTATTATTATTATTATTATTATTATCATTATTATTATTATTTTTATATATTTTTTTAATAATAATTTCATTTCATTTCATCGAAAGAGACTTTATAAAAATTGGTGGAGAGTCGAGCAACAAGCTGAGCCCCCAAACCCTTTTGAATACAAAAAGCTAGTCTCTGGAAATTATTATTATTATTATTATTATTATTATTATTATTATTATTATTATTATTATTATTATTATTATTATTTCAATCGAACAAGAACACATCTTTGACGGAAGGAATATTATTTCTTTTGAGAATAATTGGAGACTTCAAATTGTGTATTACATTAAAAATATAGAACCTCAAATCATCAATGCTAGAAAACACAATTTTATTTTCACATTATCAAGACCTTTATTAATTGTTGAGCCATTCCAGTATGGCCTACAAGTTCTGCTATATGTGAAAATGGTTAACTGATATAAACTTACACAGTTACACCTGACAAGGCCACCTGAATACTCATATTTATCTGATTATTTAGCTCAATGACTTGACTTCCTTTTTTCCTATTGACAAGTAAATACAAAGTGTAATTAAATGCAGATGCTTGTAGTCCTATGTGCATCAGAAAAACAGAAAAATAATGCAGATCAAATATAAAAATATAACTATTCAACTTACAATACAATAATCTAATTAAGTGGCTAAGAAGAGGCTTGTATTAATTCTTATGAGACATATCTGGGCTACTTGTTTTGGTATCATCTAAAGCAAAAAAAAAACTTGGCCATGTGGGTTTGCTTCCAAATATTGAGAACAAGACATGAGTAATAAATGATATGTCTTTCAGTTCGAAGCTATAAAACTTGCACCAATTTTCCAGCTCTTTCAAACCAAGTAAACTTCTAACTTCTACATTGGATCCAAATCTCTCTTACTCTCTCATTTCACTCTTAAAACACACAACATGATCAGCACAAAGAAGCTTATTAAGATGGCAACAAAGTGGAAAAAGTTAGCAGCTGCGAGTAGGAAAAGGATCTCTTGGCCACGATCAGTGGCTAAGGAGGGTCATTTCGTTGTCTACACTACTGATGGAAGACGGTTCATGATTCCATTGGTTTATCTGACGAGTGAAGTTTTCATAGAGTTGTTTAGAATAGCAGAGGAAGAGTTTGGAGTTACAAGTTCGGGGCCAATTACCTTGCCTTGTGATTCAAAATTCATGGAGTATGTGATTTCTGTGGTTCTAAGAAGTGCACCTCAGGATTTGGAGCAGGCACTGATAATGTCCTTAGCCAGCTGCAGACACTCATCATCGTCACAACAACATCAAGAGCAAACTGGCTCACATTTGCTTATCTGTAGTTTCTAGAAAAATTTTGTTATCTTTTTGTATAGGACATGTACAGTTATACAGTTCAAGTTTGAAAAGTTAATGATAATATAGAAAAGAGATTCAAATTAAACATGTTTCGATTCAATTAATCCACATTTTTTCAGTTCTTTATTTGAGGTTTCAATTGATGTTTGCTGTCATAGGACAATCGAAAACAACCCTTAATGCACATTTCACCCACATGAACGATGGATATTCACTACAAAGCAACAATTACATTTTTCATAAGGGAAAGAGACTAATATATACTTTTTTTGTCTTCTTCAATTTCCTACACTTATCAATATAAGCCTTCCCATTAGCTTTACTACACTCGTAAATTTGGTGATGGGATCGGTAATCACCTTCTCTCTCACCGTCTCATCTACCAACTTCTTCCATCAACGAGTTTTTTTCCCTTCTTTTTCTCATTCTTTCTATACAACATTAATAAAGGGGGCAACAAAATGTGCAACAAACTAAGAAGGTCAGTAAGGAGTAACATTCAACTACCATGTAGAGTAAGACAGCCATTATTTTTTGGCCTAACTCTAGCCACACATATATTGATACAAGCTTCATGAGAGCCCCATAATAGGGATTATTATAACAGTTTAGTGGGATCCCTTTGTCTTGAATTCATTATAGAATTTCATCTAATATCTATATCATATTTTATCAAGTTTTCACTTCCTGCATTCATGCCACCAACTGATTAAATGTAGATGTCTGAGTTATCCAATTTCTTCAGAGAACACCGAGACCCCATTCAACTTACAATACAATAATCTAATCGAGTGGCTAAAACAAGCTTCAAAATATATCCATCCAACACAACAAAAAACATGGCCGCGTGGTTTTGTTTACAATAATTGAGAACAAGGAAGTTACCAATGAAGTAATATGTCTTCAGCTTGGAGCTATAAAAATTCGCTTTTCTCTCAACTCATTTCTCCATTCTCAACCAAGCACTTCTAAATTCCTAATCATCAAAGTTCAATCTAATTCTCACCTTCCAGAAAGAAAAAAAAAAAAAACTTGATTTTCAGTCAGAAAACACAACAAAATGATTAGTACAAAGAAGCTTATTAAAATGGCGCGCAAGTGGCAAAAACTAGCAGCTGCAAGCAGGAAAAGAATTTCCTGGTCAAGAATAGTCGCCCAAAAGGGACACTTTGTAGTTTACACTAGTGATAAAAGACGGTTTATGATTCCATTGGCGTACCTTAGAAGTGAGATTTTCACAGAGCTCTTTAAAATGGCAGAAGAAGAGTTCGGAGTAGCTGCATCTGGGCCAATTATGCTTCCTTGTGATTCAAGTTTCATGGAGTATGCAATCTCCATGATCCAGAGACATGTATCGGAGGATTTGGAAAAGGCACTGATAATATCTATGAATACCTGTAGATATTCAGCACTATCACATGGCCTCGAAGAACAAAATAATCAGCAAATGTTAATCTGTAGCTTTTAGAAACTTTCCTAGGTCTTCTGTAGATAATAGATAGTACTTGTAGTATAGAACAATATTTACCAAGAGAAAGTTAATGAAAATTCCGGCATAAGTTAAAATTTTAATTTAAAAGTCTCTCTTTAATAATCAACATTGGTTCATCTCATTCAAACTCTAACTGGGCACTATTTTTAACAGTTACCATCGTTGCATCCGCCATCCACGATCACCACCCACAGTAACACAACCTTGGTTAAAACCCAGACAACCACCATTGACGGATTATACCTTTACGTAAAAGTATCTTTAACGGTGTTAGGAGATCATCATAAGCAGGTAATCGATTCAAATAGTGCAGATCAAACATCAAAAATTCACAAGATGGTTGATAGATTCTAACAAGCTTGTGGTTACCTGATAATATTTGATCCCAGCTGACAGAGACCTGATCGAATCAACCTGAGTTTGGTCGATAAATTCTCATTAACAATGCCAAGTCAGAACTGATAAAAATCAAACTACGTTTCTAACACTAAATTATTATAACTTTTCAATACTTTTAAGCACAATGTTGCCGGGCTTGAGTTTCCTTTGATTCACTGTAATGCAACAAATCACTTTACAATAAAACTATTCCCATTTCAGCTACATCAGATGGAATGTATGAAAGCAGGACGTGTAGCCATTTAGCTGCTGTAAAATGTCTAGGACAGTGTTTCAACCAGCTTCCTCAAAACATGTATGCAATATCGGACGGAGCAATTCACTAACACACAGTATCAAGACTTATACCTGAGCTTTTCATATAACAACAGCTAGAAATGGTCGCTCAAATGACATTCTATAGCCTGCAGGACAAAATGTCTATCTACCTTTTAAGTTACAACAGTTTTCTAGCATTGTTCCGGTGGTTCTTCCATTACTTCAACTATTTCATAGAACTAGATCACACATAAATGTTACAACTATGCATATTCTTCTAGAAAATTAATGACTAACAACAGAAGATCCAACTACAAGAAACACTTTCTTGTTTCATGCAATCAGACACCAACTATTGGAGTTGTGGTGTAGATCTCCCGTCGTCCCAAGATATGTTTCACCTATTATTCATTCGAGTAGATCATTTTAATCAAACAAGATGACATCTTTGGGACGGTGGGATATTATTATTGTTGTAAAAAAACTTTATATCGTACATTTAATTGATATAATCAGAGACTTCAAATTATATATTACATTAAAAATTTAAAACCTCAAATCTCCATTCTTACTCAATTTTAGGCATTTATCCACTATGGTCAATGCAGATATCCTCAGATTGTAGTAGGGTAATTGGTGGTTACCACAAGACATGTATTTATTATCAAACAACAATTTGTCAAGTTTGGCCTACCAGTTTTGATATCTGTGAAAATTGATTACTTAATATAAACTCACACCAGACATGGCCACCTGAATACCCACATGGCTTTGCTTCCAAAGACTTTAATCAAACCAGTCAACATCAACGTAATACGTTCTCAGCTTGAAGCTATAAAACTTGCTCATTTCTTCATTATCAGCCAAGAACTTCCAATTTCCTTCTCATCACAGTTCAATCTAAGTCTCACCTACAAAAAGCAAAAAGAAAACTTCATTTCCTCAATCAGAAAACGCACCTTGAAATAAAATATGATTAGTACAAAGAAGCTCATTAAAATGGCAAGGAAGTGGCAAAAACTAGCAGCTGCGAGCAGGAGAAAAATTTCCTGGTCAAAATCAGTTGCTGAAAAGGGTCACTTTATAGTTTACACAAGTGATAAAAGACGGTTTATGATCCCTTTGGCATATCTCAAGAGTGAAATTTTCACGGAGTTGCTTAGAATGGCAGAAGAAGAGTTTGGAGTAACAGCTGCAGGGCCTATTATGGTCCCTTGTGATTCACGTTTTATGGAGTATGCAATTTCTATGATTCAAAGACATGTAGCCGAGGAGTTACAGAAGGCAGTGATCATGTCCTTAGCTACATGCAGCTACTCAGCATTGTCAAACGACATTCAAGAGCAGAATAATCAGCACATGTTAATTTGTAGCTATTAGAAACGTTTCATAGCTGTTTTGTAGATATTAGATAATACTTTGTAGAAATACAATTTTACTGATAGAAGTAATGAAGGTTCTTGAGAAAGTTCAAATCAAACAATCTTATCATTTCAGTGATATATCATTCCTTTATCTTTTTGATGCATTCTATGAATTACAACTAATAAACAATACCTTAAAAACTGGAACTTAAATTGAGGAGGTTCTAATAAAAGAAAAAAAGGATGAACTCTATGAAATAGTGCAGCATAATTAAATCCTTTTTAAATGGCTACACAAGGGAAAAATTTTAGTGTGAGACTGTTTCAAAAGGACTTGCTGTGAAATGAGGTGACCACTTACCATTTTTGGGGGTTGAGTTCGCAACATTTCATTACTTCAATTCAACGTAATTAAGCGTCTCTCACTTAAACAAGGTTCGGACTTTGGACGGTCGGATGTATAAAAATTTACTCTTGTATTAATGGAGAGGTTTTCAAATTCGACAAACCCTTGCAAGCAAACTACTGATCTGTCAAGATCATTAATCTTCTACCCCCTATAACATACCATGGCCTTGATTACGTCCTGGAAAATTATGATGCAATAATATTAATAATAAAAACTCCACCATATTCTAAAATACCAGTATCCAGATAGGCGGACAGATAGTTGTCGTATTTGACAGTATTTGTTTAACTCTTAAGATAGATATTGAATATCACTCTTAGTTAAATCAAAAGCGTCATTTAGCCGTATAGGTAATAGATCATACTCTTCAACTTATCCAAAACAAAGCAAAATCCAATTGAGCTTAGGCTATAATCTCTTTTGGTGGACAACAAGAAACTTGTATCATCAATTATAAACCGACTCGATGGCCCACTGGTTATGAGAGTGGTTAGTGTGAATCACTATTAGAAAACCAACCAAAACAAGCTCACCTGAAATATCACATGGTATTGCTTCCAAATAATGTACACTAAGCTGGCTAACTTAACTAAATATGTCATTAACTTGCAAGTTGCAACTACAGAAATTCATCATTTCCCCCAGGTCTTCTCAACATCCAACTTGATCTGTCATCGTCCTTGTGTATTTCTCATATAGTCATATATAACACATCATCCCTTGTAGGGTACTTATGTAATTGTCATCGTTCATGCTGAATCCAAATTACGTGGTTGTCAAAAGAAATTGTATTAACTATGAAGCTACACAAGTTGTCAAGTTTGGCCTACAAATTCTAACATTTATGAAAATGGTTACCTGATCGAAACGTACATCAGACAAGGCCACCTGAAATACCCACATGATATGTCCTCAGCTTTAAGCTATAAAACTTGCTCATTTCTCCATTCTTAACCAAGCAGTTCCAAACTTCCAGCTTCCTCATCAAAACAGTTCAATCTAAGTCTCACCTTCAAAAAAGCAAAAAGATAATTATACATTATCATTTAGAGCACACACTACAAAATGATCAGTACAAAAAAGCTCATTAAAATGGCGAGAAAGTGGCAAAAACTAGCAGCTGCAAGCAGAAGAAGAATTTCCTGGTCAAGAACACTTGCTGCAAAGGGTCACTTTATAATTTACACAAGTGATAAAAGACGGCTTATGATTCCTTTGGCTTACCTCAAAAGTGAGATTTTCACGGAGCTCTTAAAAATGGCAGAGGACGAGTTCGGTGTTACAGCTTCAGGGCCAATTATGCTTCCTTGTGATTCAAGCTTCATGGAATACGCAATCTCCATGATCCAAAGACATGTAGCTGAGGATTTAGAAAAGGCACTGATCATGTCCTTGACCACCTGCAGATATTCAGCATTGTCAAATAATCTTCAAGAACAAAATAATCAACACTTGTCAATATGTAGCTTTTAGAAACTTTCCTAGGTCTTGTATAGATTATAAATAGTATACTTCTTGTGTAGCATAGACCACATTTTACCAAGAGAAATTTAATAAAATGCCTGAAGAATTTGAAATAAAAAATCTTGTTCTTTTAACATTACGCCTGTGTTTTTGTTTTAACATTACGTCTGTGTTTTCGTTCCTTCTTGGTGCATGGTATAAACTATTCGAGAAAAGGAAACAAAAAGACACTCATAGTTTATTGTCAAATTTTAGAAAAATAGATGTCATACAGATTAACAATAGCAGATTACAAACTTACAAGATGTTTGACAAATTCTTGCAAGCTTGTGGTTAAGCCTTGTAGTATTTGATCCCACCTGATCAAGACCTGATCAACTCATCCTAAATTTATTCGCTACAATTTTCACCAAGAATACCTACTCAGAACAAACTATTCTAGATTAAGCTTCTAGAAATAAATTCTGTCAATTTTTTTCAATACTTACAAGTGCAGCTTTGCCGAAAAATCGAGTTTCCTGTAATTCAGTTAGCTCAGTCTCAGTAGCTACTGTAATGCAACATATCACACAACATTGTATGGAACAATTCCCATTACAGTTATATTAGATGGACGGAGCAGGAAGTGATTATTATTATTATTATTATTATTATTATTATTATTATTATTATTATTATTTGAATCAAACAAGAACATATCTTTGACGGAAGAAATATTTTTTTTTTGAGAAAAATTGGAGACTTCATATTGTATATTACATCAAAAATATAGAACCTTAAATCTCCATCTTTAATTTATTAACCATTGTCCTTGCCCAAAAATTGGAGTCTTCTTGCTTTCCTATTGCCAAGTAAATACACACTTTCATTAAATGCAGATGCTTGTCCTCTTAACTGCATCAGAAAACAGCAAAATAATGCAGATTAGATATAAAACTATAACCATTCAACTTACAATACAATAATCTAATTAAGTGGCTAAGAAGAGGCTTGTACTAATTATTATGAGACATGTTTGGGCTACTTGGTTAGGTATCATCTAAAGCAACAAAAACTTGGGCATGTGGGTTTGCTTCCAAATAGTGAGAACAAGACATGAGTGATAAATGATATGTCTTTCAGGTTGAAGCTATAAAACTTGCACCAATTTTCCAACTCATTCAAACCAAGTAAAGTTCTGACTTCTACATTGAATCAAAAAATTCTCTTACTCTCTCATTTCACTCAAAAAACACACAACATGATCAGCACAAAGAAGCTTATTAAGATGGCAAGAAAGTGGCAAAAGTTAGCAGCCGCGAGTAGGAAAAGGATCTCTTGGCCACGAGTAGCTAAGGAGGGTCATTTCGTTGTCTATTCTACTGATGGAAGACGGTTCATGATTCCGTTGGTTTATCTGACGAGTGAAGTTTTCACAGAGTTGTTTAGAATAGCAGAGGAAGAGTTTGGAGTTACAAGTTCGGGGCCAATTACTTTACCTTGTGATTCAAAATTCATGGAGTATGTGATTTCTGTGGTTCAAAGAAGTGCACCTCAGGACTTGGAGCAGGCATTGATAATGTCCTTAGCCAGCTGCAGACACTCATCACTGTCACATAAACATCAAGAACAAACTAGCTCACAATTGCTTGTCTGTAGTTTCTAGAAAAATTGTTATCTTTTTGTATAGGACATGTACAGATATACAGTTTAACTTTGAAAAGTTAATGATAATATAGTAAAGAGATTCAAATTCAAGAGTCTTTCATTCCATAAACACATATTTCCCCTTAGATATATTTATTTTGTTACTTTTTAATTTGAAGTTGCATATAATAGTTTGTTATCAAGAGTCCATTGAATACAATCTTTAATGCACATTTCACCCATATGAACGATGGAAATTCACTACACAAAGCAACAATTACATTTTCCACAATGCAAGAGACTGTCATTTTGTTATTAGGATCAACTTTAAACACTTCTAAATTTGGTAATAGGACAGTGATCACCCATCCTTCGTCTCATCAATAAACTCATTATCACTCTATCTCATCGACCGACTTCCATCAACTTGTAGTTTTATTTGTCTTTTTATCCTTTCAATACAACATTAATAAAGCGGAAGGAGCAGAAAACTAATGAGGACATAATGAGTAAAATTCAACTATCATATAGAACCCTACACAGAGAAAGACAACCATAAATGTTAGGCCTAACTATCTGGCCATACCAATATGAGGTATTCAATTGGTGTATAAATTTGTATGTACAAAATTGCATGTATTAATCAGTTTGATCTGGCTTGGGCCATCCGTGTCTCATTGCTGCTGGAAGTCTGAAACTATTGAAAACGGAAGGTACGCAGAAATCAGTTTTCTACAACGGAACAAATTATAT
Source organism: Amaranthus palmeri (assembly GCA_019776075.1). NCBI lineage: Eukaryota > Viridiplantae > Streptophyta > Magnoliopsida > Caryophyllales > Amaranthaceae > Amaranthus > Amaranthus palmeri. Next base: position 177,041 of record JAAKBH010000286.1, on the reverse strand, counting down.
ACTATTTTATCAATATTACGATTAAGAACAAAATTATCTAACATTTTAGGTGAGATTATGTACAAAATCAGAAGAGAACGTAATAGGCTCTGAAGCTGCTACTCCTTGTGTAAATGTTAAGGGTCCGACACAGATACTTGAGGTAAAGTTAAGAGTCCGAGGTCTAGTTTCCATTTGGCATTTTAAACAGATTTTAGAAATTGTAGACCAACATGTTGCTTGATATTTGATACAACCTTCTTGAGAACCACATAATAGATTATTGTAACAGTTTAGTGGGGTCCCTTTGTCTTGGATTCATTGAAGAATTTCATCTAATATCTCTACCATTTAGTATTAAATTTAAACATCCTGCATCCATGACACATTGATACCAACTGATTAAATGCAGATGTCTGAGGTTGCCAATTTCCTCAAAGAAGTGAAAGAACACCACAACCCCATTCATCTTACAATACAATATTATAATCCAGTGGCTAAAACAAGTTTCGAATAATGATCAGGAGACTTATTTGGACAGAAGGTTTTGGGATCATCGAAAGCAAAAAATACATGGCCGTGTGGTTTTGCTTATAATAAATGAGAAGGAAGTCACTGACAAAGTAATATGTCTTCAGCGTATATTGTACACTTGATGTAAATGGAGACTTAACATCGTATATTGCATAAAAATTTAGAACCTTAAATCTCCGTCTTACTCAATTTTGACCATTGTCTGTGCCTAAAAACAACATAAATTATAAATGCTAGAAAAATGGTTTTATATTCACATTCTAAGCTAAATATCAATTCTAAATCCAATTAATCCACCATGGTACTTGCAGATCTCCTCAGAAATAAACTTATCTTGTAGGGTACTTGGATATATTATGCTGAATCCTAATTTTGTGGTTGCCACAAGATTTGTATCAATTGTCAAGCAACAGGTTGTCAAGTTTGGCCTACAAGCTAAATTTTAATATTTAGGGAAATGGCTCTCTGATATAAACTAACACCAGACAAGGCCACCTGAATACCCACATGGTTTTGCTTCAATAGACTTGAATCAAGGCAGTCAACATCGACGTAATATGTCCTTAACTTGAAGCTATAAATCTCGCTCATCTTTCCATTCTCATTCTCAACCAAGCACTTCTTAATTCCTCATCATCACAGTTCAATCCAACTCCTAAATTCTAAAAACTAAAACAGAAAACTTAACTTAATAAATCAGACAACAAACCACAAAATGATCAGTACAAAGAAGCTCATTAAAATGGCAAGAAAGTGGCAAAAACTAGCAGCAGCGAGCAGGAGAAGAATTTCCTGGTCGAGAACAGTTGCAGAAAAGGGTCGCTTTATAGTTTACACAAGTGATAAAAGACGGTTTATGATCCCTTTGGCATACCTCAAGAGTGAAATTTTCACAGAGTTGCTTAGAATGGCAGAAGAAGAGTTTGGAGTAGCAGCTGCAGGGCCTATTACACTGCCTTGTGATTCACATTTTATGGAGTATGCAATGTCTATGATTCAAAGACACGTAACCGAGGAATTGCAGAAGGCACTGATCATGTCCTTAGCTACATGCAGTTTTTCGGCATTCTCAAATGACCTTCAACAACAAAATACTCAGCAAATTTTAATCAGTAGCTTTTAGAAACTAACGTAGGTGTTTTGTAGATCATAGATAGTACTTAATTTATTGTACTGAACAATTTTTAACAAGAGAAAGTTAATTGAAATTTCTGGTTAAAGTTCAAATCAATAAGACCTTGTTTTTTTTGACATCATGCCTGTGTTTTTGTCCCTAAATGGTTCATATGTAAACAATCTGAAAAATGAAAAAAAAAAAATCATTGTTTATTGTCAGAGTTCAAGGAAAAATATATTGGTGAATTGATAAAATATCAGTATTCAGTACAGAACATCCGAGCTAATGAATAACAATCAATGTAATGCACATATACAGATATGCTACACTCCCATGGCCTGAATATAAATTTCAATCAAAATGAAATCAAACAATCAACATATCCTTTTGTTAAAACGATAATTCACATTAATTTTGACATGTCATTACTTTTCTTGTTGTGACCTATAATTTCACAGGTTAACACCTTGGGAATAACTATATAGTATATATTTATACATTGCAAGTTACCATTGTTACATCAACATCAATTCACAAGAACACACTCTTGATTAAAGCCTAGAAAGTAAGAAAGGTACCATTTACAAATGATACCTTTATATGAAAATGTCTTCAATGGTGTTCATTAAACCTTTTGATCTGAAGTCGCCTTCGTCTTTTTTCTTTCTTTTTTTATTTACTGAAGTATGGTAAATTATTTTGAGTTCCAAGTCAATGTAATCAAGTTAAGAGCTAATATTTCTCAATTAACTTTAAATATTCTAAAATTAAGACTTAGAAAATTCTTTTTCACCCACAATTTTAAAAAACCACTTTTTAGATTTTCAAAAAAAAAAATTCATGGAATATATTATAGAGCATTAAGAACAAATCAATGACAACGCTAGCTCTGTTGGGTAAAAATCAATCATCCCAATCAACCGTTAAAACAGATGTACTTAATTTTGTTGATCACCATGATCACAAGTTGGTTAATCACAAGCTGCACTCACAGAAATGGGTACCTGATATATTATAGTGAATAAAGGAATATCCATCTTTTATTATGCTGAATTCTAATTTATGTGGTTGCCATAAAAACTTGAATCAATTTTCAATTAACAAGTTGTCAAGTTTGGCCTAGAAGTTTTGATATCTATGAAAATGATAATTTGATATAACTTGCACCAGACAAGGCCACCTTAATACCCACATGGTTTTTCTCCCAAAGACATTAATCAAGGTTATCCATCAATGAGATATGTCCTCTGTTTTAAGCTATAAAACTTGCTCGATTCCCCATTATCAACCAAGCATTTCTAAACTCCTCATCAATACAGGTCAATAGAAGTCTCACCTTACGAAAAGAAAAAAAAAGATATATTATTTTCTTGATCAGAATACACACCACAAAATGATCAGTACAAAGAAGCTAATTAAAATGGCGAGGAAGTGGCAAAAACTAGCAGCTGAGAGCAGGAAAAGAATTTCCTGGTCAAGAGAAGTTGCTGAAAAGGGTCATTTTATAGTTTACACAAGTGATAAAAGACGGTTTATGATCCCTTTGGCATACCTCAAAAGTGAAATTTTCACGGAGTTGCTTCGAATGGCTGAAGAAGAGTTTGGAGTAGCAGCTGCAGGGCCAATTACGTTGCCGTGTGATTCAAGTTTCATGGAGTACGCAATCTCCATGATCCAGAGACATGTAGCAGAGAGTTTGGAAAAGGCATTGATCATGTCCTTGACTTCCTGCAGATATTCAGCATTGTCAAATGACTTTCATGAACAAAATAATCAGCACATGTTAATTTGTAACTTTTAGAAAATCTTAGATCTTTTGTAGATTACAGATAGTGCTTCATTTTGTTGTATAGAGCCTTTTTTACCAAGAGAAATTTTATGAAAATTTTGGCAGAATTCAAATTAAAACAATGGTGTCTCTTTAACAGCATCCCTGTATTTTTTCTGCCTTCATGGTGCATGATATAAACTAGATGAGAATAGGAAAAAATAAAGAAAAGAAAAGATTGTTCTCATCAAAACGGTAACTGGGCTCTCAATTATTATATGCAATTATTCTTCGTTCAGAGACCTAGAAATTGATAAGTAACTCCAAAAAGCAATAAACCAAAAGCAATAAGTCTCTTAAATAGTGTTTTCAAAAGCAATAAGGTAATATAATGTTTTAGAATCACAGTTACTAAATAAGGTTACCTTTATAGAAAAGTGTTTTCAATGATGTTTGTTTGCAGATCATCAATAACAGACAATAAGTATCTTAAATTGTGCTAGATCACAAATTTACCATATGGTTGACAAAATTGAAACAAAGTTTGTGCGGGTTGATTAGTATCATTGTCGTACAAGACGCACTACGTAACACCTCTGCAAAGTCCCAGAAGCTTACGCAACAAACATCACGGGCAACTAGGTTCCGCCAGGCTATCTTTCCCGTAAATACTCATATTCCTATTGCTCTGGCTGTGTTGGGTTGATTGACGCTTAACTGAAATGCTTTCATGATTCTTGCTTTAATTCGAAAACCTCACGTTTTGAAAATTTGGATTATGATCATGCATTTTGCTAGCTTTGACTTGAAAAGTCAAGATTCCGGCATGGATTACTGAAAAAATCAGTACTAACATCTTGATTACCAGAGTCTGACATGCTAAGAGCTGAGCTTCACCGACCTGTAATCCAATTTGATAGCCCTTCAGAGTCTGACATGCTAAGAGCTCTAACATACTGCAAAGATACTGAATTGCCAACAAAAAAAATTGCTACTTCGTTCATAATAGTAATAAGAATCAATTTGGAGTCAATTAAAAGTCCCATTCTTGGTCTTCTTATAGCTGAATAGTTCAAAATGAAGCAAAAGCATGAATGGCTTTAAAAAGTATTCTTTCAATTGTGCAAAACTACAAAGTTCAATTCCATTAACATGATATATAACTGGAACTTTGTACTTCACTGAATGTATTAGTAGTCCAAAAGATTTACTTCTTGAGCCATCAAATGAGATCAAAACTCAATAACGTTTTTAAAGTTCAAACTGTAGACTGCTTTTCGAGGAAAAAGTACACATTATGTGCAATGACAAAGCAGAAAATAAAAGAGAGCAATAATAAAATGTCAAAACAGTTTGATTTGAATGGCTTCTTTCAGAACTTTCATTATCTTTCTAAACAAAATTATATTTTACATCTATGTTCTATACAAAGGAGGAGACAAAACTGTCCTCTAAAAACTACATATGGGCAATTGTGAATTGGTTTGTTCTAGATGTTCATGTGTAGACGATGGAGTGTATGTGCAAGTATAAGACGTAAATAATGCCTTCACCAATTCCCCTGCCACACTTCTTTTGATCATAGAGATTGTGTACTCAATGAAATTTGAATCACAAGGTAGCATAATAGGCCCAGAACTTGCCACCCCAAACTCTTCTTCAGCAATTCTCAACAGCTCGATAAAAATCTCACTCTTAAGATAAGACAAAGGAATCGTAAACCTTCTTCTATCATTTGTGTAGACAACAAAGTGACCCTCATTAGCCATTGCTCGTGGCCAAGAGATCCTATTCCTGCTATAGGAAGCCATCTTTTGCCACTTCCTTGCCATACTAATAAGCTTCTTTGTGCTGATCATATTTAAGGTTTAAGGATACAAATGAGGAAGATTTTTTCTGAAAATGAATCAGGAAGTTAGTAGTATTCTTTGCGTGACGAGTTTGGGAAATAAGAAACGAATTTTTATAGCTTCAAGATAAGAACCACAACACTTAATGCGTGATTCAGAAGCAAACCCACCCGATTACATTATGAATTGCTCTGGGAAAGCCAAAAATATGTTGGATGCTTGCCCAACTATGTCTCCTGATGATAATTTTTATATAATTTTCTTCACCACTCAATTAGATTGTAGCATGTGTATTTAAATGGATCTGTTTTTTTGTTCATCTAATTACATATATTATCTAATCTCCATAAATATGATGGTCTCTAATGTACATAACAAGCCAAACATCTGTATTTTACAAATTAGATAACAAGTCTAAATCGAGTTGATCCACTATGGACTTTGTGGATCTCCTTAGATATACATACACCTTGTAGGGTACTTGGTGAAAGTTATGGTCTAAAATAAAGAAATATCCACCCTATACCATGCTTAATCAATTAGCAACCAACATGTAGTCAAGTTTGGCCTACAAGTTCCAATCACTACAGAAATAGTTACCTAATGAAAACTTGCACCAGACAAGGCCACTTGAATACCCACGTGGTTTTGATTTCAGACTTTAATTTAGGCAGTCTAAAGTGATGTGATATGTCCTCAGCTTGAAGCTATAAAAATTGCTCAATTCCCACTCTCATTCACAACCAAGCACTTCTAGTTCTAAATTCCTCATCGTCACGGTTCAATCTAAGTCTCACCTTCCTAAAAGAAAAAGAAAACTTTACTTTCTAAATCATAAAACAAATTTCAAAATGATTAGTACTAAGAAGCTCATCAAAATGGCGAGGAAGTGGCAAAAACTAGCAGCTGCGAGCAGAAGAAGAATTTCCTGGTCAAGAACAGTTGCTGAAAAGGGTCACTTTATAGTTTACACAAGTGATAAAAGACGGTTTATGATCCCTTTGGCATACCTCAGGAGTGAAATTTTCACAGAGTTGCTTAGAATAGCAGAAGAAGAGTTTGGAGTAGCAGCTGCAGGGCCTATTACGCTGCCTTGTGATTCACATTTTATGGAGTACGCAATTTCTATGATCCAGAGACATGTAGCTGAGGATTTGGAAAAGGCATTAATCATGTCCTTGACCACCTGCAGATATTCAGCAGCGTTAAATGACTTTCAAGAACAAAATAATGAACAGATGTTAATCTGTAGCTATTAGAAACATTTTATAGCTATTTTGTATATATTAGATAATACTTTGTAGTACAATTTACTGATAGAAAGTAATGAAGGTTCTTGAGAAAGTTCAAATCAAACATTCTTATCATTTTAGTCATATACCATTCCATTATCTTATCATTTTAGAAATATCTCAACAAAAAAGCGTATTAAAAGGCAAGGAAGTGGCAAAAAGTAGCAGCGGCAAGCCGCCAAGTAGGAAAATGATTTCCTGGTCATGACTAGTAGTTGATACGGTCACTTTATTGTTTACAAGCATTTAAAAAGGTTTATGATTCCATTAACATACCTCAAAAGTCAAGATTAAGATTTTCATTGAGCTCTTTCAGATGACAGAACAGTTCGGAACTTCGGAGTAACAACTTCACGGCTAATTCTGCTTCCTTGTGATTCAACTTTCTTGGAGTGTGCAACGTCCATGATACAAATACAAGTAGATGAGGACTAAGTCAAGGATTTGGTCATGTCCTTAGCAACCTGTAGAATACATCATCGTCGTATGACTATCAAGATCAAACCACTCAACAATTGTCAATCTGTAGTTTTTAGATCCTTTGCCTACATCTTTTGTACATTATATGTAGCATTACAATTATACCAAGATAAAGTTGATGGAAATTCATACAGAAATTTAGTTAAAGGCCTTTCCCTTTCCACAATACTCCTTTGTCCTCCAATACTTAAATAATGCAAAATTGAAAAACTCATTAAACAATACTGGAAAAAACACAAACAGAAAAGATAATTCTATTGGAAGTACTAAAGGTAAATTATGTAACAATTGAATCCGTCCAATTGAATTTTCTCTTCAAAGTACAGCTAACGGCGAACAAGCATGTCATTGTTCATTGAAACAACTGGTCTATAAGAGAATCTTACACATAACATATATCCTTCAAATGAAAAGGTTGATGAACAGCTATAAATAGATCACTAATCTTCTAATGATATAATATGGGAAAAGAAAATAATTAGAGAATTCGACACTACTGATTGCTGTTGTTATACCCACGATGTTGCAGCAACAGCCTTGATTGCATATAACATGGTTATCCTTCTGTAGTTACATGGAAGTTAAAGCATGGTTCACTGTTCAGCTAGTGGCTACACAACAGCAAGATCTTGCATAAGACAGTCTCCAATTACCTGTAAAATTGGGGCAAATATGAAATATGTATTATTTCAGGGTTCATGCCTCCCACTATATAAGTGAGACAGTAGCACCCAAAAGTCACTTCTATACAGGTAAAACAAATAATAAGAAGCTACTAGCTAGAACAAACTGTATAACTTTGGGGTAAATTTTATAAGGTAAAGAAATTATTCATTTATACTAACAACATAATCAGTGCAAATATTAAATACCATATGCTACAGAATATCTCCATGATTGTCAGATTAAACACAACATCATAGAATTACTCTCTTACAGCAGTCCAAAGTACAAGAAAATAAACAGCCATAAAAAATTGATTATCGATGATAAATCCAATCCAATAATTTTTAAAATAAAAAAATAAAAAAAGCTTGCAGTGCAACTACTCAACTTAAAACACAATAATCTAAATGAATGGCCAACAACTGGCTCATATTAATTATCACCAAACATATTAGGGCTACATGTTTTAAGATAACCAAGAGATAACAAACCTATAGGCTATAGCCACATGATTTTGTTTCCACCGAATAAGAACAATGCCAGCCACCATGAATTGATATGTCTTGAAGTGCAAGCTATAAAACTCTTATCATTTCCCTGTTCTCAAACTCATCCCAACCAAGAGCTTCTACATTTCTTGTTTACTTCATATATTTACTCAGTTTTTCCAAATTTCTTTATCATCCCTCATAAAACAACACAATATGATCAGCACAAAGAAGCTGATAAAGCTCGCAAGAAAATGGAGAAGGATAGCAGCTGCCAGCAGGAAGAGAATCTCTTGGCCACGACCAGTGGCCAACGAGGGTCACTTTGTTGTTTACACGGTAGATGGAAGACGATTTAATATTCCTTTGGCTTGTCTCAAGAGCGAGATATTCATCGAGCTCCTCCAAATAGCAGAGGAAGAGTTTGGAGTAGCTAGTTCAGGGCCAATTATGCTACCCTGTGATTCAAATTTCATGGAGTATGCACTCATTATGATACAAAGAGGTGTAGCTGTAGACGTGGAAAAAGCATTAATCATGTCCTTAGCTAGCTGCAGATACTCATCATTGTCACAAGAACATCAAGAACAAACTAAATCACACTTTATCTGTAGTTTCTAGAGAAGAAAGACACTGTCTTCTCTGTTGTACAAAATGTATAGTAAAATTTTGCCGAGAAAATTAATGACAGTTTAGAATAGAAGTTCTGATTAAACAGTTATTGCCATTTTAGTAGTTTCTCTTTTGCACTTGATATTAACTACACAAGATCTATAACAGAATCGCACCACTATTAGAACGCTTCATCATATGTTCCAATCAAATTATAAAATTTCAAAGATACAAATGAAAAGGAATAATAGGATGCTTTCAATTCCAAAAAATCAAGGGTTTTGGAATGCATGAAGTGGTAAATGAGATGATTTATTCCCTGTTTTTTTTCCTTGGTTAAATGAAGTGTCATATAATCAGAAGATAAAATTGATTCAGTTCATTCATGGTGATGGGCAAGATAAAAATAAACTTGAGTTCAATATCAATTTCAATTCACGGGATTGAATTCGGCCAACATAAAAGGAGAAATTCTATAAACTAAAGAGTCTTTAATTTACTGAACTCACCCGTCATATCTCACATGCCTGAGCTTCATATATATATTAAACCCTGCATGCAACAAAGCAACCATATATAAGGTATAAATTAGTAAATAATAAGTGAGGCTACTGATGGAAGTGTTGAAAATAAGCACATATGTAAGCTATTAAATTTTGGCCAACTCTACATCGTTTTTTTTTTTTTGAGCTAACCTCAGACAATGAGAATAGGCCACGATATCCACAAACCATATGAGAAACCTCAGACAATGAGAATAGGCCATCAGAATAAGCTCATAACTGAAGGATGTTCAGAACTCAACTTCAGAGACCGAGTTTCAGTTCAATACATGTTATAACTTCAGAATCATGTAAGAACCTTTAAATAATCAGCTAAGGCTGCAGACTATCGAATTATCAGGGGATAAATTTATTACGTACAACAAATATTACTGGTACACAACAACCAATAAGTTATTGAATAAGGCAAACTGTTAGTACTGAGTAATTTGGTATGTCTGGGTTTTACACAAATAATTGTAGTATTTACGGTTCAATATTTACTTTTGATTTTAACAATGCCCTCATCCCTTCATGGCATCCTTCATTTCTTAATGAGATGATGCAGCAGCTGTACCCATATTCTAAGACACCAGATGTCCTATTTGAACTCTATTATGTTAGATATAGAAATTCGTTTTGGTCAAATCAAAAGGTCAATTTGCCGTATTTGGGTTAGGTTAGGTATTAGATTAAAATTTTCAACTTATCCAAAACAAAGCAATATCCTCTGGGGATTAGGTTAAAATCTAATTTAGTGGATAGCAAAAAACTTGTATCATCAATTATTGAAAGACTCAATGTCCTACATGTTAACTGAGAATGCCAGTTGGAAAAGAAAGCCAGACATACCCACTTGAAATACCACATGGTTTGCTTCCAAACAATCTAAACATAGTAGGCCAAATCAAACAACTATGTCATTAAGCTTGGACCTATAAAAGTTGATCATTTCCCCAAAGCCTCCTCAACCAAGCACATTTAGAATTCTTACTTCTTTCAATCCTAAATTTTCTTCTTCAAAACTCTACTTGATTTAAAACCAACAAAATGATCAGTACAAAGAAGCTAATTAAAATGGCAAGGAAGTGGCAAAAACTAGCAGTGGCAAGCAGGAAAAGGATTTCTTGGTCAAGACTAGTCGCTGACAAAGGTCACTTTGTTGTTTATACAAGTGATAAAAGAAGATTTATGATTCCATTAACATACCTCAAGACTGAAGTTTTCACAGAGCTCTTTAAAATGGCAGAAGAAGAGTTCGGAATAACAGCTTCAGGGCCAATTATGCTACCTTGTGATTCAAGTTTCTTGGAGTATGCAACCTCCATGACACAAAGACAGGTAGACAAGGACTTGGAGAAGGCCTTGATTATGACGTTAGCCACCTGCAGATATACATCATCGTCGAGTGACTATCAAGATCAAGCTACACAACAATTGTTAATCTGCAGTTTTTAGATCATTTTTCTACATCTTTTGTACATAGTGATAGTACGTAGATTGTAGTAATAAAATTATACCAAGAGAAGGTCAATAGAAATTCCTACACTGGTTCAGATCAAACGGTCAACTCCTTTCTATAATACATAATTTTTGGTCCTATTGTGGAAAACTCATCAACGATACCTGAAAAAAAATATACAATTTTGCTTCATAACAATATAGAAAAAGATTTTTCCACTTCAATAGTGTTGCCAATATTAGTAGTATGTCCTGAATATCCACAATCCATTCCATAGTGCAATCATATCACATCAACCAAGTTCAAAAGATTTTTCAAATCCACCGAACGTATATATACGTGCATCTTAAAGGTGTAAAAAACTTTGCTTGGGCCGGTTAAAGAGATTCTTATGATCTCGAATCTCAAATAAAATCTGGCAGTATGATTATGACAACCGCATCACCGTAACTTTTATCACAAATTCACAATTGTAAATGAAGTCGCATTGTTACCCTACGGTCCACCGACAAAATTGAATACCACAGAAGAAGTAGAACATCATCTATACATTCAAGAGCCATTGGTCTTTAACACTTGCCAGTCACCAGTCAAACCTCACATGCTTCTGCCTCATACTAAACCCTACCCGGGAAGGCAAAAGAAAATCCACCACAAATTTGTGCCTAATCTATTTGGCAATACAGATATGACTGATTTCTACCACAAAATAATGCTTTACTGCACTGTTCATCCATTAACAAAAAAATTATGAGATAAAGATTGTATGTCCTTACTCTATACGATTTCTTACGCTGTTCATCGATCAATAATTGTAGAGAAATTGGATGTTATTGAGTCATGTGAAGAAATTAACAGTATTATTCTCATATGAGCATAATAGCCTTAATTTATACAAAGAGATTAAGCAGCTAACTATGGAAACAAATAAAAAAGGAATAATTACCTTAATAGTTAATACTACACACTAATTAAGGTAACCAAAAAATACTGAAGAGTAAAATATATATACATATTCCTACATCATGATATTTAAGTCACCATGTTGCAGCAACAGCTTAGTTGCATACTCCATGGCTATCATTCACTGTTCAGTCAGTGGCTACGCAACAGCAAAGTCTTGCATGAGACAGTCTCATATGAGGGTTCATGCCAACCAATTAATTATTGTGAGAATATCTCCATAAATTCACTTCTATAACTGTTTAAGTTTTTAGTACACCTTGCAAGGTAAAAAATTTTTATAATAATGATAACATAATGCAACAGCAGTAAATTTATATCAGTTTTGAGTAAATATTGAATGATATATACAGATTAAGTCATCAAGTCAAAAGTACAGGAAAAATGGACAACCATAAAAGATTGATGATTAATAAATCAAATACTCATATTTTAAAAAATAAATAAATATAGCTGGTGCAGTGCAAGTGCAACCACTCAACTTGAAACACACTAATCTAAATGGATGACTTACAACAGGCTTATATTAATTATCACCCAACATATTTGGGCTACATGTTTTGAGATAATTCAAAGCAACAAACCCTTCAGCACATGGTTTTGTTTCCACCGAATTAGAACAACGCCAGCATCCATGAAATGACATGTCTTGATAATGAGCCTATAAAACTCTATCACTTCCCTACTCAAACTCAACCCAACAAAGAACTACAACATTTCTTGTTTACTTTTAACACTCACCCTAAAATCTCCTTTACTTCTCTCACAACACAAAATGATCAGCACAAAGAAGCTTATTAAGCTCGCTAGGAAGTGGAGAAGAATAGCAGCTGCAAGCAGGAAGAGGATCTCTTGGACACAATCATTGGCCAAAGAGGGTCACTTCGTTGTTTATACAATAGATGGAAGACGGTTTATGATTCCTTTAGCTTGTCTAAAGAGCGAGATATTTATTGAACTCCTTAAAATAGCCGAGGAAGAGTATGGAGTAGAAAGTTCAGGGGCAATTAGGTTGCCTTGTGATTCAAATTTCATGGAGTATGCACTCACTATGATCCAAAGAGGTGTAGCTGTGGATTTGGAGAAGGCACTAATCATGTCCTTAGCTAGCTGTAGATACTCAGCATTGTCCCATGAAGATCAAGAACAAATCACTCCGCAGTTACTTATCTCTAGTTTCTAGGCGTAAAAATGTAGTCTTTTTAATTTTCTGTACAAAACGTATATATAATACAATTTTGCTACATGACAATACAGAAAAGAGTTTTTTCCGTTTCAACAGTGTTTCCAATGTTAGTAGTTTGTCTTGAATATGCACGGTAAATCCCATAGTGAAATCACATTGTATCGGCCAAATTCAAAAGATTTTTCAAACATACTATACACGTACATCATAAAGGTGTGAAATTCTAGTTTGGGCAGGTTGAAGGGATTTTATGGTCTTGAGTTGAGAGTCGAGACCAATATTTGGCAGTATGAATATGACAACCGCATCACTGTAACCTTTACCGCAATCATAAAAGAAAACACATTTTTACCCTATGTCCGTCTACCCACATAATCGAACACCATACAAGAACATTTTCTATACATTCAAGAGCTATTGGTTTGTATAACTCACCGGTCAACCGTCACATGCTTTTGCTTCATATTGGGACACAGGAAGGCCAAAGAAAATCCATCACAAATTTCATGCCTAATCTATCTGGAAATACAGCTATGACTAATTTATGCCAGAAAATGACTCTTTACTACACTGTTCATCCAGCAACAACAAATTTAGTAAGATAAAGATTGTATGTCCTTATCAATAAAATTTTTTACAACTCCTCGCAATCTCATTGAAGATGCATTTGGTGGGCGAATACCATCTAGCATTCAAAATTAAACAAATTACATTCAAGTCCAAAAGTTACTGTTATTTTTAGAAAACGGGGATAAAAAGGTATGAGCTCGTTAGTTTTACAGAACACCCTCAACATTGGGGCATATTGTTACCCAAAGTTTACATTACAAAATTACAAAGCTAGCTCTAGTTTATTTTTGCACAGATAAACCGGTAACCTCATTTCTTGTTATAACTTATAAGAAAAAAGCTACATACTCAAATCTACATCTATTAAGTAGTCATCAATCAGGTTCTAATAATGGAGTGAGATGTCTACATTTACAACAAAAATGAAAATTCTAAAAATCATCACATCCATAATTCACGGACCAAATGTGATTATTGCGACCACAAAACAGACTTTGAGGTCCATGCAGACAGTTTTGTGGTTGTCTCGTTCTATATTTCAGTCATGGTAAGTCAAAAACCCTTACAATCAGGTCGTGATATGGTGATGCAAGCGATATTTTGCGCAGTAATTACGGAAAATATTGTTTGCATTACAATGTTTTGCAATAGCGCCGACGTTTGAGATTTGACACTATTCATTACACATCTAATATCAATGATGATTTTCACCACATTAATTATGTCTATTCATTAACCAGTAGCATACTTCTTCTCCTTAAATGGCTAAGTAGCAGATATGTTCACAACAGTACATTTCAAGGAACCAACAAATGGGTTGGCAGCTTATCCAAAAATGAGCAATATATCCACACAAGATTAAACCATTATCTACTTAAGTGGCTGGCAAGAAGCTTGCAACAATTATCAGGTACATCTATGTGGTTTCAGATCTGTAATTACAATGTCAGATGGGATAGTAAACCATAAAAGGCCAGCTGAATATCCACATGGTGCTGCTTTCAAATAGAGAAATCAAGGTGGGCCACCCACAAGTGACATGTTTTTTAGCTAGGAACTATAAAAGTTGATCATTTCCTCAATGCCTTCTCAACCAACAACTCTTAACTTCCTCGTAACAAACCAAACACATATTCTCATCTTGAAAAATTCTCTACTCTCTTTATCTAAAAACCAACAATATGATCGCCACTAAAAAGCTTATCAAAATGGCAAGGAAGTGGCAAAAACTAGCGGCTGAAAAGAGGAGAGGGATTTCTTGGTCAAGACTAGTGGCAGAGAAGGACCATTTCGTCATTTATACAAGTGATAAAAGACAATTTATGATTCCGTTGACATACCTCAAGAGCGAGATTTTCACACAGCTTCTTAGAATGGCAGAAGAGTTCGGAGTAGCACATGTAGGGCCAATCATGTTGCCTTGTAATTCAAGTTTCATTAAGTATGCAATCTCTATCATGCAAAGACATACTAGAGAGGAGTTGAAAAAAGCCCTGGTTATGTCTGTAGCCACCTGCGGCTTATCATCATTGTCAAATGACCATCAAGAGCAAAAACATAAACAATTGTTTATCAATAGTTTCTAAGATTATTTTGTAGCTGTTGTGTAAATAACATATATTTGTACAATTTTGCCTAGAAAAGTAATACACCCTTCTATATATTTTCATGATGCATGGTATGAAGAGAAAATCATCATTAATAGTGCAATTTCAAGTTGCAACGTAGCAGAGAAGAGATATTCTCTCTGGAACAGATCTTGAGCTTGGCAAGCATCCGTTCTGATTCGAATTCTCTGCATGTTTTTTCTCTAAAGAACCAATCGCCAATAGTTCAACTTTTATAACTAAAATAGAACTTCATGGATTTGAAGCCATTACGAGGTTATGGGACTTTGTCCCGCATCGGTTGTAGAGGCACCTTATATGGGATTTATAGAGAAAATGGGCTCTCTCACCTACTGGACTAGTCTTTTGGGTGATTCTCTCGTTTGTTCTACAACAGATTCAAAGCACCCACATAATCCATGATTCTACAAAAGTTTTGAATATCTACGACAAGCAAAAGTAGAGACAACGATTTAGTTTCTTAGGCCTCTTGAAAAGGAAAGGCTTCTCTAACACTAGGAAAAAATAACAATTTTGAGCACCATTTATAAGGATAGAGAACTTAGAAAAGACATGCATGCCATGAGTAATTCATTAAATCAGTCGTGGAAGCCCAGACCGTGTTACACATCCTCAAGGACCTCTACTTGCACAATAAGTTCATGTTCAACAAACAATCAGGAGAACTATTCTCCCACGTGTAGGACTTATTCCATTCTCGTAAATAATACTTCATTCTGCAGAACTGTTCACCAGTGTTCCATGATTCCTTAAAATATTATCATTTCCAAGAGACTCCAATACATTCTTTACGACAGCAGGATCACCAGTAAGCTGGATCACCAATGTTCCAAGACTTCTTAAAATAATATAACTCACAGCCGGCCATCAAGGCCATATAGAGTGCTTCCTAGCAGATGCTGATACTAAGAGACAAGTTCAGAGGCCCTTACTACTATCTGAGAGATATTTGCTCGGTTTCTATTCTGCTTTATGATGGTATTTTACAGTAACATGATGGTATTCAAATCCTGTGACTAAAGCCTGGTGCTAGACATAGAAATAGTTTTAATGTGTCATTCTACGGTTTACATGTCTCTAACTTGTTCACCGGCAGCTACATTTTGATTGCAAGGATTCTGTTGAAGCAACTTTTAGCATTGAATCAATTCCTGGTATGCATCATACTCAGCAACAATTAGTCACTTAAGACCACTTTTGAGTCTCTTTAGATGACAAATTAATAGATTGTGTATCCTTTCCATGAGTCATTCCCGGCTTGTTCAACCATCTCATAGAAATATGGTAAAGAGCCCCACATATCGAAATAATAAAAACAGTTTTCATCCCTATCACATAGAAATAAGCAGGATAGGGAATGATCACAGTCCTCCTCAGGAATAACGACAGCTCAGCTGCTACTTAAAGCTCTATCAAATTCACGTCACAATAACTTTATCCTGCTTTCCAAGTATATAGCTGCCTGATTTTCCACATCCATATGCATTCTCGAAGTGAACCAACTTCATGTATTCTAAGTTCTAATAGGTGCCCCAATTTTTTCATCAGCGCTAAGAATTGCATTAAAAGTTCTCCGTAGCAATTTATGCCTTATCCATATCCACAACAAAATATAGTACATAAAACATGCCGCATATCTTCTCTTCCACTACAAGTATGTTAACATGAAGCTCTATAAAGATAACTGTTTTACATGAGGCTTCATCCGAGGTGTAGGGAACGGGAGAACTACATTTATCACTACTATGCTACACACTATCATCATCATCATCATCATACCCAGTGTATCCCGCACATAGACTATATCTATGGTCAGGGTCTGCGGAGGGAAGATAGGCGGCGTCTCAAACCCATAAGGAGAGGGCGGTCAAAAGAGTCCCCCGGCTCAAAAGGGTCTTCAAAGAGAGGAATCTGCAATATTTGAAATTCTGCATCTTACACCCACGTTAGCCAAGCATAGAAATCAAGCGAAATATAAGACTTCAATTCTATACATATCATCATCATCATCATCATCATCCTCATACCCACTATATTATATAGAATATAAAAACGAAATTCATACTTAGAAGCCTACAAAATAAGTTTTCCGATATCAATAGTACAGCTTATCTTTTCAATTTAGGAAGCTGCCAACTTGATTAGTAAGCACAATAAGCAACAATTATAGACTTATAGCATCATGGATAAAGTGAACATTTGAAAGAAATAAAGAAGATACAATTGGAACTGAAGTCTGAACATACCTTCAGTCTTGCAACACCTCTATCTCCTACTGACTCTTTAGCACAGTTCTTAATCTAGCTGAGTTGTTTTACCCTTTAGCTAAACTTCATTAGCAATGCAATATTGCAAATATAGAACATACTGCTGAGTGCTGACCTTATTCTCATGTTACACCAAAACCAAATAAAGAGCTGCTCACTCAATGATTTGAGGATTGAATGCCGAAAATAAAAAATAAGCCTGCCATTATTTTGTTCCATATGCCATTTCCTATTGAAGTACAGTGGCCTGAGAAATGAGACAGGCTAGATAAACTATGATTAAATTGATTGTGTGGAAGACAAAAATGTTGCTTCAGACATAAAAGTTGAAGAAAAGATAAGATTGTTGAAAGGCCTCCTACACGAGACACATGATTATCAATCTTTAGCGCCGAAAAAGATTCAACTTTCACAGGATGAGGTGCTAGCAGCCTATGAATGACATGCCATCTTCATTCCACCAGAAACAAGCTATTTCAATGAAGATCAACAAAGTTGGACAATGAGAGAAATTTGGCATATATAAACATCACTTAGCAATACATGAAAGTTGTAACAAGCATATCCTTGAGAATGAGATCCCAAAATTATCAGGCCAGCTTGTCAAAGCTAATTTTAGACATAATGTAAGTATTTCCACCTAAATGCTCAACATGATTGAAACAATATGTTTGTAGTCAGTCTCTACTTGGACACAATGGGATGTCACTCATAACCTCTATGCATCAAAAACAAGACAACTATGTAATATTTATATTAGATGAGAGTTATCTCCAAATTAAGATGGCGGTCCATTTAATTTTTCACATGGTAGTGCTCTTTGGAAGAACTGGCCTACGTGGGCAGGAGACAAGTATAGAATTCAGGACAACTGCCCATATGTGGTTCCAAGTTATTTCTCTTACAAAACAAAGAAGACAAGACCACCTGAATTATATTTGGTTCACAATAGTTTATTTCTAGATAATCAATAAGATGCTTAATATTGTGGTGGTGAACACAAGGATGATGGGCCTACATGTATTAAACGCACATTTGGCCAACATGTTTTTAAACTGAATATTAAACTATTGTTAGTAACTCTTGCATTCTATAACAACATAAAGTACTTGTAATAAGACAGTAAAAAAATCTGTTATGAGAAGATAATCACAGAAGTAGCTTCTTCCTTATCGAATAAAGCTTTCGAATATAAAAGTTGCAGCAGATTTTTAAGATCAGTTATTGTCTTTGTTGTACTACATAAATTATAGAAAGATCAAATCTTAGAATACCACAAGTAAGTATTGGATTAGAAATAAAATAAAAAGACTATGAGAAGAGTACTCTAATCGAGTGGGTGAGAAGAGGCTTACATTAAAGATCAGTAGGACATATGCCACATGGTTATGTTTCTACCAAATAAGAACAATGCCAGCCACCAATTAAATGATATGTCTTGAAGTGGAAGCTATAAAACTCCATGACTTCCCTATTCTCCAGCACATCTCAACCAAGAACTTCTACAATTATTGTTTATTTCAAACTTTTACTCAATTTCCAAAGTTTCTTCTCTCTTTCATAAAATTACACAATGATCAGCACAAAGAAGCTTATTAAGCTCGCAAGAAAATGGAGAAGGATAGCAGCTGCCAGCAGAAAGAGGATATCTTGGCCACGACCAGTGGCTAACGAGGGTCACTTTGTTGTATACACAGTAGATGGACGACGATTTATGATTCCTTTGGCTTGTCTCAAGAGCGAGATATTCATCGAGCTCCTCCAAATAGCTGAGGAAGAGTTTGGAGTAGCATGTTCAGGGCCAATTATGCTACCTTGTGATTCAAATTTCATGGAGTATGCACTTTCTATGATACGAAGAGGTGTAGCTGTAGAATTGGAGAAAGCACTAATCATGTCCTTAGCTACCTGCAGATACTCATCATTGTCACAAGAACATCAAGAACAAACTCAATCACACTTCATCTGTAGTTACTAGAGAAGAAATTCATTGTCTTCTCTGTTGTACAAAACATATAGTTAAATTTTGCCGAGGAAATTAATGACAGTTTAGAATAGAAATTCTGATTAAACAATTGTTGCCATTTTAGTGGTTTCTCTTTTGCGCTTGATATTAACTGCACAAGATCTATAACAAAATCGCACCACTTTTAGGATGCTTCATCATATGTTCCAATCAAATTATAAAAGTTCAAAGATCCAAATGAAAAGAAATACATAGATGTTTTCATTGTCGCCTTGTTGTACAGAACAAATAGTAAAATTTTGTCGAGAAAATTAATGAAAGTTTAGAATAGAAATTTTGTTTGCCATTTTAGTAGTTTCTCCTTTGCGCTTGATAATAACTGCACAAGATCTATAGTAGAATCATGTCTCATATAGGAAGCTTCATATGCTCCAATCAAATTATATAAGTTCAAAGAGTCAAATCAAACAGGATGAGTTCAATTTCAGAAAAACCAAGGATTGAGGAAAAAAGAGTATTGATCGCCAACCATTAAAGAAAAAACTCTATAAACTGAAGAGTCTTTAATTTCCAGAACTCACTCGCCATATCTCACATGCTTGAGCTTCATATTAAACCCTGCACAAAACAAAATAACCACATATATAAGGTATAAATTAGTAAATGAGTGAGGTATCAGACGGAAGTCTTCAAAATAACCGCATTTGTAAGCTGCTAATTTTGGCCAACTCTAAATCTTTAAATTTTTCAATCTAACCTTACACGAAAAGAATAGGCCATGATTTTCGCAAAGCAAATGAGAAACTTTGATATAAATTTCTTTATTTAGGAAAAATATTTATGATGATTGAGTGCCCTAAATCATTGCAGGCTAGAGTCAATATAAATGTAAGGTAGTGAAAGGGATTGAAAAATAACTTATAAAATTTAAGCAAATTACCATCAAACTACATAAAACTAAGTCAAAAAGCCCCAGGAAATTCATCCCTGATTTCTTATAATTAGTTCGAATATATACTTCCTTCATTCATTCTTCTTGATCCGTTGATTTTCCCCAAAAGATCCCACACAGAAAGGTACTATTTCAACCAGTTAGCTTAGCCCTAAAAATGCATCATACAGGCTTAGTTTTAAACTACTACAGTAGATGATGCTAGGGTCCAAAAAATCAGTAGCTAAGTAAGACATTTGATCGAAGTCTTCAACTAATTCAAAACAAAACAACATCCAAAGTAGAAGATGGTTTAAACTTTAATCAAGTCGTTGCCAAGATGGAAGATGGAAAAGTAAACTAAACAATGTTCAAATCAAATGATGGTGTTTCCTAAATCTTCCTCTGTCAAGGAACCAACTCAACCAAAAGCTTGAGATGATGATTAAGGCCCCAGGATATGTCACTCTAACACGCCCCTTCACACGAGAGCCCATTGGGCTAGAAGTGTGGATGCAGCACGGGCTCTCCTAATACCTGGCGCTAAATATTCCACTTTAAAGGAGGGGTGATTGAGATTCGAACCCGTGACCTCTTGTCACGTTGGCTTCTAGTACCATGTCAAGGAACCAACTCAACCAAAAACTTAATCTGATGGTTGAGGCCCCAGGATATGTTATATACTCTAGCATCCTCATTCAAATATTGAAATATTGTTGATTATTTGCAGTTTGTACCTCACACATTAAGGGATAAAGAAATGTGTATTAGTACACAAGCAGACTGTTAGATTTAAATTCTTCTGGGACTTCCATTCAGTTTCTATTATCAAATTGTACAACTATGAACTATCTATAATGTACATAAGACTAAGTAATGTTAGTATTAAAAACTGCAAATCAACATTTGTTGGTTATTTTGTTCTTGAAGGTCATTTAACAGTGCGGAGTATCTGCAGGTGTTCAAGGACATAATCAGTGCCATTTCCAAATCCTTAGCTACATGTCTCTGGATCATAGAGATTGCATACTCCAAGAAAGTTGAATCACAGGGCAACAAAATTGGCCCTGAAGCTGCTACTCCAAACTCTTCCTTCGCCATTCTAAAGAGCTCCACAAAAATCTCACTTTTTAGATATGTCAAAGGAATCATAAACCGTCTGTTATCACTTGTGTAAACTACAAAGTGACCCTTTTCTGTGACTGTTCTTGACCAGGAAATTCTTCTCCTGCTCGAAGCTGCTAACTTTTGCCACTTCCTCGCCATTTTAATTAGCTTCTTTGTACTGATCATTTCGTAGTCTGTTTTCTGATTTAGAAAAAAGTTTTGAGTTTTTCTCAAAGGTGAGAAGTTGATTGAGCTGTGATGATGAGGACTTTAGAAGTTTTTGGTGGAGAATGAAGAAATGAGCAATTTTTATAGCTTCAAGCTCAGGACATATCACATTGCTGACTGCTTTTGATTCAAGTTTTTAGAAGCAAAATCATGTGGGTGTTCAGGTGGCCTTGTCTGGTGTACTATTCCATCAGATAACCATTATCACACATTTTAAAATGTAGGCCAAACTTAACAATCTGTTTCTTGATAATTAATACAAAATTACTGTTTTAGACCATATATGTTTAACCAACAAATACCTTACAAGACACTAAACAGCTGATTAGGCAGATGTTTGGCATTCCATGTACATTAGAGAGCATCACATTCATGGAGATCAGACATAATTAAATGAAAATTAAATGAAGAAAAAACAGAACCATTCAACTTCAAATACAATAAATCTAATTGAATGGCTAAGAGGATTATAAATAATTAATATCTGAGACGCATATGGGCTACATGTTTTAGGATTTTCAAAGCAAATAAAAAACTAAACCGCATGGGTTTGTTTCTATATAATATAAGAACAAGGCAATCAATTATTAAGTGCAGTGTGTGTGTGTCTTCATCTAGAAGCTATAAAACTGCATTTCCCATTTTCCAAACTTATCACCCAAAAACTACAACTTCCTCATTCACTTTCTGAAAAAAAAAACAAAAAAAATCTTTGATTCCCATCCTAAAAGCAAAACATGATCAGCACAAAGAAGCTTATTAGTATGGCAAGAAAGTGGCAAAAGAAGGCTGCCACCAACCGGAAGAGGATTCCTAAGCCTCGATCGGCGGCTAATGAGGGTCACTTTGTTGTCTACACAAATGATAAAAGACAATTTGTGATTTCATTGTCGTATCTCAAGAGTGAGATTTTTATTGAGCTGTTAAGAATAGCTGAGGAAGAATTCGGAATGCCAAGTTCTGGGCCTATTATACTACCTTGTGATTCGAGTTTCATGGAATACGCAATCTCATTGATCGAGAGAAATGTAGCAGGGGAATTGGTGAAGGCATTATTAATGTCTTTAACTAGTTGCAGATACACTTCATTGTCTACACAAAAACATCTAGAACAAACCAAATCACAATATCTTTTATGTAGTTTCTAGAGGAAACTTTTGTTTCTTATTTGTATAGAACATAGATGTAGAATATAAATCTGATTAGAATGATAATGAATGTTAAGTAAGAAGCATTCAAATCAAACAGTTCTACCTCTTTTAAATTATCCCTTTTTTTGCTTTGTATACTTGAAAGTTATCCCGGAAAAATAGAAGACAATTTTATTTATACCACTTTGTTGGTGTTCCCTTTTATTATGCCAGTTTGTTAATGATCTACCCTCATGATCATATTAATCAAGTGATCAACCAGCAACAGCGTGTGTGAATTTTTCAAACATGTAAATTTGTGATCAAGAATTATTTGAGAAACATATTCTGATGACAACGATCTGCGAACAATCACCATTAAAGACACTTTTCTGTACCATTGTATCCTTGTGTTCCATGTTTAACACACAATAAACAACCCTATACTTAATCTCTTATCTATTTGATCATCCCTAAATTAAGAGCTTATGGCAAATTCACCAGTTTGAAAATAAAAATAAACGAAAAAACATTAAATGATTGTGAGTTTGATTTGTCTTGCCATCAGAA
Source organism: Amaranthus palmeri (assembly GCA_019776075.1). Taxonomy (NCBI): domain Eukaryota; kingdom Viridiplantae; phylum Streptophyta; class Magnoliopsida; order Caryophyllales; family Amaranthaceae; genus Amaranthus; species Amaranthus palmeri. Next base: position 153,705 of record JAAKBH010000286.1, on the reverse strand, counting down.
TAAGCTTATTACTGAAGCACGTTCAGAACTCAACTTCAGCGACAGATTAGAAGCTCAATACATTTTTTAATAACTTCAGAAGCATCTACCACTTAATAAGATATAAAAACCATTAAATAATCAGCTAAGGCTGCAAACTATCAGGGGGGAAATTGATTACATACAACAAGTTTTTGTATGAGTGACACAGCAAACAATAAGGTATTGAGCAGGGTAAATTGTTAGCACAGAGATAATTCGGTGTGTTTGTATTAGGCATATCATAGTATTTATCGTTCATTTTACCATGGATTTTATCGATTCATTAGCCCATTCAAGTCATCCTGGTAACCTCCTTTACTGACCGAGGTGAATCATATCTCACGCATTAGTGTAACCCCTAACAAGATGTATCACCGTCTATGTTAACTCACATGAACATTAACTATTCACTCATAAAAAAATTTATACACATTATCATTGCAGATAGCCATGGATCTTATATAACCAACAGATCAAAAACAATTGAAACTAACTACTTCCTGCTTAATTACCAATATAAAATACAGCCATTTCAATATTGCTTCGGTGCTAGTTTGTCAAATACAAAGAAAAATAGAGGATATACCAGCCCATATAAGTAGCCTGTGAGTAACCAAATGAAAATCCACTAATAATCTTATAATAGCCCAAGCTCTTGAAAAAGGCAATCCATCAAGGCTAAAAGATTAGTTGTGCCCCAATTGAAGCATTTGTTTCATATACCCAACCCCATCCTTTTATAATCGAATAAGTCTGATATAGACATAACGCACAATATTTTTATTGTGTACCAACTCTGTATAATCTATACAATTTCATCCATACAACAAAGTTCAAAGAGCGTAATATGCAATTTCCAATTTTAAATTTAAATAATCAGATAAACATGACATTCAGCTTTCTGGAGGGTCTCTTCCCCCCAATTTTAAAATGCCCAAAAAATTAATAACAAGCCCATAAATCCTACAACAACCCCCCTAAAAGGATCATTGTACTCCCCCAACTGTTAAACATAACAATTAACTACAAAACATAAAACTTGAGTTTCGTATCAATTATATTTTGAGTAACACTATCTACTAATTTGCATATAAATATCAATTATCAACTAGCTACTCGACATTGTGGCCCACAAACACAACTTGAAAAGGAACTACCGCATACAAGTTACCAATTGTCCTATTCAGGGGCGATTCTAGTCCCATTCAAGGAGTCCAATCGTCTATGACCCCAAAAAAAGGGTCTTATATATTATCAAACTCCATGTATTTCATCGGCCAAGCATAGCTTAGCTGGTGACGAATTATCATGTGATATTGTTGGTTTCAGTCTTACAGATTCAAAACCTACAAACGTGAAATTTTTGGGAAAATTTTGGTCTCTATTTACCAAAAGCCTCCATTTACTAAACATAAAAAAGTAAATAAACTTCTTATACTACTCTTTGCTCCGCCCCTAGTCTGATGTATACATTACCAAAACATGAAACTTGTATTTCCCATCAATTACATGTTCCGATAATACTAGTTTGTAAATCGATATCATTTAGCTCCTCGACATTGTGGCTCATATCCAATAAATTAAAAATTTTGGAAACTTATTGTGATTAAGTAAAAGTTCAAGATAACCTTGAATAAAATATGATTCAATGTATGGACTAAGGACCATGAAGTAATGCTTAATTTAAAATTATGGTATCAGTCTCGAATGATGCGCTTATATATGCCCACATGGCCTCATAATCGCCGAGATCATGAAATACCTTTGAATGCGTTAACAATTTATTTGATTCCTTAGATTTGAAAACCTTCATCATCCAGCTTATATGATACGACCGGACCTTATTATTGCACTATGCTAACGCAAGAACTTTGAAAAGACCCAAAATTCAACGGCGGCCACGGTAGCTTTCGGCATAATCCAAGCCGATCGTCGTCAATCAAATACAACTAGAAGTTGAAATGCAGAAGAAGAATAACAGTCCGATCCGATTCACATTAAAAAATTAAGTCATAAAAGAACAAGAAAAAGTCGTACCTTTGACTGATCAAATATTCAAATTTCAATGACTAAATAACATAAAAAAGTTGGAATTTTATACCTGCTGAAATCAGATTGACTTCAGGCAAAATTTGTCTTATCCATGGCTATTTGTTTATCTCAAATTTTGTGACGCCTCCAATACAGCAAATCGTGGTTACATCTCGAATGGCGAATGGACCTTTTTCGACACAGTTCTTGTTTCGCCATTAACAATGTAGGACCTCCGAAATAACTGCCTTTTCTTAGTATTCCTTTTGTGTCACAGTTCCATTGAATGTTCCTAAAAGAAGATTGAAGTCACTTGCCGCCGTTTGCTCGTTTCTCATAAATTCTTTTCTGAATCATACTACTTTGATTTCACTAAGTAAGTTATCTGCAGATAATATTTTAATTTTTAATATCTTAAATTATTGTTAATTAAAAATTATAAAATGTTGATATTAATAATCTATATATTGAGACGAATCAAACAAAATCTAACATAGGAGTAAAATATAAATTTAGAGTGATAAGTGAATAGTGCCTAAAATCAAATGGGACAACTTGAGTGAATAAGAGAGAGTATAACTTTGCACATGTTTCTCATAAAATATTCACAGATCTCTAATTGGACCAGCCATTGACTATCTTTAATTGGGCCGACTCATCATATATTTTTAAAAATATTGTAAATGGATATTAAGAATTATATAATTAGATTTTTAAGATATTGAAAATAGGCATAAAGAATACGATAAGTAAACACTACAGATAATATAAGTAGGCATTAAGAATACAGTAAGTAGATATTAATCTTTAATAAGTTGGGGTTGAGATATATCTCTCAAAGAAATGGTCTCTCAAGAGATTAATAGTTGATTTTATTTTGTGCTTTCAATTTCTCTCATTTTTTAAATATCTTATTTATTTTGCATTATTTTTATTTGTAGAAATAGTCTTCTCACTGTCTTTTAGATTCTTTTTCATTTCACTATTCTTGTTATATTTGATTTTTTACGCAATTCAATGTGTTATTTTGATTATTTATATAAAGAACAATTCGTATTGAAAAATTATAAAAAATTATTATTATGAAAGTATGTGATCGACCTTAACAAGATTACACTTGACTATATTTTTTTCTTACACATTAGCCGCAATAGTATAAAATAGGATTAAACGACAAAATAGTGTTAATAACCCTAATTTAACAATAATTTCATGACATAGGAAATATTATTCGTTAATATTAAACTATTTTTTAATTTCTTTCATATAGTCTAATTTGTCTCTTTATTTGTCATTAATATTAAATGTATTAGTAATTAAGTAATTTCTTAAAAACACTTGATTTTCTCTTTAATCCTAAAATATCAAATGGATTAGTAGTAGTGGTAATAAGTAGGAGTATATTATGTCAAAAGAATTACTAAATACACTAGTACTACAATATAATTTACTTTTAGTGGGATATATTTAGCGATATTTAATTTGAATTATGTCGCTATTTCAAATTGCTAATAATATATATAAAGAATTCAGTGACATTTGTTAGACCCTTCAACAGCATATTAAATGATAAAAAAAAAATTTATTCTTTTCAAATTATTTAATCGAAACGCAATTAATCTTAGCATTGTTAAGTGAGGAAGGAAAGTGGGTTCTCACATTCCTAAAGTTTTCGAGTCTCCCTTATAAACATTGAAGTATTAAGGTTTGACCATTTAATTAACAACCGCCACTGAAGAAGTATACCAGGTCAACATATTTTAGCTTACCAAATTGTTGGACTTGTAAGCTTCCTCTTTCGTTCTCTTTATTGCCTTTTCACATGTTCCCATATTTATCTTTCAATAATTTATTATTTATTCTCTGTATAGAGCTGGACATCCTAAACAAGGAGAAGAAGTAGTTCACTCATAAATCCAAAGAAGGTTCACTACTAAAACTAATTGGTGATAGTAGGACTTACTCTTTAATAACTGTATAAAGTGATGCATATTCTTTCATATAGGACAACTTACATGTGGGTAACACATAGACACTTTAACACTCTTTCTCACATGTGAGTGTCCTTAGAATTTTAGCCCACCAAAAAAATTACAGAATATATTATAGGATATCTTTATAATGCTAGAATATAATCTAATTTTTTGCTGCATCATATATCACTAGATCACACCAAGGTTGTAAAACTAGTTAACAAAAACTTTTTCAAGAATATAATCAACAAAATAAATATGGTCAATTGGTCATAAAATGGTCCATAGCACTGCCGTATATACTCAAATACTCCAAATAAACCATTTTTCAGGAAAAGTCATACTTCCTCCTTTACATATTACTTGATAATACATTATTTATTCATCGCTTTTAATTTGTGATTAATTTTTAATTGATAATTTAAAATATATATAGTCAAGTCAAATCTTATTTAATTTGTCTCAATCTAATAAGAATTTAATTAAAGATATTAAGAATCTAATTTATAACATTAGACTGCGCGAAAAATCAGTTAGTAAAGAATATAATAATAAAAAAACATCAATTTGGTCATTATTTATATGAAAACATCAAAACTTTATTTTCATTTCTCACACACCAAACCCCATTTAGTTACAAAAAGTTGGAATGTTGAGTTAAGTAACTATTACACCAACTCATCCACCTTGCATGGCCCATGATCAATTATTTATATCATGCACAAACAAAACCTTACACTTATGTACTTATATACATCTATATATATGTAACACTCTTTCTTTCTAAGCTCATAACAAATCCAAATCCCAACAATTATACCATATCATCACATCAGTATATTCCGCTCATATAAATTCATACCCGCCCAGTAAAAATGGGTGAAGGAAAGGAAATATACTCTGCCCCTCTAACACCAAGATCAGGCACAATAACCCCAAGGTCAGGCACCATGACTCCTCCGAACCTAAGGACGACGCCACCCGTAACCACCCCACCGTCTCAGTTTCATTCCCCATCACTTTCCCGGTCGCCGCTCCTTTCGTTTAACGAGAGCGGCGAGGCAGGGGTTAGTGTTGGGGGTAATAATGGTGGGGTAACTAAGGCGGCGGCATCCAAAGGGTCGAGGCCGAGGACGCCGGTTCAGTTTATAAGCCCATTGGCTAGCCCACTTAGGAGAGCTATTACGCCAATAGCTAGTCCATTAAGGAGGGCAATCACACCAATAGCTAGCCCAATTAGGAAAGCTTTAAATATGACTAAGTTGGATCCTCAAGATGCTTGGCTTCCTATTACGGAATCTAGGAATGGGAATGCGTTTTATGCTGCTTTTCATACTCTTTGTTCTGGGATTGGGATTCAGGCTCTTGTTCTTCCTGTTGCTTTTACTATCTTGGGTTGGTAAGTCAAATTGACTCATCTCTTTTTTTTCTTTTTTATTATGTCATTTTGTTTTTTATTTGATTTTTGAATTTAGGATAGAATTAAGTTTAGCTAAATTAAATTAATAATTAAAAATATCTTCAAGTTAATAAATAATAGATGTATCTTTATAAAAATTTTAAATTAACTATACGCAATTTTAAATTAAGTAAATAGAAATGCAATTATGAAATATTGCTATTACTATTATTATTATTAATTAATTAATTATAGTTATGTACAAGATTATTTAAATTATGATTATTTTTAACAAAGTTTAAGGGTTTTTTTAAGTTGATGAACTAATGAATAATACACCAAGATCACAACCAATTATTGGTAACAGAATTATATTCTAAGTATTAAAGGTGGTATGACAATTAAAGATAAAGGTAAAGGAACTTTCTGGTATCCCGCACAAGGTAGAGTTCGAGTGGAGTTTTTTTTCTTAAAAGATGCGGACAATCATACCCTTACCCCAATTGTGTGAAGGAATAAACACATGCATACCCTACTATTAATTCATACATGTTGGCAATTGGGGACATTCCATGAGGGAATGGCTTTGTCCTAACATTATTAGACCTATATAATATTTTGACTATTCTTTTTCAAATGAAATGCAAAAATTCAAATGTACTTGTTGACTTTCTTGTTGGTTAACTAACATTTCACTTATTACCGTTATACTTCCTCCGTTACTTGCTACATTTCACTTTTTTACGCAATCCAATGCACAATTTTGATCATTAATATCTTAAACTACACTTATCTAAAAATTATAAAAATTTAATATTATAAAAGTATGCGATTAGACGATTCAAACAAGATCTCACTTGACTATATTTTTACTTACACATTAGTCGCAGTATGTAAAATAAGCTTGAACGATAAATAGTGCACAAAAACGAAATGTAGCGAGTATTTCAGAACAGAGGAAGTACAAAGAAATTTTAATACTAAATTGATAATTATTTAGATTTAATCAACAATTTTTCTTAATAGATTTTTATTAATTATCGTGTTAATTGTAGAATTATAATTTTTAAAATAACAATTAAGAGTACTTTCTTATATGAAGATAGTAACATCAATTAAAAGATTGAATCTCAATGATTAATTTAATTTTAACTAATTGGATGCAGGACATGGGGAATCATTTGCTTAACATTAACCTTCATATGGCAACTCTACACTCTCTATCTACTAGTCCAACTCCATGAATCAACTGAAACCGGTCTTCGTTATAGTCGATACTTCACTCTTTGTATAGCAGCCTTTGGTACGTATCAATCCCTACAATCTCTGTAAAATATATAGTCTTATTAAATTTGCTACATTTATAAAGTAAAAAAAATATTAGAGGAGTTCATACTCCATATATCAAACATTATATTATAAATTAATAATAATTGTGATATGGTAATTAACAGGTGAGAAAGCAGGGAAACTAATGGCAATGTTCCCATACATGTACTTATCAGCTGGCACGTGTACGCTTCTGATTAGTATAGCGGGGTCCACATGCAAAATCTTATTCCAAATAGCATGTGGTCATGATTGTACGTCTAAGCCCTTAACTTTGACGGAGTGGTACTTGATCTTCACTTGTGCCGCCGTAATACTATCTCAATTACCCAACATGAACTCCATTGCTGGTGTTTCCTTGGTCGGGGCCGTCACAGCCGTCGCTTATATCACCATTATTTGGGTTATCTCCGTAGCTAAGCACACTTTACCTGCGGTGTCTTATGAACCTGTCCGATATTCTTCCGACCTTAAAAATGTGTTTAGTGTCCTTAATGCTCTCGGGATCATTGCCTTTGCTTTTAGAGGTCACAATCTCATTCTTGAAATTCAGGTACTATTTTCTTTATTGACTTTTTTATTTAATAGGAAAGACTTTTTTGTATTATTTCATAAAAAAAAAAAATCTCTAGTTTAGAGGGCTCTGAATCTGATACCAAGTTAAACTTCAATAAACACAAGTAGGAGAAAAACGGCTTATCGAGCCTTTACCATTCAACCCAAATATATAGGCAATTAGGCATACAACATTAACCTAACTTGCCAAAAAAACTCCTAACAAGATATTTACAAAATATTCACCAAAATATACTCACAATATTGAGATATCCTAATATTCTCCAAAATATACTCTCAATATACCTAATATTCTCCAAAATATACTAACAATATGTAGAGATATCCTAATATTCACCAAAATATATGATCTTACAATATAAAAATATCCTAACAAATTATGAGAGTGTCACATTAAAAAGTACTCACAAATAAAAAAATAGAGCGAGAGAATATTATTATTTATTTTTTTCATCGATATAACAAACCCCTAATTAATCTACAAGAATTTTTAACTCATAGTACGTAGTAGAAATAGGTAATTTAATGAAAGAGAAAAATCTTAGTAAATAACGGTTATTTGTGAAATTAACTAATCACTGTAATCTGGTGAGATTTGAATATAGGGTGAGAGTTTTGTGAATTTAATTTAACTTTTTAAATTTTATTTATATTATATTTTTGTCTTTTTGTGGTTATTTACAAATCACGCTTATTGATTAGGATTTATTATTAATGAAATTAATTTTTTCCTACTTGATTAACCTAACTTAGTTGCAGCTGTGGAGTACTATTATATATGTGATAATTGCCATTTGCCAAGTAGACTACTATAATAAAAATACAAGTTAATAATCCGTAATGGACCATCCACTTTTATGACTTTGAATTTTCTTATACCAATATACCAATATAGAATTAATCAAAAACTTAGCATTGAATGCTCATTAATAAAGTAAGAAAATCATCCCTAGTAGTTGGTGGTAGGCATCACTTTTAGTTGCTTTACATCACTTAAAAAAGACTAATTTTGACTTTTAATTAGTACATTCTACCCCACTTTTTATTTTGTTTCTAATTGATGCTTTTAATAATTACTTATACTTTTTCTTTCTCTTTTAAAATAAATTAATTAAGCAAAATATAAATTAGTTGTCTTTAAAATTAAGGGAAATTCCATATAGTGGCATCGAACTTTCATGAAATGTTAGTGGTAACACTTTATAAGATTTTTCCATTGACATTTTATAAAAAGTCCGATGTTACTATGTGGAATAAAAGATGATGGTGATAGAATTAAATATTAAAACGGCAAAAAAAGTAGGTAGATATTCAATACAAAGGAGATGAAGTATATACTATTATTGGGTAATTTGGTGAGTGTATGAAATGGAGAAAAGAGTGTCTTAAAAGAGAATGTTTTCGTTGTCAAGTTTCAACGCAGAAAGTGAAACTAAAATGTAATTATTTGCATACCCTTAATTTCAAGGGTAGGTGTCTTAACATTGGCCAAGTCAAATGATTCGATCAGATATGTTTCAGCATCGGATCAGCATTCAAATAATAGTACGTTGTTGTCATCAGTAAATGTACAACTTTATGTCACTTTATGTTAGTTAGCGCCTGATTTCTTAGACACTCCTACACGACTAATCTTTTTCTTTTGAAGTCATTAACAATTCCTTTGGTTAGTCGTATTAAATAGTAGAAATGAGAATGATTTGTAGTATAAAATTTTATCAAAAGATCCATATCATTCCTGTGGTAACAAAATTTTGACCACAGAAAAGTTTTTTTGTTTACAAATTTTTCATTACCACCTAATACCATCCCTCTCAATGGCAATACATTGAAATAAATTTTATGAAGAAAGCAAGATGATTGAAGTTGGACAAACATGACCATTAAAGTAGCCAAGAGATTTTTCAAAATTTACACTAGTTTTTCATTCCCATTACCACCTGCCAAACGAGCCACAAAGGGTTTTGCTCTCTTTTATTGTTCAATCTTATTTGAAATATTGCAGTTAGTGTATACTTTGTAAATTCTAAAATATAGAAAAAATTATCAAAAATAAATTAATCTTTGCTCGACCCGTTGAAATAAATCTAATTGTTTTTATTTTTTATAAAGAAGCTCACTTATTCAATATAATTACCGAAAATAAATTAAATTATTTGCTATATTTATTGCAGGCAACAATGCCTTCAAGCGAGAAACACCCTTCAAGAGTGCCCATGTGGAAGGGTACCCAAGCTGCCTACGTTCTAATCGCAATGTGTTTGTACCCTCTTGCAATTGGTGGCTATTGGGCTTATGGAAATTCGGTAAGTTTTTCCTAACCTCATTATTTACAAATTAATTAATTATATTGATGTTTCTAATACTATGTTCTACCTATTTTATTGATTAAGTTATAATCAAAATTTACTTAATAATTCTAAGTAACATTGTTTGTAGATACCACAAGATGGAGGAGGCATGCTAACAGCTTTGTACAAATTCCACGGACGTGACACATCCCAATTCGTCCTAGGACTGACAGCCTTATTCGTAATAATTAACGCTCTAAGTTCGTTTCAAATCTATGGCATGCCCATGTTCGACGACTTGGAGTCAAAATACACAATTAGGAAAAAGAGACCATGCCCGTGGTGGCTACGAGCTTCATTCCGAGCTTTATGTGGGTTCATATGCTTTTTCTTTGCGGTTGCATTCCCTTTTATCGCGAGCTTTGCTGGCCTGATCGGAGGGATAGCCTTACCCATAACCTTAGCTTACCCTTGTTTCATTTGGGTGGTTATGAAAAAGCCTAAGGTTTATAGTCCAATGTGGTGCCTAAATTGGGGATTAGGGATCTTAGGGATGATCCTTAGTGCTTTGATGATTGCTGCTGGCATTTATGTTGTCATTGCAAATGGGGTGGAATTTCACTTTTTTAAGCCTCAATAATTAGAAAAAATTAATAAGATTAGGCATGATTGATTAATATGTTTGTCAAGAGCATGTAACATATATATTACTTTATTTTTGTAGGTTTGGTTAGGTGAGAAAGGAAAGTACAAATGTATAAATGTATGTGTGAGATTTGTTTGTGTAAGATCTCTAATTGACATATGTGAATTAAGTAAAAAATGTTTCTTTACATTAAAAAAAATGATAAAATTTCATTTCAGTTTGCATTAAGGATACTATAAGTAGGCATTAACAATACGATAAGTAGACATTAATCTTCAATGGGCTGGACTTGGAATATGTCTCTCATAGAGACGGTTTTTCAAGAGCCTAGTTGTTTTAAATAACCTTTACTCCCTCCGTCTCATTAGAATATGTGTTAAATTTGTAGCATTTTTATTTTGGTCTGTCTTTCTTAATTTGTGTTTCTATTCTTAAACAATGATCCGTTACTTTATTTTAATTTCATCATTCTTGAATTAGGCGGTAGAAAAGGATCGTAATATGATAAGGGGCATATAACATCAAATGATTAACATGGCATTTTTATGAAACTGTTGAAATTGTTCTTGTGCCTCTCTAAAAATATAAGAATATTTTGTGTTGAATAGTACTCATTCACTCATCACTCTTAATTTGTATTTTACTCTTAATCTATAAGTTAAAACATAGTCATGTGGGATCTTGTTTAATTCGTCTCAATATAAGGATTATTAATATCAATTTTTTTATAATTTTTTATTAAGAACAATTCGAGATATTAAGGGTTAAAATGTTGCCTCGGCATGTGTGAAAAGTCAAATGAGACTAGTAAATTGGACCGGAGGGAGTATTATTTTAAATGGACAAAGTAAGTAATTTGTAAGAACAAAAATCCTTAAACTAATCTAACGAGCAACGATTTTCAAATAAGGCGGTCTCATTGTTAGACCATTTTTACTAAACTGATACAATGTATACTTTTTGTTTTAAATTGATCACTTATAACATTATAGTGATCACTTACAATCTTAAAGTGGAGCGATCACAAATTTTAAGGTGATTACTTGCAATCATAAAGTGATGATCAATTAGAATTTAGGACTTAAAATTTCCCAAAGCTTCTTTTAGGAATTAAAAAAAATACTTTGTTCTCTATTAGTAACAACAAACAAAGAGGGACAATTTCATCATAACGTTTAAGGTTAAAAATATAATAATAGTGAACAAACTATTTATTATTTTTTGTCCGTTTAAACGTTATGACATTGTCACTCTTTGTTCGCTGTTACTAATAGCAAAAAAGTAATTTTTTGTTTTGTTCGTCGTAACCTTGACCTAAGTCACAAAAACACTTGTATTGAAAATTAAAATTTTTCCAAGCTTATTTTGAGTTTTTTTTTGCTAAAAATAGTGAGTTTCAAACTTTCAATTGCATGCACACATGTAGACTTGCATAAAGGCAATAGATGGGCCGGTCATTGGAGTAAACAATTTTGATAGTGCTACAATAATACAGAACTCTATCCGAATCAGTATAACATCTTAATTGTCTAAAGAAAGCCTTTAGATCAACCCATTCCGGCCAAACCCTTAAACCCAAAAATCATTCGGTTGGTCTCCTAAGAGACTGTTTTTTTAAGAGATATTTCTCAAGATTAGTCTATTAAAATTTACAGGTGCTCTCTTTAGAGACCGTCTTTTGTAAAGACGGCTCTCAAAAGTTCAGCCCAAATCTATATTTAGAGTTTAAACAATATATATTTAGAATTGGACTGGGCTTTTGAGAGCCGTCTTTACAAAAGACGGTTTCAAGTAAGAATTTGTGTAAAATTTAATACTTCCTCTTACTCTATATTTTTTTATGGGCTGGTCTAATTAGATGAGAGACCGTTTCTCACAAGAATTTGTGAAAAACCTTTAGTCTTTTTTCACTCAAATGATTAAGGTTGCAAATTTTATATAAAATGGCAAATGAATTTCTTATTTTGAGGTCATTTTTATCAAGAGACAGTTTTTCACAAGAATAACTCAAAATAATAAAAGTTTATGAAAGAAGGTCATATTATTATTTTTTTTTTCCAGCAATTTTTGTATAAAGACTGTCTCACAATGATATGAGTTACGATCACATATAATTAGTTCATTTCTGTAATTGATTACTTTAAGATTGCAACGTAATCACTTTAAGTTTATAAGTGATCATTAAATATAAAAATGGTCACTCTAGAATTAAAAATAATCAGAGCATCTGTATGTGGAGCAGAAAATTTGGGGTTCGACCCCTATTGGGCGTAGGTATCAATTGGGGGGTTTCTTGACTGCACGCATCTCTCTTTACTTTCTATTTGGGGGAACAGTTATGATTTGTACTTTCGGGAACAAAAAAAATTCACCCGAACCCTATCTTATGCGACATACTAAAAGTGACCTTTACCTTTTTACGATACTTTGTTTAAAATAGTGTGACAAGAAATTCTACAAAGATGCTAGCAAATGAGGAAAATTTGAAATGAGTAAGATTATTTATCAAAAAAAAGCATACAATAAGATCATAATCAAACTTATTCTAAATATAAGCGCCTAATACCCCAGAGCACAGGTTCGGGTTAGTTCGTAGTTATTAACGGCAAACAGAAGCAAGTTGGTCCAAAAAAGTCAAGGGGTTATTCGCACTTAGTAACTGCGAACAGGTCAAACAGGGTCAACATGCTTATTTTAAGACGAAGTTGTTCGCACTTAGTAAGTACTAAGTGCGAACAGCTCAAACCTCAAAATTTGAAAATTACACGCTTTTTGGAATAAATTTGATTATGATTTTATTGTATGTTTTTTTAATAAATAATCTTATTCATTTCAAATTTTCAGTAAATGAGTTTGACTTTGATCACATATGTGAGCCGAGCCAATGTTGGACTTGGGCTTTGACGTGGACTTGAAATTAAATTTGAATTGAGCTCTATTTTTATCCAAACTTCGGAGAAATAGTAAACTAGCAATATCACATTGATATGATTATCAACTTATCATCGACAATTGATCTCGGATAAGACGAATTCATAATGAGACCATCAATATGGGCCAGCTTAATTTGCACGTATAATCAGGTTATTTTTTCCATTTTCTGGGCATTTTTAAATTTTGATCTTGAAAGTATTAACTTTGACCTTAAAGATATCAATTTTTAAAATTGATACCTTTAAGATCAAAATTGATAAATACCCAGAAAATTGAAATATTGTTACACGCGCGTGAAATGAGCCGACCCACACTTTGTCTTAACTTGCAAGTTGTCACTGTCTCTTTTAAATTTTTGTGCATCAATATGTGTATCTCACGCTGGTCAAAAAACACATTTTTAGTGCTATGGTAAATTATAGATGTTAAATACAAAAAGTTTATGAGGTGTTTGGCAAGTTAACTTATTAAGCAGTTTAACACATTATAAATAGAGGAATTGATGGTCAAATCAGCTAATGTCAATGTTTGGTGAACTAACTTTAGTACAATTTATTGATGATATGAATAAGTTGTTTTTGAAAAAGCTGTACAAACTAGTTAAAATATCAGCTAGTCAAATCAACTATTATAATCAACTATCAGCCACTAACTATCAGCCGTTTGCCATGCATGCACCCTCTATAAGTAATGTTTAACTCCTTTAAGATGGATACAGTTAGTTCCCAAAAATTATTGGCTTCTAGACTCAAGAGATACAAAGCAAGCATGCTTGAACTAGCTCATTTAACAAAAATTATAGAGGGATTTAATATAATTGAAACAATTATTTTGGTTCCTGTTGTTTACTAAAATTTGAGAGAATTTGTGATGTAAACTTAATAAAAAAATATCCATAAAAAATCTAAAATACGAACACTACACCGTAACTTCTCATTTTTATTGATAATTGTACGTCATGTTTCCTTAAATTTTATGATTTTTTTTATTATTTAGAATTTTTTATGTAAATTTTCAAAAATTTTCTCTAATTTTAAATTAATACTATTTATTTTTTTGGTGAATTACCTATTATAGCAGGTCATGAGGTTATCCAAATTTACTCTAGGCAATTACCCCTTAAAGTTGGGATTATTTATGGCTAATCAATAAGTGAGATTATTGTAGAAAAATCATAAAAATTGAATTATTCTAAATAATTTATTCTTAAATATAAACTATAACTTGAAAAAAACAATGTTGCATATTTCTTATTAAAAAGTAAACAATTGTTAACTATAACCCACACAATATTAATCGAACTTTAAATTATATATACACCCATTTTCGGAACACTAATGCTGGCTGACTCACTATTGCTCAAGAGTCTACATTGTTTTCAATTATATTTGTCCTTCCATAAAACCCCATTTTTAATTAATTAATAGTGTGTCCACTACCTAATAATAAGCATAAATATTACTCCCTCCAATTCTACTTACACGTCTCATTTCTTTGGGCACGGTTATTAAGGGTAGTGTGGGGTTTATCAAAAAGTAAGTAGTTGGGGTATTTTAAATAATTATAATAATTGTAAAGGTGTATAGGATATTGTAACTTTGTGACTTGTGAGAAGTAAAAGCGGAAGTATTTTGGACATTACTTGTGTAAACATGGGGTATTTAGATAAATAAAAGATTGACAAAAAAAGAAAATGTGACAATTGATATGAATTTGTCAAAAAAGAAAATGTGACAACTAAATAGAATCGGAGGGGATATATCACCAAGTAATCATCAATCATCATGAAAAGTAGGTTCCAAAATCCAACTTTAATTTAACTTTCTAACACAATTAATCAAAATTTTGCTTTAATATTTACGTAAAAGTTTTGAGTAATAAAAACCCTTCAATAATCACAAACATGACTCATTCCTACGTAATAGTATTGATTACTTTATAATATTTTATTAGAATAATTTTTTAATTATAATAATTCAAAGTTTTATTAATCTTCTCAAAATATATTGAATTTTTAACATACTTGATATTATTATAGAAGAATACTATAAATTATAGTCTATAATTAATGGATACATTTTAATCATTCAATAATAGAGCTAGTGGGCAATAGTTGAAAGTATTTTTGAGTACATTTTATTCTTTTATTGAAGTGCAATATCGATTAAATTTAGTTTATTTGATTAGTTTAATGTTTTTAATTCAATTCAATTCAGTCTAAAACTTACTTATGATATTATTGAACTTATTTTATTATTTTAAGGTGAATTGAACATGTATAAATATTATTATTTACCTTTAAATAAATTGATTGAACGTACACTACAAAAAAATTGCAATTCAGCGACCCAACTTAGCGACTGGACAGATTTAGTCGGTATTACCGACTACACAGCGACTAAAATACCGACAATTCTAATTTAGTCGGTAATACCGACTAACCAGAGACAAAAAATCTTTGGTCGCTGTTTGCAGACCAACTTGCGACTTTATGTTTTAGTCGCTACTTTGCCGACCACAAAGGTAGTCGCTAGTTAGTCGCCAAAAAAGAAAAAGGAAAAAAAAATACGGGAATAAACGTTTTATTTCTGCCGACTAAACTCCGACTTAGTCTGAGTCGTTAGGTAGTCGGTAATATCCTGATTTTGTCTATAAATACCCCCCCCCCCTTCGTCATTTTCCACTCGCCCCAATCCGGCCATTTCCCTCTTCTCTCTATAATTTATCTGTTCTTCTCTTGTCGCCATCCACCACCACCCCTATTTAACTCTCCTACTTGAGAAGAATTAGGTAGGGGTGGAGGTGGACGGCGAGAAGTTGAAAAACAAAAAAATAAACGGTCTCGAAATATTAATAAAACGATTCATTCAAAATAAACCTTTCAACTTTATCATGTTTCTCACTTGCCCCGTTCTCTTCGTACCCATACTCGAGTTTGTTTACTTAAGTATGGGTTCGGGAAGAACCGGACAAATTGCGAAACATAAATTTAACAGTTCAATCGTATCAAAAATATGGAAAATTTTGATATTAAAGGTATGAATCATATTTGCTTATAAACATACATAAATTTGTTTTTCATTGTTGTTCACTGTATCCCTCCCCTTTCCACTCGTACATGGTTGTTGTTCACTCGTATAAGGTTAATTTCAATCGGTGTACGTGTGGATAAAGGGGTGGGATATAGTGATTAACATGAATTTATTGTATTCGATTCTCTCCACGCGTACATGGTTAATTTAATCGGTGTACGCGTAGAGACGGGGTTGGATAATTAACACAAATTTAATGGTTGTTTTTAAGCAAATGAGATTTGCCTCAAATTTGTTTTTCACTGTATCCCACCCTCTCCACTCGTACATGGTTAATTTCAATCGGTGTACGCGTGGAGAAGGGTGGGATATAGTGATTAACATACTCTAATTTAAATGGTTATATTTATTGTATAAAAGTTGTTTAATGTTTTTCACTGTATCCTATCCCTCTCTATTCGTACATTATTAATTTAAATCGGTGAAATGATTAATATTAATAGGTGTACGAATGGAGACCGGGGTAGGATATAGTGATTAACGTTATTATATTTTTGTACACTTAATCACAAAATTCGAAATATTGTATAAAAGTTGTTTAATGTTTTTCACTGTATCCTATCGCTCTCTATCCGTACATTATTAATTTAAATCGGTGAAATGATTAATATTAATAGGTGTACGGATGGAGACTTGATAGGATCCAGTGATTAACGTTATTAAATTTTTGTACACTTAATCACAAAATTCGAAATATTGTATAAAAGTTGTTTAATGTTTTTCACTGTATCCTATCCCTCTCTATCCGTACATTATTAATTTAAATCGGTGAAATGATTAATATTAATAGGTGTACGGATGGAGATTTGATAGGATATAGTGATTAACGTTATTATATTTTTGTACACTTAATCACAAAATTCGAAATATTGTTTAATAAAATTTTAATGAGCTTTTTTTCGTGCTGAATTGAAATATATGTTTTTTTCCTACTTATTATCTTGTATGTTTACTATAAAATTGTGTTAGAAACGTTTAAAATATGTTTCTCAAAATTGAAAAAAATGCGCAACGTATTATTTCTAGCTAGAAGCTAACAAAGCAGTAACTGACGGTTCTGGCTTGACTTGTTCACAAAGTGTAGTTTTAAGTTATCTTGGTTTCAAGTGTTTTGCCTAAGGCTATTATCACTAGAACTATCGAGATTGTAACAATTGTTTGAACCCCTACGGCATGGTCTTTTATTTTTGACGTCATGGACATGAAAATCCTAAACATGGGTTTACGAACTCAAAGAAGGTGGATGTACACCCCATACTCTACGACATCTACGATTACATCCAACTTCTTTCAGTTCGTAAGTCCATGTTTAGTATTTCTATGTCCATCACGTCAAGAATAAAAGGCGATGCCATAGGAGTTCACACAATTGCTACAATCTCGATATTTTTAGTGATGATAGCCTGAATCAAACACTAGAAACCAAGAAACTCAAACCTGCACTTTGTGAACAAGTTATGTTAGAATCATCAGTTACTGCTTTTTAGCTTCTAGAAATGACCATAAAATTTACGATGCTTATTTTCTACAATTTTGAGAAACATACTTTAACGTTATCAATTTTTATAGTACATACGAGTATCTAAGTAAGAAAAAGAACAATTTCAAAATGGCCGGAAAAAAGCTATTAAAATATGTTCTTTATTATATCCTTTCTCTTTTCATCTCGTACATGGTTAATTTCAATCGGTGTACGTGATGATAAAGGGGAAGGATGTAGTGATTTACATAAATTATAATGAGTTTTTTTCTTCACTATATCCTTTCTCTATTCATCTCGTACATGGTTAATTTCAATCGGTGTACGTGATGATATAGGGGAATGATGTAGTGATTAATATAAACTTAATGTAGTATTTTATTGTAGAAAAAATTATAATGAGCTTTTTTTTCGTGCCGTTTTGTTGTAATAATTATCAGTACTTAATCGAAATATATGTTCTTCTTACTTATTGTCTTGTATGTTTACTATAAAAATGTGTTAGAAACGCTTAAAATATGTTTCTCAAAATTGTAGAAAATGCGCAACGTATTATTTTACTTATATTTGCTACTGAAAAAGAATAAATTTTGATTTGCAAGCCGTTGGTTTGCCCGATAGTGGTATTTACGGCATATTCTACTACCTCTAGTTCATCATTTGGTGGCTTCCATTTGTTTTAAGATATGAACAATGTCAAGAAACATATAGAAGCCACTTAATGGTGAATTAGAGGGAGTATAGGTTGTAAAGTCCACTATTGGGCAGCTAACGCCATGCAATGAAAAAAATTTTCTTAGTAGAATGATCATAAGTAAAGTTACGATGCGTATTTTCTACACTTTTGAGAAATATACTTTTAACGTTATCAATTTTTATAGTACATACGACGAACTAAGTAAAGAAAAACACAATTTCAACTTAGTACTAATAATTTTAAAACAAAATGGCCGGAAAAAAAGCTCATTTTAATTTTTTTTTTTTAATAATTTACCGACTATTGTGCGACTACTTTCTAAGTCGCCAACTAGTCGGTACAATGTGGTCAAAAGTAATTTATTACCTGCGTATCCGTGTCAAAACGGTCAAAAAGCACTTATTACATGAATATCCGTGTTATTAGCGACTATCCTGCGACTAAAAGGTAGTCGCCAGGTAGTCGTTGAATTCAAAATTTTTTGTCTTCCCAACGTCTTTCAAACATTAACTGCGGTAATAAATTAGGGCGGTGGGACGGTTAAAGTTTCTGTGTGGTTAGCGACTATCCTGCGACTACAAGCTAGTCGCCAGGTAGTCGTTGAATTCAAAAATGTTTTGTCTTCCCAACGTCTTTCAAACATTAACTGCGGTAATAAATTAGGGCGGTGGGACGGTTAAAGTTTCTGTGTGGTTAGCGACTATCCTGCGACTATTACTTAGTCGCCAGGTAGTCGTTGAATTCAAAATTTTTTGTCTTCCCAACGTCTTTCAAACATTAACTGCGGTAATAAATTAGGGCGGTGAAACCGGTAAACTTTTACGCCGACTACCTGGCGACTAATGGGTAGTCGGTGATTAGTCGATAACTTATTCTCCATACGTTCAGAAATACCTATAAATAACCTTCATCGACAGTTTCTTCAAAGAAAAAAAAACCTTCATCGATAGGTACTATTCTATTTCATATCAATCAATTCTCTCTTAATTTCATTCTATCAAAAATATTTAGGTATGATATTAGTATTTTACGGTTTCAATATCTCGTTGCTATGTTTCTCACTTTGCCCTTCTCTTCCTCACATTCGTACTCGAGTTTTTTCAATACAGTACGGATGTGGAAAGTTACGGGCAAGGTGATTAATATAGATTTTACGGTTTCAATTGTATAGGACAAAAATTTGAATGAGCTTTTTTTCCGTGTCATTTTGTTGTTATAATTATCAGTACTTAATCGAAATATATGTTTTTCTTACTTATTATCGTGTATGTTTACTATAAAAATGTGTTATATACGCTTAAAATATGTTTCTCAAAATTGAAGATAATGAGCAGCTCTGAGGTTCCATATTTTGATTTACAGTCGTTACTTTTCATCTCATATTTTGAAGACCTACGTGGTCTTAGACCAGTAACTTCTATTTCCTCACTTTTTTTCATACCTGGTAGTGTTTGCTTTCAAAAATTTTTAATTTTATAGTCATTTCTAGAACATAACATTAACAATCTTTTAAGGCAAACACTACCAGCTATGAAGAAAAGTGAGGAAATAGAAGTTACTGGTCCAATATCACGTAGGTCTTCAAAATATGAGATGAAAGTAACGACTGTAAATCAAACCCCAGAAGCTACTCATTGTCTACAATTTTGAGAAACATACTTTTAACGTTATCAATTTTTATAGTACATACGACGAACTAAGTAAGGAAAAACGCAATTTCAATTTAGTACTAATAATTGTAAATCAAAATGACAGGAAAAAAAGCTCATTTTAATTTTTTTTTTTAAATTTTTTACCGACCAGCTGGCGACTAATGTGGTAGTCGCTAACTAGTCGGTATTTTAAAATTAGGAAATTGCACGTCTTTATTTTTTTTTTTTTTTGTATTAAATATAATTTACCAACGAAGTATTTTGTTGTTTTGCAGAACAATGGACTTACTACGAGCCCAAAGAAGTTGGATGTACGAACGAAGCATCATACTTTGTATCGCATTACTTTGGGCCAGATGTTCGATGCAGAGTTAGAGATCTACCTAGAAACGATGATGGATTCTTTACCAACGTCAGACCGGGTGTTTTGTCCATATTTACACACCCAATCAAACTTCATGGTCGGGGCAAGGCTCTTATGTTGGATGAAGCAGATCTCAAAATTGCTCAGACTTATATTCTGCGAAACTGTCCAGAGGTGAATCAATTTTATGATCAGTTCGTACACTTAATCACAAAGTACGAACCTAATCTAAACGCAGAGCAAGTTGACCATGTGGTCCAAGACCAGTTTGCCGCATGGTTTAAACAGATTGTGAGTACACGTTAACCATCGTTACTTGTTGTCTAAATAATATTACGTATTTACATTGAATTATTGTTTTTATATTCAGTCCAGGGACGGGTTTCTTGACGGTGTGGATAATGCCGATATTCTTAAGGACCTCGCCGAGGGACCTTTGCACAAGGCACGTCGCTATGATGTTTGTTACGTGAATGGTTATAGATTTCACACTATGTCTCATTCCTCAAAAAAGAAATCTTCTGAGAACAGCGGGGTGTGCGTGAAATCCGATGATAACAGTCCGGATGAAACCGACTTTTACGGACAGTTAGAAGATATTATTGACCTCGAGTTTCGAGCACTTCCAATGAAACGGGTCACTCTATTCAAATGTCATTGGTTTGATCAGACTACCACCGGATACGGCCATGGTACGAGAATCCATCCGCGTTATAAGCTGGTTGACGTTCATATTGGTCGATCCTATAGAAAATACGATCCTTTTGTGCTAGCCTCTCAAGCTTCCCAAGTTTATTACTTATCCTATCCCAGTTTAAGGCAAAACATGAAAGATTGGCGAGCCGTTTGCAAAGTCAGATCAAAGCAATTCGAGGACACTGCTTTTCAACTGGAAGAGAAATCACCGGATTTTGTGGTAAATGAAGATGTTTCCGACGCACAAGTCGAGCCGTTGCGTGATCCCGCTGGAGAACTTTTAGTCTTAGACGAAACGGTTCATGATGACGAGGAAAATGAAGACAACGACGAAGACCTTGTATTATCTGACGACGAGGATGTCGATGACGATTTTGTAACCCAATAATATGTTATTAATAATTATATGTTTATTTAAAGTTCTTTTTTTACATTGGGTCGTAAATTTTGTATATTTTAATATCGTATTTAAAATTTTATTATTATTAATTAAAGAAAAATATTAATAACAATAATAATAATAATAATAATAATAATAATAATAATAATAATAATAATAATAATATTAATAATAATAACGAAAACAATTAAAAAAGAGGCGCCAAATTCAAATCTCCGACTAAACTACCGACTACCCATTAGTCGCCAGGTAGTCGCTAGTTTGAATCACGTAGCTTCCCAGAGAAGCTACTCTGATTGACAGGTGCATTGGAAAGGTAAAAAACTTTTCAGTATACCGACTATCCAGCGACTATCCTTCAGTCGCCAGGTAGTCGGTATACTGAAAAGTTTTTTCACTTTTACACGTTTTCTGAAAAGTTACTGCAGGTAATTATTGTGGATGTTGACATTCTTACCGACTACTTGGCGACTATATGTGAGTCGGCGGATAGTCGGTGACATGAACAGTTTTTTTGGTTTTTTCAACCGTCTTTTCAAATATTAACTGAGGCAATAAATACGGGAGGTTAAACGGTTAAATTATCACCGACTAGCCACCGACTAATTCTGGGTCGCCCAATGGTCGGTGATATTTACGGTTTTAATCCAAACGTTTGAAATTTACCCTAATATCACCGACTATTTATCGACTCGGTTTGAGTCGCAGGGTAGTCGGTAGCACTTTTATATAAAAACCCTAAACAGTCCTTTTTTCCGTCATTTTCATTCATTCTCATTTCTTTCCATTCTCGTTTTCTCTCTTTCTCTCTTCTTCCAAACCGTCACTTTCTTTCTCATTCTCTCTTCATTCATCATTCTCATCCATCATTCTCATTCTTTCTCTCATCATTCTCATTCTTTCTCTTCCAAACCGTCACTTTCTCTCTTCCAAACCGTCACTTTCTTCCTAGATTCCAAGTTTTTTTTTCCAAGTTTTAAAGGTTTGTCTTTTTTTAAGTTTTTTTTTTTCCATGAACATGATTTTTCATGATTTTTGTATAATTTTACATGTTTATTTCGGATGATTTATGTTGTTTTTAAGGTTTTTTTTCGGTTTTTTATAATCTTGTTTTATGTGTTTAGATGTTTATGATCATGATTTTAAGAATGTTTACATGTGTATGATCTTGTTTACATGTTTGTGTTTTAGGGTTTAAATGATTCTTTTTTCATTTTTTCGAATTTTTTCAATAGCTTAATATTTTTAGGGTTTACATGAAAAATACTAGTTCATATGTTTTTAGGGTTTGCATGGTTTTTTTTTTTTTGGTTTAGTTTTTTTTTTTTCGAATCATGTTTCCTCTTTTTTTTTTGTTTTTTTTTTGTATCATTTTTTTTTTCCGAAAAATATATGTTTTTAAGTTTATATGTTATGTTTTTTTTTATCATATGTTTATGTTTTTTAGGGTTTAGATGAAATATACTTGTTCATATGTTTTTAGGGTTTACATGTTTTTTTTTTTTTTTTTGGTTCATTTTTTTTATTTTCGAAAATTACTTGTTTATTTTTTTATGGTTCTTTTTTTTCAATATTATTTTAGGTTTATATGTTAGGATTTACATGAATTATACTTGTTCATATCTTTTTTTGTTTTTTTTTTTTTTTGGTTTTTTTTTTTCGAAAAATACATGTTTATTTCGTTTTTTACATGTTTATTTCGTTTTTTACATGTTTATTTTCGAAATTTTACATGTTTATTTTGTTTTTTTAATTTTGTTGGTTCATTTTTTAAAATTTTCTTAGTTTATTTTGATATTATTTTGATATTATTTTCTGTTTAAATAATTTGTTAAATTTAGATGCCTAGAATGCGAAATCATTTAAACCAGCGCATCGACCCTCGAACCGGTCAGGCATATGACCCTGATTCGCGACCGGTTCGACAGCTTGCCCGTTCTGACCCGGGCACCCAAGCGGTTCCGCTCTCTGCGGATTTAGAGGAGCATTTTCTCCGGTCAGACTTTAGGAGGGCACCTGGGACTGTCGATCGCTCTCCGGTGTCATCACGTGCTTCGCCACGTAACGCACCCACACCGGATAATGATACAGCCCAGGGCCCGCCACGCGAGGACCCTCCACCTCCACCCCTACACCGACCACCTCCACTTCCATGGCTGCCCATCGAGGGCACGTTTGCCAACGTGGATGGCAACCAAGTATCAACGTCCATTCGTAGGACGTTTGAGGCCTACCAAGATCCTGATGGGTATGCTTGGAAGTACCTATCAAAGGAAACGATCGAGTTCTATTGGGATCAGTTTCAAGTAAGTATATTTACTACATTATTTCATTATTTGATTAACTTTTAACTGACTTGTTTATTGTACTAATACTGATTGTTTTTGTCGTTTCAGAGGCAATGGTCTTGGGATCCCTCCATCACCGACACGGTGCGCAGGGAATGGTTGAAGAGAGCCAAGATCCGGTACAAGGACATGGTTCACTCAATGAGAAAAAGTCTCGAAGCAGATAATGAGTATAAACCTGATTGGGTGTCGGCAGAAGCTTGGCGAGAGTGGACACGCGCCTGGGCAGCTCCTGACTACCAGGCTCGGCGGGAGCGAGGGAAAAAAAAACCGTCGCCGGGGCGATTCATCGGGTGTCGCAGAAGTCACCCATACCGGCGGCTCCGTGTCGGCCCGCAGGACACGGCGGATATTGGTAATATAATTAACTTTTTATTAATTTAAATTTTTTTTTTTTTAAATTATTTATACATTATTTTTATTAAACCAATCATTTTTTTTTTTACAGGAAAAAAAGCAGAAACGCGACCCCACCCCTTATGAGTTGTTTCTACACACTCATAAGGTGAAAACAAAAGATGGGTTGCAGTGGGCCAACGAGAAGTCCAAGGCGGTGAACGTAAGTGCAATTAGTGATGTTTTTTTTATAAGTAATCATGAATCATAGTAGTTAGTTTTTTATGTCCAAGCCCGAAATATTTATATAGTTTTATGCTTTGTTCAGGACGAGTATTTACGCCTCCATGCCGAGCTGCCGGTAGATGCTCCTCAGGAGAAGGAAAATGACGCCTACTTTGAGGCCGTCAGAATTGTCGAAGCGCAGGATCCGACAAAGAAGTCCTCCAAGGCTGTGTTTGGTCTTGGTGAAGCCGCAGAGACTTATTACTCTGATAGTGCGGCGTCACAGAGTCAAACTCAGGAAACTCCTCCCCCCCTTCAGCTAGTGAACGAGAGGTTGGATGAGCTACAGCAGTCCTTGAACACTGTAACTCAAAACATGTCCACCAACATTTCGAGGGAGGAGTTTGAGCGTCTAGTGCAGGAGCATAAGCGTTTGAGCGATGAGTTAAACCACTTTCTCGGCTTTATGCGCGGCATATTTATCGAAAGAGGTTTTCCTCCACCTCCACCACCCAACTGATCCTACTTATTTGATGATGATGATGTTGATTAAACATTTTTTTTTGTTTTTTTTTATGATTAAACATTTATTTGGTTGTTTTTTTTTTATGTTTGTATGATTAAACATTTATTTGTTTGAACATTTTCTTTATTAATTTTATTTTTGCGTTTTTTATTATATTCGTTTTTTATTACGTTTTTTATTATATTCGTGCGACAATTTATTTTAGTAATAAAATAATAAAACTGGTCAAATGTGGTTTACAATTGACCACATTTGACCAGTTTTATTATTTTAATATTTAAAATCTAGCGACTAGATTCCGACTAATACATTTGTAGGAAAACCGTCGGTAAAAAGAACCGCCAAAATTTGGTACGCTTTTCAGTCAACATAAGTTTGACCTTACCGACTACCCTCCTACCAATACAGTAGTCTCAGGTTAGTCGGTAAAAATAACCGCCAAAATTTGGTACGCTTTTCAGTCAACATAAGTTTGACTTTACCGACTATTCTCCTACCAAATAAGTAGTCTCAGGTTAGTCGGTAAAAATATGGTCAAAATTTGAAGTTTGACTTTACCGACTAATTCCCTACCAAATACGTAGTCTCAGGTTAGTCGGTAAAAATATGGTCAAAATTTGAAGTTTGACTTTACCGACTAATTCCCTACCAAATAAGTAGTCTCAGGTTAGTCGGTAAAAATATGGTCAAAATTTGAAGTTTGACTTTACCGACTAATTCCCTACTAAAAATTGAGTCGACAGCTAGTCGGTACAATTTAAAATACATCTTTCAAAAAAAAAATAAAAAAAAAAACAAAATCTCTTTTATTTTTACAGCGACTATTTAGCTACTAAAATTTAGTCGGTAGCAGCGACTATGTACCGACAAAATTATGTAGTCGGCGGTCCGACTATTCACCTACTAAATGATATTTGGTAGGTACGCCGACTAACTTAACGACTCAATTATTTTACCGACCATTATATACCGACTAAACGTATTTAGTCGGCGGTTAGTCGGTATTTACAAATACCGACTAATTTACGACTATATCTCGCAGTCGCTAGTTTGCAATTTTTTTGTAGTGGTATAAGTTTAATATTTTTTATAATAACATTTATTAATTTTAAGTACAACTTTAACAGCTTTATTAAATATTATTACCCATGGCCATAAAGTATATACTAATTACTAGGAATAGATAGAACCAAATGGTGACTTTATTTCCACCCAAATAAGAGAGAATTTACTAGTGGACTTTTGGAGCATCTTAGACATGACTTATGAAATGGTTCGCAAAAATGCGTGGTTCGATCATCATCAAGAAGACAAAATAATTTTATTATGTCCAAAAGTGTGGCTAACTATATTTATATAATATACACTACCTCCATTTCATTGAAAATGAGACATTTACTTTTTGACACTATATATTCACTTATTATTTTTAATCTATATTTTATTTTTAATTTATAACTTGAAAAATATTTGATTGAGATCTTGTTTGATTCATCTTAATGCAAATATTATAAATATTCACATTTTATAATATTTCGTTATGCATAATAAGAGATATCTAGCATTGAATAACGTGAAAAAACAAATATCCCCTTTTCAGTGGAGCAAAGGTAGTGCAATTTTTCTGTCTTTTTTGATTTTGTATCATAAAACTTAAATATGTGAGAATTTTTAAAAATGTAATAGTGAAAACTCAAGGAGACTGAGATAGTAGTATATGATATACCGATCGATAGTAAAGTCGTTTCTAAGGTATATAGTCATTATTAATTTTCTTTTATTTTATGTGAAGTGTTAGGTGAAATCCAATTGTAAAATCATAATAGGATAGAAAAAGTACTCTAAGCCATAAATCGAAACATGAATGTAATCAAGTGGCGCATAAATAATTTGCTGGATGGGCCGAAATTTTCTAATTTATTTTCTAATTTAATTAACTAATAATTTCATTTCTACACTAGTAATTGTGATGAGGTGTGACATTATAAGGGTTCGGATTGATTCTCTAACATTGTATTTTCTATTTTAATTAACTAATGATTTCATTCCTACTTTATCTTGAAAAAAGTTTCTAACCGACAATAAAAATAAAAAACCTTTTTGGAATTACAAGGTAGAGTATATTTTTTCTCATTATGAGTCTATTTGCTAGATTGTATTAAATGATGGTAATGTAAATAAAAACTTCTATAAATTTAGTTTTGAAAAATCTGTTGTATTTTGAAAATCATACTTGTCCGATTTCAATCGTCTTAGTTTATCCATTATTTTCATTCCAATGCATAAGCACTGAAAGAGGTGCAATATTAGGCGGCAATGGAATTAAACAAAAATAACTATTTGTGATCAAAATTTCATTATCATGCGAATAATATAAAATTTTTGATGAAATTTTAATTTACACTATAAATTATTTCTATTATCACCATTTCGTACCACTAAACCAAACAGGCCCTAAAAGCATTTGTGACAGTAAATATTACTTGTGAAGGTAATTGTTAGATCTTAGATGCATGCATGTTATGTAAGAGTAGTTGATGATGAACGAGTGTCGGTAAAATGCTATTCCAAATACAAGTTAGCGGTGAAATTTGAAAATATAACATTAAAATATGTTATTAAAAGATTAGGTAAGTAAAATAAACCCAATAAATGGGTAGATGGATTTTTTGTAGAGAGAACAAAAATTTATTCTAATCATATTGAAAAACTTAAAACAGAGAAATTAAGGGCTTATGAGTTATGACAGTCTCAAAACCAATTATAAAAATTAGGTTTTTTTTAGAGAAAGAAGAGAGAAGAGAATAACTAAAAGGTACTTAAAACACAAAAATTATGGTGAATAATATAATATTTTTATTTTTCTTTTTACAATAGTTCTAATTTTAGATTAATTATAAATAAATGAAAATTTGATGGATATATATTTCCCTCTAACATCCAATCAGGTCGTAAAGTGACTTACTCCACTATGGTAGGTGTAATTTCAACCAAAAAAGAGAGAATCACCCCTCAAAATTAATTTTATTCATAATTAATCAAAAATCAATTAATATAAAAAAAAAAACTAAAATACTGTATTATTCACAATAATTTTAATAATACTGCGTCAAATTCTAAAAGCAACTACAAAAAACACTATGTAAATTGCTAACAACAACTATATATAATAAGTACTAGATTAGAGGTTGTTCAAATTAATTAACGATTTATTTCAATATCATTCAACCAACCTTGTAATCGAATAGGATTTTGACCAAATATTAAAAATAGATTTATAATTATGTAAAACTGACATAAATATATTTTAGATTTATTAGAACCAACTCAAAACATATGACCTAAAATTGATCTGATGATCCGATGATTTTGCATTCTTGTATGCGGTGCCATGAAGGTGGATATATGCTATTTTCGAAGTGCTACACACAGGTGATTCCACAAATATGTTTGAGAATAGACATTACAAATCAATCGCATAAAATTTAGAATGAGACTTATGCCCATAAGTTGTTGCTAAAAGATAAAATGATATGTACCTATACATATACACAAGTCAAAAGTGATGCTAACCCAACCTATTGTAATAATGAATTAATGCCTAAATGGTAATGATTATATACAACGATAAATATGGTAAAATTGGTATAAAGAGGGCCAAGGGGTGACTAGAAAAAGTTCTGAACTACTTTATTTTTCAGCCTCTCAACAAGATATAACTATAATTTTATTTTTTAGTCATTATCTCTTCAATTAATTTTCAAAGTTTTCTTCTTGATTATAAAAAATTTCGACCTGTTTTACATTCACAGCTTACCTTTTTAGCTTCCTTCACCAAGATAAAAACAAATATAGTATGACTTTTTGGTCTTAGTTGTTTAAGTTTCTTTTAAGGTAAACACTCATTATAATGGCATTGTATTATTTCTAAAGTTAACTAGCTATAGCTAGGTTGTAACTTATAAGGTTGGTTTATTGCATCAATATTTGTAATGGGATTTTGCATTACAACAACTTTTGTTTACTAGAATTGAAGATTGAAATGCCAATTTCCTATTACTAATTAGTAGGGATGGGCATTGCAACAACTTTTTGGAATGTTAATAGACAAACCACTAACATACAACACAATTATTATCAATTCTCAAATGTCATGATTTAAAAATGGCAAATATTTAAAATTGATGAAGAATATACTCGCTAAAAAAACACGTTAAAGTGCTTTATACTTAGTTTCCTTGATTGATGAAAAATATAATCGCTAGAATTCTAGGAATGGGGGAAAGTTGAAAACCTAGAATTCTAGAAAGAGGGGAAAAATTGAAAGGAGAGAGATGGAGCGCATAAATGATTACAGTAAATTAAAAAGTTAAACAATAAATATACTCTCCAATACAAAAAACTAAAAATTAAAAAATTAAAAAGGGTCCAAGGGTCCAACCCGGGTCTACCCGAACCTGGACCCGGACCCGTACCTTTAGGGTTCAAAAAAATAGACCTTTACCCTTAAAAAAGAGTAGGGTCCAATAGGGTCCGAATATGGTCTTGGACCTTTTCCATCCCTACTAATTAGTTTGTTTTGCGTTAGGGTTGGCCCTAAGGGTGGACAAGAGGGGTTGTCGCTTAGGACTCCTTGTCAAAAGCAAAATTAATAGTTGTAGAAGGTCCATATAGATTATAAATTGCAAAGAAAAATAATCTTAATGTGTTTCGCCCAGGGCCCTTACATATCAAGGGCCGGCCTTATTTTGCGTGGTTAATATTATAATGGAAATATTTTGCATTAATGATATTATTACGATTTGCGCGTAGTCATACTTAACATAAACGATATTACGTGTAGATATTTGTTACACACCTACACTAAGAATGCATTCCTTAGTTTCCGGGCGGTCACATTTGTCAATCGGCGAAAGATTTCGGTACTTTTTTACTCCGTCAATGAAAGCAATCTACACAT
This sequence comes from Amaranthus palmeri, assembly GCA_019776075.1. Classification (NCBI taxonomy): domain Eukaryota; kingdom Viridiplantae; phylum Streptophyta; class Magnoliopsida; order Caryophyllales; family Amaranthaceae; genus Amaranthus; species Amaranthus palmeri. The sequence goes on along the minus strand of JAAKBH010000286.1, from coordinate 123,729 downwards.
ACTTCATTCAATGCTATCCGTCTAAGGTCTAACCGTCCAAATTATTATTAGTTAAATAATATCAAAATACTTTATTGTCGGTTTGTCATGTATAAAATTGTCTCATCATGAAATAAATTTATATAATTAATTTTTTTATTTATTAATTTTAAATATTGTAAATAATAAATTTGATACACAAAATATACATGAATCAGCTCAACAGAAACTATCTCACCATAAAACCATTTCATTTAAAAATTTGTGTTTTGTTATTGTTTCTTTAATTCAAATTGACTTTTAATTTCAGATAATCATGTTATAATTCATCACAAAGACACAAAATTACACGAAATTCAATAATTCTATAATTATATATTTTTTTGTCCGTTTATTTGCAATATTTTTATTTTATTTATTTTAATGAATTTATAATAATTTTATTTTAAAATATAACTCTACTATTTTTATATTTTATATTTTCTATCTTATTTCGAAATATCTCTTTAATTCCAACCATTGCACTCAATTTTTAAATTTTTATTTCTTAACTCAAAGAAAAACAGTTTTTTTTGTCTGAATATTGAAACAAAAAGCGTGATTATATTTAATTCACTAACGTCATTAGAAACAACCAAAGTGACGTCACGGACGTGACTTCACTAACCATCATAATAAGATTCTTAATTTCCCACTTAAAAATTTAACCATTTTATTTTAAAAAAAGACCATTGTTAATGTCAACACAACTAAAATGTTGGAATGGAATTGTTGTAAAATCAAACAAACGACACTTTATTTTTTAATGTAATTTTCTTAGTTTTTAGTTTTTGAAATAAAATTTTGACCAAAGTTTACTAGTCAAAATATTTTTTGCATAAATTATTAATGCACTACTATAAAATACAATTGAAAAACATATGGGTAAATAAATAAAAATATTTTAAATGAATATATTATAAAAAATTGTACTATTTTGTACCGCAAAAGTCAATCTTATAGGAATCGAAAATTAAAAAGTACATTTTTTACACTTGATTAAAAGTAGATCACTTTATTATAGAAATTATCATACTTTTTATAAATTATATTTCCAGCAGTCCTGCTTGAGTACTCCTCTAATTACAATTAGGGCCGACCGTAAGAAAGTGCAAGTCGTGCGTATGTCTAGAGCCCTAAAAAAGTCTACTTTTCAACTAATGCTAAGATTCAAACTTTTTTACTCCCTTCGAACCAATTTAATAGTCACATTTTCTTATTTGACAAATTCACATCAAATTGTCACATTTTTCTTTTTTGTCAATCTGTTTTTTACCTAAATACCCCATGTTCATATAAGTAAAGACCAAAATACCCTCACTTTTACTACTTACAATACTCCAACTACCACATTTACAATTAATTTAATCAATTGAAATACCCCAAACTACCTTTTTAATAAACCAACACCACCCTTCATAATTAACCGTGCCCAAGCAAATGGGACAACTAACTTAATTCGGAGGAAATATAAATTTAAGGGCTCATAATAATCTTTCGACCTCGAACCCTTAAAAACCTAAGGCGGACCCTGTGATAAATCAATAGAATACCAAATACTTGAACAATGCAGGTCACTTATGATAAGTTAGCAAGAGTAGTCATCACATTTTACATCATGGGTTGAATTCAAGATGATGTCATATTTGGCACATTATCAAGGCTACCTTTTACCCTCTTGTATCTATATATAACCATGGATAATTAGTTCATAACCAAAGAAATTAAAAGCTACAAAAAGAGAAAGAATATAGAGAAATTCACACATATATAAAATATAGAAAATAAAAATGGAAAATTCCAATAAATGGGAAAAAACTCTTGCACAATTAATTCAAGAAGAGAAACAAAAAGAAAATATTTTAGCTTGTTTAAAGTCGTCATCATCATCAATGGATTTTTTACCCATTTCAATAATTAATGATAGTATTAATAAGAGTATTAGAATTAATCCTTTAGAAGAAGAATTTGAAAGTTTTCATGATTATGATAATCAGGGTGATGATCATATTGAAAGTAAAACTAATAACATTATTGTGAATAAAAAAGAAGAAGAAATAAGGAGTAATTCAATAGAAGCATGGCTGCCAATAACAGAATCAAGGAAGGGAAATTTGTATTTTTGTATTTTCCATTTGGTTTCTTCTGGGCTTGGAATTCAGTCTCTTGCTCTTCCTCTGGCTTTTGCTACTCTTGGCTGGTAATTTACTTTTAATTGTTATTATGGCTCAGTTATAGTTTTAATAAGATGTCTTTATCAGGCGAGTTGTGTATCACTTATTTTTCTTTTTGAGGGTCAGACCTTTTCTATTTGGGGATATATTAACGACCCGTTTAGTTAGTGGTACTAACTGGTTGTATTGTGAATGATTTATCGTGTAAAATTTCATCAAAAGTTCCATATCATTTTCATGGTAATGAAACTTTGATCACAAAAAAAAACTTTTTGTTTACAGATTTCCATTACCACCTATACCACCTCTTCCGATGGTAATGCATTGGAATGAATTTTATGAAAAAAATGAGATGATTAAAATTAGACAAGCATAGTCATCACCAAAATCACACTAGTTTTTCATTCCCATTATTTACCACCATTTATTACCAACTACCAAGTACCAAATTGGTTGTAAGTGTTCACAATTCCTCTCTGTGTCTCTTTGAAGGGATATAGTTATGGTTTGTCGGCTACGTTTCTCTTTCGGATTTTAACCTAAATACTGAATTAATGACTAGGACTGTAATTAAGTATTACGAGTGATAATTTATCATTCTAATATTTTACTCTTCCCTTCCCATATAAAGTGTGACTCTTTAAAAGTAATAAAAAATTAAAATTATATTATTTGGGCAACACTTTTTGCTATCTGTATAGATTTATTATATCCTATTAAATATTTGTATACTTTTAAATTAATTTTTTAGATATGATAGTATAAGGTCATTGATAAATTTTAATATTTGTCTTATTCTTGCAACAATCAAAATCATGATTAATTTTTGTGCCAAATTCATAATAGGAAATTTAAGTGGACAAATGAGAATATACTTCTATATAGTTTTCAAGCATTTATTAAAAATTTTTTTAAAAAAATCTTTAATTTTTGTCCAATCAAAAAAAGAAAAACGGTCAAACCAAATTATTCCAAAGATTAGAATTTGAATTTAGATTTAGAAAAAAGACCAATACGTGTAATAGACTAATAGAAAAGACAATATTACACCACAAGTTGCAAATTGAACTCTTATAAACACAAGAAACAATAATAGTATACTCGCTTCTTATTATTACTAATTTTGCTAATAATTATTCTTGTGAGAGATCGTTTTTGGGTGAGATGACTTTAAAATAAGAAATACATATATTCATAATTGTGTTAGTTGAATTATTTAGTCTATATATAAAGAGTGTCTAACGGAAAAACTGTCTCACATAAGAATTTGAGGAATTTTTGCTTACTTGTATTAAGTTGCATTTAATATAGAGTTGATGAAAAGTGGTTCAAAAGAAAAGGTATTATTAAAATTATAGTAATATAAAGTTGATATAAATTATTCAAAAAAAAAAGTTGATATAAAATGTGGAGAATAAAGCGAGATTAAAAAAAAATAAAAATCAACTCTAAAGTCATATTTAACGATTGTGAGGCTTCATGATCGAATGGTACGAATATGGAGTATTAATTTTTTATATACATCTTTAAAATTGTATTGCTTATTGGCTAACCATTATTTTTTTTTCTTAATTTTACAAATCATTTTGCTTGATTTTGGAATTTAATCTCACATGATGGACTTTTTGAAATAGACTAAAATAAAAATATGAGAATTAAAAAAAATCAATTTTAAAATATATTAAATTTTATAATTGAAGTTGAATAAAAAATTCATATTGTAGTATACCTTCTTGTTCTTGATTGTATTTATTGTGCATTTTAAAGAGAACTATAATTGCAACTTGCATGTACTATTTGCAGAAGATTATATTTGCAAACTAAATTGAAAATTGATAATTAAAGCTTCACATTATAATATATTTCTGAAAATATTTTTTTTATTTATTAGTCAGTGCCCAAATATTTCGTTCGAATACAATTAAATTGCGATATCCTAACTGTTAAGGAAACCAACTCAACCAAAAGCTTAAGCTGATGGTTGAAGCCCCATAATATTAATATGGTATATACTCTAACACGCCCCCTCACACGAGAACCCTTTGGGTTAGAAATGTAGATGCAACACATACTTTCCTCATACTTAGTGCTAAATATGAGGGGTGGTTGAGATTCGAACCCATGACCTCTCGTTACGTTGGCTTCTAATACCATGTTAAAAAACCAACTCAACCAAAAATTTAAGCTGATGGTTGAAGCCTTATAATATGCTATATACTCAAACACTAACTATATACTCAAGTCAAATGACTAACTAAATTCTAATGGCTATTCAATTTATTAGGAATACATTGTACTACCTCCGTTCCAAAATACTTGCAACACTTACCATATTAGGAAATTTCAAATTACTTGCACCATTACTATTTTTGGCTAAAATAATCTACTTGTTTTATCCTCACTTTATTCCTACCCTACTATCACCATCAATCATACATCATTCCATTAATTATTTAATATACCCACAAGTCACAACCACTATCTACTTATAATAATTTTTTTTATTTTTATCCTACATATCACCAACAATCATACATAATCTCTACTTTTACCATACTGATTTGACTTGCCTAAATTCCTGTGCCCAAACTCAATAGTGCAACTAAAATGGAACGGAGGTAGTATATGTACGTAGTACGTAGTATTTGGTTGTTGACTAACAATGGACACATGTCCAATCTAAATATACTCCTCAGTGGCTCAGTGGGTAAATATTCCAAATGTGAAAATTATATTCTTGATAGACAACATGATTTTTAGTAACTATTGATATAAATTGTTTGATTTGAACCCAGAGGTCCCTGGCGTTACTTGTAGCATCTTGCATGCCCTACGTACATACCAGGACTATTCCTATTCTCACTGTCTTGTCATGTTCGATAATAACCACTAATCTTACAACGTCTAAGAATTAGAGAGATTGACTAACAGTATATATATAGTGAATTAATCTTATAATTAATTGATTTTAAGATGAAATTAGATCAAGTTTGTTTGTAGTCAACTTTACTCTTGATATTGTTCTGATAAACATTTTATTTATATATGTGATATTGTTTTCAGGGCTTGGGGAATTACATGTTTATCAATTGCATTCATATGGCAACTCTACACCATTTGGGTTCTTACTCAACTCCATGAATCTTCCTCTGGACATCGATACAGTCGATACCTCCAGTTAGCAATGGCAGCATTCGGTTAGTCCAATAACTATGATTCCAATCCCTCGTAATTAATACTCCCTCCAATTCACAGCTATTGTCCCATTTAGTTGAGCACTGATATTAATTAAGAGTGGGATAGTTGGAGTACTTTAATTGATTAATTTAATTGTAAAGGTGGTAGTTAGAGTATTGTAAGAAGTAAAAGTCAGCGTATTTTAGTCATTACTTGTGTGAACATGAGATATTTAGGTAAAAAATCATGACTAAAAATAAAAATGAGACATTGGGGTGAACTTACCCAATAAGGAAATGGGACAGTAATTGTGAATTGGAAGGAGTATAATTAAGTTCTTATTTATATTATCATTAAAACAACTAACGAACTTTATAATTGTGTAATTAAGGTCTAAAGCTGGGGAAAATTTTGGCACTATTTCCAGTAATGTACTTATCAGGAGGAACCTGTGTAACACTTCTAATAACAGGTGGTGGAACAATGCAAAATTTATACAACATATTATGTGATAATAATCAAATTTGTGATCCAAATTCAGTAACAAGTGTAGAATGGTTCATGGTATTCATTGGCTTAGCCATTGTTATAGCCCAGCTCCCTAACTTGAATTCAATGGCTTGGGTGTCGCTAGTTAGCGCGATCACAGCCATGGTTTACTGCACTCTGATTTGGGTTCTGTCCATCTGCAATGGTAGAATCACAGGGAGTAGTGACCGGCACTCGAGTCAGGGGTCGGAATCTGAGTTTAGGCCATTGATGGATGTTGTATCTGCAGTTGGAATTGTTGCCCTGTCTTTTAGAGGACATAACCTTGTGCTTGAAATTCAGGTATGTTCTATATCATATATCATATGGCTGTTTTCTCCCTTTAAAATTCATGTTTTAGATCACGTTTGTTTTTTTTTTACAAATTCAGGAGGAACCTGTGTAACACTTAGCAAGTGGGAACAGCTATTTTAACCCTGTTTGACCTGTTCGCAGTTACTAAGTGCGAACAGACACTTGATTTTTTTTGAGCAGTTTATTACTGTTCGCATTTAGTAAGTGCGAAAAGACCCGAACCTGTGCTCTGGGGTATCAAACGCTTATATTTGGAATAAGTTTGATTTGGGTCTTATTGCATGTTTTTTTTTTTTATTTAGGCTCTTATCTATTTCAAATTTTCACAAAATACCGGGTTCATCCTTAAACTTGTCAAGGGGCCCGCAATGTTGGGCTCGTGTCCATTATCTTTTTTTTTTGGAAAAGGCCAAAGCCCAATAAAAATAGTTTATTGCAAAAATGTCATAATTGTACCAATGTGTTAAATGCTAGTACTACAAGACAAAATAAAACTCGATTTCTGTCCCACAAAAGGCTTCTAGTGCGTTCACTAAAAATTGTTTTGGCCTTTTCATATCCTTTCATCATAAGTCATAGGTGAACAAATTGGAAGATAATTTAGTGGGAGTTCAAATATCATTTTCATTAAAAAACCAATGTATTCTCGAGTTTTAAACTTCTAATTGTTGATTAAAATAGTTGTCATTTATTTTATAAGAAAATCGTTTTATACTTCTATATAGTAAGATAAATGCCTTTGATGTTTCAACCATACAAATTTGTTCGAGTAAACAAACTCTATATTCGATTGTAGTGAATTGTAAACTTACATAGCATTACTTAATTGGTTTTGTTTTCAAAATGGGTCTAGAATGAATCATGGTTTGGGTCCGAGTTTGTAAGTTATGTTTGAGTCATGATAACATTAGTTTAAGATTCAAATCTGATTAGTTTTATTAGACTCAAGCTCGATACAAACACTTACTTTTAAGCTAAGATTGACTTTGAGACTAATCCAACCTGATGTTGAATCCATGACGACCACTAGGTGCAACAGATGACCAACTAAACCAACTAACAATCACTCGAACAAACCCCCATATATTTCAATAAAGTGCTACGTTTTCTAACTATCTGTATTATTGTTTTTAAGTAAAAAACTTACATATTTGAGTCAAATGGTGCAATCTTATAGGGACAGAGAGAGTATTATGAAACATTGAATCATCACTAAAATTCATGATGAATCCTGAATTCCAATACCTAATTGTGATTTTCCAGGGGACTCTTCCAGCAAGCATAAAACATCCAACCCACAAAACAATGTGGAAAGGAGTGAAATTTTCATATGCACTAATAGCTATGTGTTTGTTCCCCATAGCCATTGCTGGATATTGGGCGTATGGTAACTTGGTAAGTCCCAAAAACTTACCAAAATTTAATTAATCTCTCCGTTTCATTAAATTGGTTACGTTTAAAGAGAACAAAACTCAAACAAGCTTTTTCATGAATATATAGTATATGTTAAAATATATTCATATATAATCATGTCAGATTTGTCTCGATGTATATAATATTCTTTATTTTCAGATGGTTGATCGAGGGATGCTAAATACATACGCACAATTTCACCGAAAACAAGGCTCAAAGGTTCAGCTAGCCATAATGTACTTCTTCCTCATCATAAACAGCTTATGCTCATTCCAAATTTACGCAATGCCAGTTTTCGACAACTTTGAGCTGCGTTGTGTTAGCATCACTAAGAAACCGTGTTCGTGGTGGCTAAGAGCAGGGCTAAGGATATTTTTCGGAGGGTTAGTGTTCTTCATAGCAGTCGCGGCTCCTTTTCTACCCCAACTAGCACTTTTAATCGGAGGGATCGCGTTGCCAGTTACCTTTGCATACCCATGTTTCATGTGGATCTTCATCAAGAAACCCAAAAAATTTGGGACAGTTTGGTTTACCAACTTAATTCTTGGTAGCTTAGGAATTTTGCTTAGTGTATTATTAATCATATCTGCTATATATAATCTTGTAACCAAGGGTATTTCTGCTAATTTCTTTCATCCTAAACCATAGTTTACGAAATCATGTATCGATCTATCTTAATGAAAAATTTTCAAAACAATGTAGTACTATAGCATAGTAGTGTAAAGCCGAGAGTCGATATGGGTATGGTCTGCCGTCTTTCAATCCTCTCTGAACCCAGATCATAGATTCTAAGAGCGGAATACACAAGGTATGATTATGATGATAACATAGTAGTGTTATAGTATTAGTACCTTAAGTATAATAATAAACAAGAAAATCTAGGAACTTGAAATTCTGCTTTCTTCTTCCTAGGACAATATTTGCACATTTCTGTATTTCCCAATCTCAAGGCTATATCCCAACTTATCAGCAGCAGGCACATGGCTTAATTTAATAGGCTCCATACTCGCCAAACAGAGCAACCAGAGCTTTTATATCGTTCATGGACCGACATTTCAGCAGATACATCCCCTCTAACCAATACAGAAAGAAACATAAATGCACACAAATATTTGCAGAGCTTTAGATCAAGTTCCAAGATATTTTATTAGTCTTCAGGTGTTCCTATTTTCCTATAAAAGGGTGGGCAATTCTCAAATGATCATCATCAACAATTGAATTACATCTATCTTTAAATTCCCTCACTAAATCACTTAGAAAATTCTTGGTATTTTTGACAGATCAGTAAAAATGTCGAATCCATATCAATCCGAGATCACTGAGACCAATGCTAAGGAACGTGGTCTCTTTGATTGCTTTGGAAAGAAGGACGAGGCGCCAAAAGAGGATGTTGTTGTGGAAGATAAAGAAAAGCTCCAACGATCAAACAGTAGCAGCTCTAGCTCAGTATGTACTCTCTTCCTTTTATGTTTTCGGTAAAATGTTTTCAATATGTCACAACTCACAAGGCTAGAAGCGAAGTCTTGAACTTTTAGGCAAACCCATGATTCTAATGTATTGTTTTTATATTGAATTACAGTCAGAAGAAGAGGTGGAGGAAGATGGGGTGAAGATAAAGAGGAAGAAGAAGAAGGGACTAACAGACAAGATCAAGGAAAAGCTTCCGGGTCACAAAGAAGATGAAGCTGCTGCTGTTCATGAAAACGATCATAACAATAATCATCATCAGCAAGCTGAAAACCCAGAAGAGAAGAAGGGTTTTCTAGAGAAGATCAAAGAGAAGTTGCCGGGGCATCACAAGGATGAGGCTGTTCCTCCTCAGCCTCCAGTAGCACCTCACTGTGGAGCGGATGGACACTGTGGAGGAGCACAGGAGCCTCAGGAAAAGAAAGGGTTTTTAGAAAAGATTAAAGAGAAGCTTCCTGGTGGACATAAAGATGCTGATGAAACCAAGAAAGATCATTAATTTGATTGACTTTGATCCATGGTAGTTTGCTTGTAGTTTATGTCTTAGAGTCTGTTAAGGCCATCTTTGTTTTCTGCAGTTTCTGTTTTCCCTCGGCTTTTCTGTTTCTTTGTTTCATATTGTAAGATGATTATGTTTGGTTCCAGCTTCTGTATTTGTGACTAGTTCATGAAATGTTTCGGAGATTTGAATTACATTGTTTTGGTTAGATCTGATCATATCGCAAGGCCATCTTTTCCTCGTTCCTATTGTTGATCATATATTGTTGGGATTAAGTCTTTGGTATTGTTATTATACATATTGTCGGTCTCAAGTCAAACTGACAATATATTTTTAAAAGAGTGTATAGGACAGAAGACTGATAAATCTGACGGCTTGGAAGATATTTATGTCAATCAAGTGAACATGCCTACGTTTATAGGCCAAAAAAGTGGCCGAAAAAGCAGCGCATTGATATCAGATCGGGTCTCAAAGTCTGCCTAAATACAAGAAACTGGGGAACCAGGCTATGATCAATATCAAGGCCGGAGACAATAACCCAATAAAACTAACCTCATGAATTGAACACGCCCACACAAATGGTTCGAATTAAGTTTAAGCCATACTTGATCAGCTCAATAGACAGGATATTTTACTTAGCAAAGTGAAAATCAATAAATTTCCTTGCATAGAAACTTGTTTTCAGTACAATTTTAAACCAACAGAATCATGTGTTAGTATGTGCCTTCTCTTAACTTAGGAATAGTTAAGCTAAGCCTTCCCGATTCCCATGATCATAGTCATCTCTTTGATTTCGACATTAAAGCTATCTTAGATTTCTAATTGACTAATCATGTATCGAAAAAAAGGGGCTAAAACATTCAATAAATTCATTCATAAACACAAGAACGTAGCAAATTAACGGGTTTACCAAGGTGAGTGCCACGGAAAGTAACAGGGCATCTAACATGTTTGTAGAACTTGGATTTAACAAGTCTCCCTAAAATGTAAGCTCTTGATCGGACAGTGAATGTTAAATTCAGTCCCACATTTAGTTTTTCAGTATGCAAGTTATTACCTACTGTCCTTGCATTCGATACAACCGACATTCCGCCGTAGAGAGGGATTTGATGTCCATGAACTACTGTGGTAATGTTTGAATGACTCCTCCTTTTCTGGTAAAACTTCTTCATCTATAAATTTACACATTTGAAAGTGTTTTTAATAGAGGGTGGTAGAAGTAGAAGAAAGAATAGGAATCTATATAGCACTATGTAAAAATTCTAATACGACTTGAAATTCAACCAGAAATTAGTGAGATAATCTAACAATCCCGCAACTCAAAAATAATCCGACCATAAGGAACCGCAAAATGTGGGTCAAACCCAATAGCGACCAGACACATTTTAACACGTTTACGAATTTCAACAATTTTTGGCTTATACCTAATATATATCCAATCATTTTTTGTGTTTTGGGTTAGAGTTTTAAAACTGAAACCCAAATGACTCTGTCCATCTCAAAAGCGACCCTAACAACGGATCTAACTGGTCTAAAGTCAATAGTATAATCCGGCCATAGTGAGAACAAAAAAGTGAGATTTACTTGGCTACAAAATTGTTATAAACCAAACAATCTCTAAGTTAAGATAACATTGACAATAAAAATCTCCTTGGAATTAGTTTTTATTCATGTGACTTGTAAAAGTTGCCTAAAATATAGAAAGTCCAAGGTCACAGCTCATGGTCAAGGAATTCGAAGGAAAAACTATGAAAAACAAAAGCTTTTTCCAATAATCAAAGCCTAGATTAGTGTATAAACAACTAATATTAGAATTTTACAATAAACAAGAATGAAGGACCTACTCAAACCTAGTCAAGTCACAGATACCTAAATTGCAAAAAGTTTTGAGATGATGCGACGAGGTTGGCAACCACCCTTTGACGTTGCCTAAATATAACCGTGATTTACTTATAAAAAATTATACTCCCTCCTATTCACCTTAAGTGCCCCGTTTCCTTATTGGGTCAAGTCACCCTAAATGTCTCATTTCTATTTTGGGCATGCTAACTTTACCAATTTATCCCTACTAAACTTAACTTTTTTACACTTTATACCTACTAACCCCACTTTACACCTATAAAAATTAAAAAACTCTACATTTTTCTCTTACACATGTGGTCCCATTTGACTCTCCTTAAAATCCGTGAAAAGTCAAATGGGACTCCTATGATGAATAGGATGGAGTATATAATAAGTAACTATTTGGCGACCGCCCTTCTCATTGCCCTCAACAACATAAGCTGGGTTGTCACTAGATTGTTGCCCCGGCTTGGCTATGAACTTTTGCTTGTCGCTATCCAAGTCAGCGCTAAATTAAATTGGACGTTAGCATCTCGCCACAAATTTAGCATTGACTTGGATAGCGAGGGGTTAAAGTTCATCGTCATGCCATCATTAAAGGCGTTTTGCCTCTGCTTAGCAATGTCATGCGTCGTTGCTATTTGTGTGTGTTTTTGTAGTCGTTGCTTAGCAATGTCATGCATCTCGCCACAAATTCAGCGTATCGCCTATGGTTTTCCAGGAAATAGGAACATCTTTAAATCATTTATTTATTTAATACTTGTGTCAAGCTGAAATGGTGCGAGTATAATAGAATGGAGGGGGTATATAACAAATATAACTTGATAGAATCATAAGAGAATGGGTACAAAAAATAAGGGCATTAAGCAAAAAAGAAGACAAAAAAAAAGAGATGGGAATAAGAAGTATACTTGTCCGGAAGCAACATTGAGTTGAAAGTAGGACAATTGAAGAGGAGTAGAAGTGACATGAACTCCAAAAAATGTGGCAGGGTTTGTGTATGATATCTTCACCGTTGAATTTACTGACAGCATATCTGTCGGCACTCCTGTGCTATCCATTCCTGCTTGTATTGTAAAATCCAGAAACACCATATTCTACATTTGAAAAACATCATTTTATTCTATTAATCTTTATTATTAATCAAACATTGAGAATTTTAATACACTTTTTAATCACAAATAATATTAATTTTATATAATTTTTAATTATGCATAATTAGATATTCAAAATTGAATCTTGTATTTAATTTATACAGCCCTAGGGGCTGTATATAAAAACAAATCTTGTATCTAATTTTTCTAATATAATGGTGTTTCTTGGGGTTTGGTTGTAGTTTTGTGCACCTTAATGGTAACTTTGTAGCCCATACGGTGGCTAGGTGGGATTCAGGCCTTGTTTGTGAAAGAAGTTTTATGGAGCCTTTCCCCGAGATTTGTTGATTTTGGCCGAGCATGATATAAAATCTCATCCAGATTTTATTTTAAAAAAGCAAATTAAAATTAAACCAAAATCAAATTATTCTCAAATTCACAATACAATAGTTAATAAATTCTAAAAAGATAGAGTATAATTCTAATTCAATTTTAGTAATTAACCCAATATAATTATGGAGGATTGGATTGTGGGGCTGTGGATTGTGAGCAACAACAGTGCAGTGGTGGCGGTAGTATCGGCAGCAGTGGCTGTGGGCCGGCTACGAGCAAGCGACAAGCCGACAACAATAGTACTTGATAACTTGAGAATTTTGAAACAAAGATTGGGAGGAGGAAGAGTTTAAAATTGGGGAATTATGGAAACTAATAGTCATTAATTTCCTTCCTTTAATAGTCATTAAGGTAATTGCTCTTATAAAGTACTTCCTCCGTTCCATAATACTCGCTACATTTTCCATTTTGGGAAATTTCATATTACTTGCTACATTTTCTTTTTTAGTAAAAAACCAATCATTAAAGTTATACCTATTCTTATTTTTATCCTACTCTATATCTAATACTCCTATTTTTCTTTTTCATTTTTCAACAAATAATATTAAAAAATTCCAAAAAAGCAACTTTCCACCTATTGCTCATCATTGTACAAGAACTTCTTAATCTTCGTGCCCATGCAATTGTAGCAAGTAAATCAGAACGGAGGAAGTATTAATTATGTTAAAGTTTTAAATTAACAAATGTGAATGTTGTAGCCTAGTGGTAAGGAAGTGGGATTAATTTTCTATATTTGGCAATAGGTTATGAGTTCAAGACATACATGTTACTTAGTTGATTTTTTTTGATGGAGTTGCATATTTGGCAATAGATCATGGGTTCAAGACATACATATTACTTTCTTGATTTTTTTAATGGGGTTGCATATGCAACCCCATCACCTAAGCTAGGTCCCCCACTGGTTACCACTCATTTATATCAAGTAACAAATTCCCCTCTATGATTAAGTATTTCCCTCTTACATTTTAATATCAAACAACATATAACTACAACCTATACTTTTACCCTTACTTTTCTTTATCATTTCTCTTTCCATAACATTTTATGTGCTCTCTTTATATTAGTCAATGATTCTATTGTTTATTTAACTTGACACATTTAATATAATCTTCGTCTTATCCACACATCTGCTCTAGTGCATAATACCAATTTAAAGACATTTTTTAATTTCCTACCAATTGTCTATGGGGCAAATTTTATTGGGCAAATTTGGTGAGATATATGGGTAACAATTAGTTTAATGTCATTATTAACCCTTTTATGCGCGCTTTTAGTAAGACAAAAACATTCTGTTAGGATTTATTTAAAAGTACTATCTAATCCAATAGTTGATGACAAGACTAAAAGGGGTCAAACCCATGAGGTCATGAAGTGGGACTTGTTTAATATGCGAGTCATGACTCATGAGTCACAGGATACACCCAGTTAACTCAGTGAACTCGAACCTCAAAACTCAAAACCCAGTTGTTCTTTGACCAGTCCACCTGACGAGTAAGGTTAAAAGATCCCAACTTTAAACGAAAATGAACAGATGATGATTGCAGTCTACAGATATTACACCACCATGTTTCCTCCGTTCTATAATACTTGCAACTGATAATGACATTTTCCCACATAACATATCACACTCAGTAGCAAGTATTATATTGAAAGGGACGAAATATCTTCCAATTTGCTAATGCATGCACCTAAGAGCTAAGAAGTTGAGACACAACGTCATTTTGAAGGGCATAAATTGCGAGTTCACTCAGTAAGTCTAACGAGTTTGACTTAATCAACCACTGTTCACACCGTTCATATTGTAAAATGATAAAATTATTTGATCGTACCAAAATTAGGCCATTACCCAATAAGGAAAAAACCCAAACAAATTTTATATTTTGATTCATAACATTTATACTACTCATTTGTTATTTTGAGTTTTCTTATTATCCTAAAAAAAATATTTCTATTTATATTTTAAATTTTTTACAAAAGAGAAAATCATTCATTATGATTTTTTTTACTTACTTTTTAAAACATTTTTTAATAATTATAGTACACTAACTTTATTTAAATATTTTTAACATTTAAATTCGCATTTTCCATTCACTTCATTATCTATAATTTTTCCATTCACTTCATTAAAAAAAATATAATTTTTAAATTTTGGTGAATATTCCTATAAACATTGATAGGAAACAGAGCGCTACTTATCTTAAAATTCTAACAACCCATATCAATTGCTACCTTAATCAACCATCTAATACATTCAACTACATCTATCAATTGCTACCTTTTTTTAGAAATTAATGTCTATCTATCGTATTTTTAATGTCTACTTACGTTATCTTTAATACTTACTCACCATATTCTTAATACCTACTTTCAATATCTTAAATTTCTACTTACATTATTCTTAATGACAACTTACAGTATCTTAAGTATAATAGGTCGTTCCAATTAGAGACGGTGTCTCACAAGAAACATTTAGACTCATTGAGTCACAAAACGAGTCAACACCGAGTCAAAAAAATGCAGAAACAGGGCAAAAAACAGAGAAATAGAAAATTGCAAAAGGAAAAAAGGGTTTTACCTTGACAATAACATGAGGATGAAAAGACTTGCTAGCACCCCAAAGAATCAACGAGAACAAACTAAACAAACCGAAAAACGACACCAAAAAACAGGCAACATAAAACCTTTTAGAAGGCCCATCTCCATCACCATCTTCATCGTCATTATCTCGACCCAAATCCCCATTTCTGGGTTCATCAACCGCACCGGAATAATCCAATCTCCTACCCCCATAAATCCTTCTCCACCCACCACTACGGTGGTACTGCTGTTTAAGCGACGAAGAAGAGAAGAATCTAGAAGTGGAAGATTCTCTGGAATGGTGAATCGGAGAACAATGGTAATGTTGTCGAGTGGGAGAAGCAAGAGGGGAGAGTGTTCCGTAAGAGAATTTGTCTAAATCTTGTTGGGAATGGGATGGAGATTCAACGTAGTAAAGGGGTCTTGTGGGTCTAGAAGTAGGTGATCTTGGAGGGCTGATTGTTGCCGTGCTGGTTACATCTGAGTCTGTTTTTGCGTGCATTTTGAAAAATGTTTCTGGGTTTTGAGGATGATTGAATGCAGGGGAAGGAGATGAAGGATGAGTTTTGAACGTTAAGGGAAATGAAGATGAGAAGGGAGAAGTGTAGGGACTAGGGAGTAACTTTTGCGTTTTCCTAGGAATTGGATGGAATTATGGATGGTGTTGGGGGCTACGAAAATGGTAAATGCGCCTGCTATTAGTTGTTTGTGTCTTTTAAATAGAAGTATGTTTTGAATAAAACCACTACTGAGAAAATCTGTTTATCGAAATGAATCAAATAAAATCTCATTTGATTATGTTTTAACTTATATATTACGAAAAAAAGAGAACTAAGTGAATAGTGCTTATATTTTCAATGTTACGACTATATTGTAAAGGATAAAGTATATTTTGCAAGTACTTCCTTTGTTTTGAAATACTCGCTACATTTTGATTATGTACATTATTCATCGTTCAAGCTTATTTTATATATTGTGATTAATGTGTAAATCAAATGGGATCTTGTTTGAATCATCTAATCGCATACTTTCATAATACTCTATTGCTTTGTTGAGGTCGTTTTATCGTGAGACGATTTTAATGGATAAAAAGTAAAATGTAGCAAGTATAATGGAACAGAGAAAGTATACAATTTGTAAACAACACAATACAAGGGGCTCAAAATACAAAAAAATAAAAAATAAAAAATACAAGGGACAAATATAGATATTTTTTCACTAATTCTCTATTGCTTTGTTGAGGTCGTTTTATCGTGAGTCGATTTTAATTGGTTCAATTCAAACTATTTTTTTAAAATTGCTTCTTGTTATAATTTATGTGTTTTTATATAATGTGCCCTTTGAATGGATTTGTTTTACAATGAGATAATATCATACAAGACTGGCTGATATTTTCTGGGTGGAATAGGAAAATAAATAGATGAGATGAAAATATAAGTTAAATATATCAATATGTTTTATATTAAAGAGTATGAATCATAGTAAACAAATATTGCAATACCCATAAAGATATAAAAAAATATACTTCCACCGTTTCATAGTTGATTCAACATTAGGATTTAACACAGTTTATTCATCTTATTAATTTTGGAGTTAGTTTTTAATCTATAAATTAATACATAGTACTCATGCGGAACTTTATTGGATTCTTCTAAATGCAAATATCAATATTATCTATTTTTATATTGTTATTAATTATCATATATGATTATTAATTAAAGATATTAAGGTCGAATTTCTGTATAAGAGTAAGTAAACAGTCAAACGTGACAAGTATTTTGAAACGGAAAAAGTAACAAGATCAATTACACTATAAAAAAATATTGCACAACAAAAAGCATGTAGTGAATTTGTCATTAAAAATGACATTTGATTTGAACATGTTTATGGGTCCAAATTGATTTTCGATTTGATTTAATATGATTGTTTTAATGTAAATCAATCACGATTTGATTTATAGTAAAAAATTAAAAATTTATGAACCATTCAACTCTCTATTAATTCTGATATAATAGCTAAAATGGTCAAATAAATTGATTTTATCAATATTTTTTAAAATCATATCTAAAATACTACAACTCATTTAAGTAGATATGAAATGGATGTAAACTTAAAAAGATGTGGTCTAAAATTTTTGTTTTTTGAGTTTGGTGAGGGGTTTAATGCTTTTAATGCTAAACTGATAAGATTGTAGGAGTATATGTGTATTGTGTATGTATACTGTATCTGTATAGTATGTCTGCTAGGAATGTGAATACGTGATCTGTATTCCATTTTCCATTTTTGGTTGATTCTTTGGTTTTGTATGCAAATTTGGTCCATGGTTTAATATAGAGTGGTCATTGCTTTTTTAGAGCTACTTGTTTACGTAGTTGGTCGATGGTTTAATGTTCTACGCAATTATTTACTTACCTTTTTAATAGTGGTATATCTTGATCTATAATTTAATTAAAAAATAGTATATTTTGTATAAGACCGCCTACCAGTGAGACTATTTTGGCTTTCTACACGATGGGCGAAAAAACAAATAATTTGTTGATTGAATTAAATTGATGGTAATGAGCTTAATTGAATTGAACAATACTAAACTAAATAGTGTTAAATATACTAGTACAAGATACTACTACAGAATAGGACTTATAATCTAGATAGGTAATTATAGGCAAATTACAAATTGTTATGAGATGGCCGATATATTTTATGTATTGGTAATAGCTCAATTAATACGAAATATAAATATATAAATCTTTTAATTTTAGGTTGTTTCACATAGTTGTTTGAGCCAAATAGGTTGTAAATTCAACCATTAATTGCAAATTGTAAGGTAGATGCCTAAATGAGCTACAGCCTACAGGCTTTAGCATATATACTGACAGTTAGGCTTTGGCACCATTTGCACAACCTACCCCTGATAACAACCGGGACCATACTTGATTGACATTCATCAAAGTTACTCTTATTTAAAATAGATCCGACGATACAATATTTAATTATCCGATTTGTAGCCCTTTTTTATATATGACTTTGAAAATAAATTTATAATTATGTAAAAATTAATGTGAATACACGACTGAATTTTTAACTAACATAAAACCGATCCAATAATTCGAATGAAGGTCATGTGTCAATACACTCATACATACTGCCTACTGGACCTTTATTTAAATTTCTTTATAGTTTCGTTTTCTGATACAGTTTGCGCTATCTGTTAATTGCCCATGTTGTGGGGATCAAAAAAAAGTATGTGCACAAAAGTAACTTGGGCTTTTGTTCAAGAGGTAACGTGGATCGCCAAAATCCAATAGCAATAGTTTTCTCATTTAACATTTTCATTATGATACAGTTTTGAAAAATTGAAAAGGATAAGCAAAAAAATAAAAAAAAATCAATAAATAAAACGTTTTTGAAACTTTATCCCAAAATAAGCACTTTTTCTCCTAAGCTTAGGTTCGGACCGGTTCGCTGTTACTAACAGCGAACAAGCTGAAAAAAAGCCATAAACTTGTTCGCTGTTACTAACAGCGAACAAAATAAATTGGTCAAATAAAAGTCAATCTCAAATTATGTAGGATAAATTTAAAAAAAAAAAATAATAATAGAGGTGTTCGCTGTTATTAACAGCGAACAAAGCTAATGACAAAGTTACAGATATTGTCTCCACTTACTGCTTCAACTTCTTCAACAAATATTCAGCTGGGTTCTTCCCTTTCTGCTTCTAATCTTAACCAAACATGGTCTTCTCCAAACAATACTTTTTGTCTCCGTTTTATTTCTATAAATTCAACTTCTTTTTCTTTGTCCATTACTTATGATTCTATTTCAATTTGGTCAATTTTAAACACTGTTGATCACCCAACTGATGCTGGAACTGTTTTATGGCAATCAAACACTTCAAATTCTGGAGTTTCACATGCAACTCTTGATGATTCCGGTAATTTTTCACTTAGAAATAGGTCAAATTTTGTTATTTGGTCCACTTTTGATCACCCAACTGATGCAATTGTCCCATCACAAAATTTTACAGTTGGGATGGTTTTATCATCTGGTTTGTACTCTTTTTTTCTTAAAGAGAACTGGCAACTTGACTTTACAATGGAATAATGATATTGTGTATTGGGGTTTAGGGTTGAATGATGATGATGATGATTTAGGGAAAATGGGTATTGTTGGTGAGAGATGAGAAGATGAAAGGGGAAGTTGCAGAGGAAGCCATTTTTGTTCGCTTTTATGATAGATGGTGTTTGTTCGCTGTTATAAACAGCGAACACACATTAAATTTTTTTTTTTTTTTAATTTCTCTACCATTATTTAAGATTGACTTTGATTTGACCAATTTTAATTTGTTCGCTGTTACTAACAGCGAACAAACCCAATGCCTGTTTTAAAAAAAGCCCCTTGTTCGCTGTTACTAACAGCGAACCGGTCCGAACCTATGCTCAGGGAAAAAAGTGCTTATTTTGGGATAAAGTTTCAAAAATGTTTTATTTATTGATTTTTTTTTTATTTTTTTGCTCAATCATTTCAATTTTTCTACAGTTTTTGGCCTAAATCATCATCATCATCAATCTAATATCCCGTCGGTAAACAAGGTCTAGGTGAGAAAAGATGACAGAAGAGAAGAATGCGGTCATTTTACCCCCCAAAACAGAAAGAATCCTACATAAAGAGGGTTTGGAGTGACATGATTGCCTCAGAGTAAAGCTACCTGCACAAAACACCATTTGTAAAACAGTAAGTCTCATGGGAGACGGTCTATTCTATAGACGGAATCCATGAAGCCCAGCCCAAAATATAACATAGTATATTTGGGGTTATAATAAATTATTTGGGTTATAATAACTTATATTTGGGGTTATCGAATAGTATATTCGAGATTATAATACCTTACATTTAGGATTATAACATAATATAATTGATATCATAATAAAAAAAATCAATTAAGGGAAATGGGCTGGCTCAATTTTGTGGTCTATCCTATAGACCGTCTCTTGTGAGATTTTGTGTTTGTAAAAAACCAATTCTGAAACAAATAATAAATACGATGGGTAAGAAGACAAAATGAATAGGTAAACGCCAACTAGACATTAGGCAAGAAAGACAACTAATTAAACTATTAATAATCTAGCATGTGAATTTGCCGTTTTCACCTATTCATATCCCTAATCAGGTCCTCGCAGATGCAATTCACTTAAGTCATTCTTAATTTGCTCCACCCACGTTTTCTCAGGTCTTTCTCGACTTTTCTTAGCCTCCACTATTATACTTTTTTATCCTTCTAAAGGGGAAGCTACTAGCCTTCTTTTCACATGTCCAAACTCCAAACCATCTTCGCCTACTTTTACGCATCTTAGCCGATAATGGTACAACACCTAACTACTCTCTAAACTCCTTGTTCTTGATTCTATCCTTATGTTGCCGCACATCCGCCTCAGCATTCGCATCTCTACTACTTTCATCTTTTGTTCATGAATCTTCTTTACGGGCCAACACTATATCTCATAGAGTAATGCTGGCCTAATGGCAACTTTAAAAGTAATCGATTTTTTGTTAGATACAAAAAGTAATCACGTATTTTTAATACAAACATAGATGTTTGTTAGGTTTTTTGGCTATTAAGTATAATTTATGATTATCTCAGTAAAAGACCATTAAAAATAAGAAATTGTGAGCATATGGTGATTGCTGAAGCAAGACCAAATGTCTGATCAATCAGCAAGTCTTGTATGAGATCATCTCATACAAGAATTTGTATACGAGTTATGGAGTACTAAAATATTAATAATGCTTTTTTAGAAAATCAACTACTATAAAGATTCCATAAATATTACATCAATGCTTTAGGTTAAACATTAATGATAGTCGACTATAATACTCAAGAAAAATGATAGTCGACTATAAAAAGCAAAGTCAACCCTCATACAATACTCACAAAGCATCATGTAACAATCATTTTGATACTTCCAACAAGTTCCAAAGAAATTAGATCGCAAAAAACATTAAGCCTTCATATTAAACTTGCTTTTTTTTTTTAAATAAATATTAAACTTGCTATTAAGTACAAAGATATTTTGAGCTACTGCATATACAGAAATCTTACAAGAAAGGAAGCATCATCACTCGAGCTCGTTTTTAGTTGAGATGATCACTTTGCGAATAAGATTTGGGTATATATGAACTTGTACCAGAATATATTTGCCGCAACTATTGGAAGTATTTCTCAGATAAACTGATCAATACGGGTTACAAACTTTCAAGCCTCGGCAACCTGTTCACGCCACAAATATAATCGCGGTGTCAAGCAGACGTACTATCAAATATTCATATCTTTCATGTAGCATTTGTGTCAAAGGTACACACAACTACTTCATATCCTAAGCTTATATTTACAGAATAAATACAAATAATGGTGAATACCAGGTAGAACAAGCCAATTTTTGCAAGACCAAAAAAATTTTCTTCGTTTAGGCTTCCTGCTTACAAGAATGGCGAAGCCACGACTTCACGCAAGGGTGGGCCAAAATAGGGGACTATAGTTATTCGAGGGGCCTAAATTAATAAAAGTTTGGCATTCACAACCCTAGCTCCGCCTGTGCCGGTTACAGGAATGGCGATCAAATACTAGGAGCCTTAAAGATATCACTTCATAAATGACAATTTACTAGCATTCATGGTAATGTTTGTAGTTTGTACAACCCCGAGCATATTTTTTCCTTTATAAAGTTCATTTTTATCCATTACCAAACAGGCCGTAAATATTACAATGCATTTTTCTCCTCATTGCGCTCGGTTATGGTTTAATCTCAATAATACTATTAAGTTTGAAAGACAAACTTAAAATTAATCTCCATGCCCTAAAACCATGGCCCCCATGCCCTAAAACCATGTCAATAGACAAACAATATAGAAGCACATTAACGGCCCGCTAAATCACTTCAGATTTTCATCACCATTCCTACCATTTACTATTAACGGTCAAACAGGAAGTAAGATCCAGTTTCCAATCACTTCAGATTCAGTTCTTTGCAATAAGCACACTTAACATCTAAGCACTAATCATCCTTCGCAATGATGTGAAGGCAACAACGCCTAAACTATCCCCCCACAATGTTCTCATAACTCCATCCTACAAAAACCTAGAACCAACATCTCAGCTCCCCCATAT
The DNA here is from genome assembly GCA_019776075.1 of Amaranthus palmeri. Lineage (NCBI taxonomy): Eukaryota > Viridiplantae > Streptophyta > Magnoliopsida > Caryophyllales > Amaranthaceae > Amaranthus > Amaranthus palmeri. The sequence goes on along the minus strand of JAAKBH010000286.1, from coordinate 101,070 downwards.
GATCCATGCCAAAACATATGGACTTACAAGTCAACAAAATCCGCCCACAACTAGCAAAGCCAAACCAATTATACACATTCATCCAGCAACTCTGCAGGAGTAGCTTCGAAGTAGAATGGGAACAGTGAGATATCATAAGCAAATTAGCATTCTCGGGAAAAAATTTACAATTGGCTGCTAATAACTCAACATACATCACAATAAAACGCATCTATAGAGTCTAGACTCTTAAGGTGTCTTACTTTCCGTATTTCATTAAAGCCGAGCATTTGCACCTTTACTGCACAGTAACTTATCAGATAGTTTTAGATTGCTGAATTAAAAGGGATACACGTTTCTATCTTCATAACCAATACTAAGAAGTGATTTAGTAAATATTCTCTTCTGTTTGCCAGGTAAATGACTCTAAAAGGATTTTTAGAAAAAAAAAAAAAATCAAAACACTATGGTTCCAAGTTCTACATATATTTTCATACATTTTTAAATGTTTCCACTTGCAATACTTACGAGAATAAAAAGAAGCTAAACCCCAGAACACGATGCACATTGCACATATTCTACCAACATCAAATCTCTAAACTGATCAAACCTTGATTAGCAACAGGTGAGAATATAGATCAAATCCCATCCACTCATTCGTCAAAAAAAGAGCGAAATAAAAAAAGTTAATAGTACGGGAATGTCAATCTAATAATGAAAACTTATGAAGCCACCAGATAACACATAAAAGCAACGAGGTATCTAATGCCAAAAAACATATCAAATAAGGATCAGAAACGAAGATATCAAATTCCAAAGTAAAATCAACAAAACAGTAGTGAAAAATTGGAAGAAAGACCATATGAACCAAAATAGAAAAACTTGATCTTACTCTATTGAGAGGATTGTCAGGCGATTTCTTCCACAATTTCCATATCATTTCCTTATATTGGGTGTGAGTCAGACCTGGTTTCTCTGCCTTCAGCCTTGGTAATTCAGCTTCTTCGAAAGCCTAACAAGAAACTAGAGTGAGAACAAAAAAAAAAGAAACTAACATGTACAATATCTAGTCCAATTAATATACATATAGAGAAAAACCACCATGCATAACAAATAAAGGAAAATTTGATGGTGAGGCCCTGGCAACTAGGTCTCCCAAAGAGACAATCTCAAAACAAGAAGCCCATACTCTTATTTTCTCTTTAATTTGTATTAACAGGGCTATCTAACCCATATATCTAATGCGTCTCTCGAAGAGACCGTCTCTCATAACAATTTGTGAAAAAAAATTACATATGTTTCATAAGATAAGCAGCGCACCACCAGGCACCATTGCCATACCATTCCCAAAACTTCTAAATTGTTTTCGTTTTTCCATAATTGATTGGAACTTATATATACGCCAAAGTCGAAGAGACTACATCACATCGCTTATCATTATGCTTCAAAAAAAGAATCATAATATAGCTAGCGATAAAAATCTTAAATTACTTCATATCAATGAAAACTCTAGGAGTGGTACAAATCTGGCTACTTTGACATTCACATCAAAGAGAACCATTACACAAGTAATATCACAGTTTCAATATCACTCAACATTCCAGGAATCCTCCAATCACCTAAAATAACAATCAACTAAAATCCACATGATAACTTGAAAATATGTCAATATGTTAGGACTTGGGATTGCTTTGACATTGTTGTTGTGAGAGACTTGTACTCAATCACACAAACAATCAACTAGCTAAGTAACATTAAAAAGCTTAATCAAACATCAAAACCTCCAATAAAACGTCAAGTATTTTCCTTTTATAAAGAGTCACTAGCATCTTCCACACTCCATTAAAATTAAATAAGCCAATAACATATGTGATATGCTTTATCAATTATCAACAGTGTTTAAAGATATATGTGTGATACCCCAGATTGAGCTTTAAGATGATTGATAGACTACTCATATCAACAAGGTGCATCTTCTTTACTAGGGAGCCCATTTGCTAAGAACTCTACAGTTAAGCGTGCTTACTGGGGAGCAATCGTAGGATGGGTGACCTCCTGGGAAGTTTTCCGGGTGCGCACGAGTGAGGCCAAAATGCGCTGAAAAGACTTGTGTTGGTCTATGAGGCTAGTCTACTATGTCCATGAGTAGTCACCGGTGGTCCGTTGGGCCGGGGTGTTACAATATGTACCATATGCAAACCTAACACTAGAATTCAATGGTATACCCGCAAAACTTGAAGCACACTCAAAAAGGTTCTAGCTTTCTCAAAAGACAAACATGAGAATCTCTAATATCCATGAAAATTGAACTAAATTAGAAAAAAATTACCTACAAAGTCCAACCAAGTCTACCCAAAAAATCTTGGGATCATAAAGTTTCACAGATGAACCAACAAAAAAATCAAGAAAAGAAAATCCCTTTAGACTAGTATTCAATCATATACACAAATCACAATTGATAAACCAATGACAAACAAAACCCATTGGCAGAGACAAATTAATCCCAATCATGAAAATAACTAACAAATCCAACCTTAAAAAAGACTTCAGTTTAGAGTTCTACTCTATCTGAACATAATTAACATTAAAACCCACAATAAAATATCAAAATCATACATACCCAATGATCTTTACCACCCAAAAACTCAAAAAAATTTACCTTCAAGCAAGTCTACCCACCAAAATATTAGAAACATGAAGTTCTAAAATAAAACAATAAGAAAAACAAGCAAAGAACATCACTTTAGAGTAGTACTCAAATCATTCATACAATTAACAAACCAAGCAACACTAAAACCTAGTGATAAACACAGATAAATGAACACAATTAACAAACCCAACCATAAAAATAACTTCACTTACACTTAAAATTGTATTAAATATAAGGTATACCCAACAATCTTAACCACCCAAAAACCCAAAAAATTACCTTAAAAGAAGCCTTAAGTCTCTTTTCAGGGTGTTTATCAACAGGCAAACTCTCATTAATCGAAATTTGAGCAAGAGCTTCTTCAACACTGTGAGCTTCAATCACATTATCATCTCTATTCTTATTTTCAATCAATACAATCTTCTCATACTCTTGTTCTTCAGCCATTCTACTTTGTTTTTTCTTCGCCTCCTCCGCCTTTTTCTTCAACTCTTCCTCTTCTTTCTCCTTCCTTCTTCGGAGTTCCGCTTCGGTTACCTTTGGCACCACTGCACCCATAACCCGGTTCGCTTTCTTATCGGGTTTGCTGAGTGATTTTTGAAGCTCCTTCTCTTCTTGCTCGGCTAATCGGCGCGCTTCGGCTTTCTTAGCGGCGGCTTCAGCGCGTTTTTGTTCATCCTCCTCACGTTTTTTGGCGGCTTTAGATTTGGGTCCTTCGGCTTCTTGCCAGTAATTGTCTTCCTTTTGTTTGGCTACTTTGTCTTTCTTCTCGGCTTCTGCAGCGGCTTTTCGTGCTTTGGCTTCCTCAGCTTTGCTGTTTACGCCCATTTTCTTCGGCATGGTTGGAGTTTGATTGTGGGTTGTAAATTGATTTCTGGGATTTTTCCAGAAATTTTGATCAAGAGTAATGAATAAATAATAAAACGGGTTGAGTTTATGGGTGGACAGGTGTTGATGGGTTTGTGCTGTTTGTGTGGCGTACAAATTACGAAGAGTAAGTACCAAAAAAAATAATTGGGCCGTTAACAATGTGAAAAGTCCAAATGCGAGGTTTACAAGCAAAGGCCCAACTCAAGAGGAAAAATCTTACCAGCTCGTCTCGTATGAGATGGTCTCACTATGAGACAGATTCATATAAATAATCCTTATATGTAATTGATTACTTTGAACGTAATTAATGTACATGAATCAGCGCAATAAAGACAATCTCACCATAAGATATCATTTAAGGAGTCGTTTGGTTGACGTAGGAATTAAATTCCAATGGGAAGTTGTAATTCATTGGAATTTACTTCCTTCGTAAATTTCCTAGGAATTACTCCCTCTGTTTTCATATGTTCTTCTCACTTTCCCCATTTGGAAATTTTTAAAAGTTCTTCTCATTTAGAATCTTTCTATTTTAATAACCAATAGAATTCAAGGAAATTATTACACTTACACTCTAATCTATAAAAATTAATTTACATGTTAATTCCCAATGCATTTACTTTACATACACCAAATGAAATTTAATGATATTATTACACTTACACTTTAATCAAAAGAACCTTTATTTTTTATATTATTTTACTCAACTCTCATAGTTTATATTGGTTTCTTCCCAGATTCCAAATGGGAAGAACAAATGAAAACGGAGGGAGTACTTAATATTGTTTGTTTGACAATAGGAATTTTCATTTCCTAGGAAGTAACTCATGGGAATTGTTAATGACCAAGGGGGTACATATGGTAATTTAATTCCTATGTCTCATAGGAATTAACTTCCCTTGGAATTTATAATTCCTAGGAATTTTAGATTTTTTGGCAACCAAACAAATTAGCATAATACTATTTCCTAGGAACTTAAAATTCCAAGGGTAATAGTGAGTAACCAAACAAGCCCTAAGAATGTGTGAAATCTCTTTTTTCTCTCCACGATTTTTAAGGTAACTTCTTTCTTTTTTCGTACAAACTTGCTCCCTAAAACTGCTCTCAAACCAATTTTTGACATTCATCTCTCATCAAAATCATCAATCACTTTGAATTTGATAATTTCACATCTCATAATCAAATCCAAAAACAATGCAAATGAAATCACACGTATGATACTTTATAAATTCCTCTAATTGTTATGAGATGTCAAGTTGGTGTTTAGGGTGTGTCAAATATATGTTTATGTATGTCAAGTAACATAGGAGGTTTTGAGCAAGTTCAGCATGTTCAACCGCACAGGGTCCCAAAAAATTAGGGGCCTCAATATTAAATTACTTAGTATATGTTAGGTGTTTAAAGATACAAAATTATTAGAAAAATATCATAATTTTAAAAATTGCACAGGGCATTTATAAAATTTCTCAATTTTCCTCCGTCGCTGAAGTAAGGGTTTATATTATGTTAAGTAGGGATTTATGGTATGTCAAGTAGAGTTTGATGTATGTCAATGAAGGGTTTATGGTATATCAAGTAGGTCTTTAAAGTATGTCAAGTAGGGGTATATGGTATTTCAAATAAGTAGGGGTGAAAGTTCGGTCTGCGGTTTGGTCTTTTACCAAAACCAAATCAGACCATATTTAATTCGGTCTCCAAAATTTCAGACCATCACCAAACCAAATTAATTTCCAGACCGAACCAAATCGAACCGCAATTTATTTTGGTAGACCGCACCGAACCGAATTGGACCGAATTAGACCGAATTTTCAATTTTGGCCGAATAATTAATAAATATTTAAGAAATAGAAAAACATGCAATTAATAATGATAGACATAATGTCTTACAAAGTCTTAAATAAAGTCTTACAAAACACTAAATAAAGTCTTGCCAAATATAAAGAAAGTCATCCCAAATCAATAAACAAATTAACTAAATCATAATATAATTTTTAGACTATTAGTATTAGTTATTTAGTTTATTTTTTATAATTTTTTTAAAATTATTTTATTTGGGCTGGGCTAATATATATTTAATGGGCTATAGCCTATGTATAATTTTTTTAAAAAATTCGGTCTGCGGTCTGAAATTGCGGTTTGCGGTTTATGAAAATCTTAAACCTAATCCACACCTTAATATTTCGGTTTTTGATTTTTCAAACCTAATCCAAACTAAATTAAAAAAACACCAAACCATATTTGTTATTCGGTTTGGTCTGGTTCGATTTGCGGTTTTAATCCGAATAAGTTTCACCCCTACAAATAAGTCTTTGTAGTATGTCAAATAGGGGTGTAAGATATGAACTATTACGTTTTCTTTGTTAATTTGTCCCATTAAATTTATCATATTTTACACTTTTAATTTTCTTCAACATATTTAACTTAATATTTTATCTCCTTTATAATGAAGAATATTTTTCATCAAGTCTCATATGACATTGTCTTACTGTGAGACGGACTCATACAAAACCCAAATTTTTTTAATAAATTAGAAGTAGGTCAGCACATATTAAATCACCTATTTTAAAATAATCTATTTGAAAGACATGCTTTGACAAAATTAAGAGTCCTCTATATTTCATGGAATTGGTAGGAGTATAAAAATAGAGCATGCGTTAGTAAATTCACCGTTTATATCGTCAGTTAAATAAAATACTTGATGATAAAGGCGCATGAAATCAAGATTATTCCTAAACAACACAAAACAACCTTTTTAAAACACGATTAAATATTAAAAGTACTTGATAGCAAAGAATTACAATCACGAGATTTGAAATAAATGCAAATTTAAATTCCCCAAACGCAACCACAATTTATTGACTTGTAAAATTGTGTGGCTTCTCTGAAATCTGAATACCATGTGATGGGGGTTATAAAATTAGATACTCGCTCTCTACCATGTTATTTGTCCTATTTTAAATTTTTTAAATTAATTTTCTTTTATTTTTATATTTTAGCCTTGGTTTATATTTTTCTTTAATTTTCGTTTTTATATTATCTGTATACTTCTATCTATTACTATTTTATGACATACTTTTTCCATTCTAAAATATTAGAAAAAAAACATTATTCATTCGACCTATAAAATCGCGTTTAATTTTTCAATTTATAAGTTAAAAGTTAATATCTTGTTGGACATATGCAATGATTATTAGTAATATCTGTTTTTATATTTTTTTTACTATACATAATTACAATATTAAGGAAGTATCACTTTTACCCAATTTTTTTATTGTTCTTCAATTACTTATGCTTTCTCTGTTCCAAAATATTTGCAAAGTTTTTTTTACATTATGTAATACACTTAAATTTTTAATATTTTTAATTAATTTTTTATTATTATAATTATAAAAATTTGATACAAATCAAACAAAATCTAAAAAAATTATTTTTTAACTTACTACTCCGTTCCTTTGAAATTGCATCAAAGAGAAAGTTGTGTATTTTTAAGAAAGTGATAATAAATTAGGAGAGAGAATGAATTGTGTGAATAATATTAAAAGAAGGTTAAAATGTATGGATGAGATTAAAAGAAAATAGTGGGTCACAATCCAAAAAAAGAAATGATACAAATTAAGTGGGACGGACCAAAATGAAAAATAATGCAAATTCAATAGGAGTAGGGACGGAGGAGTATAAATTAAAACTATTTACAAATAAGACTGATAAATAATTAGAAAAGTTTGATGAGAGGGAAAGACTTGTTTGTAGTCTCTGTAACAGAATGAGACATTGGAGTAATAATTGAGTTGAAATGGCGCAATCATGGACATGTATGATTAACAACCATAACAGACATTATTAATTACCTGCGATTAACGGTGTTGATGCTTTCTACTCGTGAGGGTCTACAGAGTAAAGCGTGTGCCTAAAACTCACTTTTTACAGTGCCTATTCATTCATTTTGAAATTTGTTGCGAGGGTAATTTAAAGTATAATAAAGTGTGACTTCCTAATTCATATGTAATGTTACATACTCCTATTTTATGAGTACATGTACATCCTCACGTCTTTACTCTATGTATCAGATTATCATCATATTTTATAGGAAAAATTACCTAGAATAATCCCAATTATCTTTGATTTACCTACAATAATTCCAACTATTAATTAACCATGAATAATCCCATGTATTGTATAATTTTACCCGGAGTGTTGTTGGATGACTTGCAACCTATTGAGTAAATATAAGTTAATTTCCTTTTTTTTTCTTTCTTTATCTTAAATTGATTGAAAGACTTATCCCAATAACTTATCTTTTCTTCCTTTTCAATACCATTCCAGTAACTTATCTCACAACCTCCATTGGAGCAAGCTTTGGTTCTTTCTTTATCATCTTTGAATTTTTGAAGCCCTTTTTAATCATTGTTCCAAAACTATAAACAATCAATTGAACTTTATTACTAAATTAATTAAAAATTGAAAACGATGACGTATTAGCAATCGAACGATGAGTTTCAATCACTAACACCACCAAGATCGAAAATATGTGAAGTCTTGTGTTTACAAATTACGCAAACTATAACTCGATGTTTGTAGGAATAAAATGCAATAATAAAATGACACAAATGTTTAAGGAGGTTCACCCAAAATTGGCTACGTCCCCCGTGGTGTAGTATCTCTCTTATATTATAACAATTGAGAAATTACAATTAGAGAAGAGATGAGGCTAAGTGTTTGGCTATGGGTATTTTTGTGGATGTTTTTTGTGGATTATTAGCTCACTATTTATAGAGCTTAATAATTAATGAGAAGCTAAACATTAATACATGAATAATGCTTGATATCAATTACAACATAACCGACATCAAAGTGAAGAGGCAACTCCTAGGACCATGTGAAAAGACATCACTCAAAATCATATGAAACGTCACTAAAGAAATTGGTGTTGCTGTACTCAAGTGCTCGTTCGAGCATACACAAGCTCGTTCGAGCACACCTTGCTGCCAGTTTCTGTTTTGACAGCTCGTTCGAGCATAGTACATTCATGGGACTGCTTTGTTCGAGCACCATCATCAGAGAACGACCCTTGGACTTCACTACTCATTATCATTCTTCATAACTCCCTTGTTTAAGTATCTTATCAAGTAACTTAATACAATAAAGCCACACTTAAACTCCCACATTAACACACACTTTTAATCTACCCATTTAACTCACTTCATGGGATTCCATCCCACTAATTCATAAGATTAATTTGGTGCACTCAAGTCACACCAATAAATCATAACAATAATCCAGCAAGATTTTTCAAGATTATTGCTTTCTAAAAGAAGAATCAACATTACATCGAATAAATTCAAATTGGGTACGAGATCTTGATTTATCATCAAAATGAAAGAATTTAAAGCTTCTTTAGGCAATTTGGCTTGATTATAAGCATTCAAAATCGTTTCTTGGAGATGAACACATAGTGGGTGTGAAATTGGGTAATTATTGATGAATAATAGAACAAAAGATGAAGAATTTAATGGTCAAGATGATTTTAATCTACCAGAAAGTTAAAGAGTAAAAAATACTCAATTAATGGAGATATGGTGAACAAGAGATGATTTTAATTATTGGTAAATACTCAATTATAGTAGGATTATGAATTTAATTGTAGTTAGTGGATCTCAAGTAATGGGGATATGGCGAAAGAGGAGAATGTTAATGGGGACCTTTGGGTAAGTGTTTTAATGGAGGAGAGAACCACTAGAGGAAGATGATGATGATGAGTTAATGAAAGAATAAGTAAATGCTAGTTTACCGGAACAAGAGGTCAAAAATCATTCAACAATACTCGGGGTAAAATGATACAATAGATGGGATTATTCATGGTTAACTGATAGTTGGGATTATTGTAGGAAAATCGAAGATAGTTGGGATTATTCTGGGTAAATTTTCCTATTTTATAAGAGACATCTCAGACCCAGTTCATTAAAGTTTATTTTTTACTTTTATTTTGTATTTTTTTTTGCCAACCCAACAAAAGATGATCTCTCAAAAAGACCATCTCTCACAAGAATTTGTGATTTTTAAATGTGTGGAGTACTTTTTAATTGAATTTAGATTCAGTTATTACCTCTACTCTGAATTAAATACAATTAATAGTATCAGTTAAGGGTGTTTAATGGGCCGGACCCTCATTTTGAGCCCTTATATGGCCCGTTTCTATAAGGACTTTGTAAGAGCCAAGCCAAAAACGGGTCGGGTTAAAAACGTACTATACTTTAATTAAAATAAAGCGGGCTATAAAAGGACTTAATAAGGGCAAAAACGAGACGGGGAAGGCCTAAGAGAACACGGGATGAACAAATTAAAATGACATGCACGAGTTGAACCTCTCTAAGGACCCGACTAGGGACAGGGGTAGTTGGAGACGTCTTATCCATGTTTTAGATTACTGATTCCTTGAGAGTATATTATGGGGTTCTTCTCCTCATCTTTTCTCGAGCTGTGCTCTCCTTTATGGGTATGAGTTGCCGCCGTTCTTCCCCAGACCCTGTATATAGTTCTCTATGGACGGGTAACACTGGATAGGATGATGATGAAGGGCGAAAACGGGCCTTTGTAAATAGTATAATTAATGTATAATTTAAATATTATAAATGACAATGTCAATGAAATTATTAATTTTTTCAATCTAATTATTATAAATGATAATTTAATTGCTATAAATTGATAAATAAGGATTAAAATAATTTTAAGTAGAAAAAATGGCCCACATTGGGCCGGAACGGGCTTTGAAAGCCCGCCCTTTTCACTACAAGAAAAATCATTTTTAGCAACAAGTTTTAGCAACGACTAGTTTTTTTTTGTTGCGAAAAATATGAGTTGTTGCGAAATACTTTGTTGTTGCTAAATAGTCGTAGCCTAAAGAATAATTTAACTTCCCAAACTAAAAAATAATTTTTTAGTTTAACCCACGTTTTTTGCAACGAAAACTTTAGTTGTTAAATCTTATTAATTAATTCGTAACCAAATATATCGTTGCGAAAAATTGATAAATATATAGATACAATAAAGTCGTTGCCAAAACTATTTACTTAATTTTTTTTAGCAACGACTTTGACCCTCATATATAAGCTAATTTTATTTTTCCTCACCCACTGAAATCCCGCCTCTCCTCAAAACCCACGACTTAATATTTTCCCTCACCACTGAAATCCCGCATCCTTCTCAAAACCCACTGTTGCGCCTTCCTCTCTGCCGATGTTCCTTCCACGCCGCTACAACTGCTCCGCCTTCAGCCATTGTTCCTTCCACACAGCCGCAAGTACTCCTCCTTCAGTAGCCTCCTAAACCCACGACAACCCACAATTGTTCATTTAAGTTTTGCCTTTTTATTTGATTTTCATATTTGTTTTATATTTGACTTTCAGGTTAGTTTTTATTTTCAATTTTTGTGGGTTTCTTTTTAATTTCTTTAACTCAATCTCTAAAATTTTAGGTGCATATTTTTTGGATCTTAAAATCTCTACCAACATGGTTCTCGCTTAGTTAATCTCTACCAACAACACTAAATTAGGTGCATATGTATTTGAATTTGTTTTTTTAGGGTTTGAGTTTCATTAATTGGATTTTCATTTAAGTTTTGCCTTTTTATTTAATTTTCATTTTTGTTTTACATTTGATTTTCAAGTTAGTTATTATTTTTAATTTTTGTGCGTTTTTTCAATTTTTATGGGTTTCGTTTTCAATTTTTCAACCCAATTTCTGAAAATTTAGATGCATTTTTTTCAATTTGAGTTTTCATTAAATGGGTTTTCATTTTAGTTTTGCTTTTTCATTTGATTTTCATTTTTGTATTACATTTGATTTTAGGGTTAGTTTTGATATTCAAAACAATAGGCATATGGAGAATGAATTGCTTCTGGGTTGTTGGTTTTATTTAGTCTACGTTGGTATGCTTTAGTCTAATTTGGTTCTAAGTTGTGGCTTTTCCTTTGAATTTCTGATTTTGCATTTTTCTTCCCACACATGCTCAATTGACTTTATGTCCATGTAAATGAATTGGTTATGCTATGTTTGCTGCTTATTTACATTATATTCTGCCCTAATCGTATTATCTGTTATTTGTATGCAGGAAACGTGTACATGATTTCTCGATCCAATCTTCTTTGTTCTTAAACTCTTCAGGTGTCTCACTTTTGTTCAAAATTTCGATTCCCACTATTTTAATGGAAATAGAGTAAGAAAAATTGGTTTAATACGTATCTCATGAAGAAGTGTAAAAACTTTAATATACATGTCCCATTGTTCAAGTTTCATAGCATGTTTTAGCTTTTCGAATAGTAGAAGCAAATTTCATTCCTCATATTTAGTATTAGCCATTAGTGCTTCTTAAGTGCTCAGTTTGCTGTTGCATTCTCATTGCTTCACAAGTGCTCAGTTTACTATCTATATTCATCATATTTAGTACTTACCCATACTGCATAACTTACAACACAATTTGTTTCCAATCCTATCTATATTCATCATATGCTTATTAAATCCTGCTCATACTTTCAAGTGATCACTATTGAACCTAGATGCTACTTATCACTTGCTTTGCTTTTTCCAATTATGGAAAATGCTGAGACTTCAAGAATGTGTTTACTTTTCTATGTTTAAAAATGCATTTTTTTGACTTGGGTTTTGCATTATAACTAGCCAATTGATGCAAATTTTGTGTTGTTATCATGTATTATTGTTGGAAATCTTGAGTTATCATAAGGTGGTTTTAGCATTTAGTCTATTGTTGTTATCATGAATTGAGTCTATTGCTATTTATCATGATGGAAGTGACAATTATGTGCTTTTTCTCCCTCTTTCTCTTATATAAAGAGTTGTGCGACACTCCAGATTTCCCCTCCTCTCCCCTTTGCATTGAATAAATCTCAATGCACTTACCATTTAATGAACTTGGTTTATACTTGAGAAGTTTATATTTGAAAACAGATGATTGGGTTATTATGCTTTATTCTGCACCTGGAGGTACAATTGTTGACCTTTCCTTTTACAAAACTTAAATCTTTTAGTACCCATGGGCCATGATGGTTGAATACGATTCAAAATTAATACTTACGAAACTAAGAACACTAACTATTTATTACTTGCAGCGATTTTCCATTCGTTGTTTCAGAATGTGGTTAAGTCGTGTCCTTAATTGCGGAACAAGCAAGCTTATCAGCTTCTGATTTAGATTCGATTATGGGTGGAACAATCATGAAGCTTTTTCAAGGTCATTGGCTTTCTTCCTGAGTTAATGAAAATCAACAAAATCTGCAACAATATGTTCAAATTTTGGGACTTGTCATGTTCTAATTTAGTTTGATATTTCATACACTGATTTGGGACTTGTCATGGTAATCATTGGATTTGAGACATTGGATAAATGGGTCATAGGTCCATGGGTTTTTATAATCGGTTTCGATTTAATTGTATATATTAATTATTTGGAAAATTTCCTATTTATTACTTGTATAATGTATATGAACTACGTACAATTTGGACACACGATATTTGGAACGTGTGATATTTTGGAATATAAATAATATATAATAATTGGTGATATTAGTTTAGTTGGTTATAAATTATTTATATATTTAATTAGCTAATTTATATATAGATTGTAGGTTGTTTCATTAGGTACTAAAGTCGTTGCGAAACATGTGTATGTTTTTTGCAACAGCAATAGTCGTTGCTAAAAACAATAATCACAAATTTTACTTAGTTGTTTTTCTTACAGTTAGATCGTTGCAAAAGATAGACAATCATGTATTGCAATAACTAATATTGTTGTGAAAAACATATATCTAACAACGATAAAAGTTGTAGCTAAAAATGCAAAAAGATTTGGCAACGACTTTCTTTGTTGCTAAAAACATAGGAGGAATTGCAACGACATTTTTTTTGCAACAATAAAACTCGTTGCAAAAGATTGCAACCTTTTGCAACCACAAAAGTCGTTGCTAAAACCTTTAGCTACGGTTGTACCCGCAACAACAGAAGTCGTTGCAAAAAATATTTTTAGCAACGAAATCTGGTTTTTAGCAACGACTTTTATTGTTGCTAAAAACAACTTTTCTTGTAGTGTTTAGAGCTCATATTAATTTTAAAGAGCCCTTACCCGGCCCATATTTACTTAAGTCCGGTCTGACCCTTATCTAGCCCATTAAACACCCCTATCATGTTTAGGAAAGAAATGTCAGTAATCCTAAATACTGTTAATTTTGTTGTATAGTAGTAAAGAGGTAGTTTTATGGAGAGCATGTCATTTGTCATTTTTAATTGGACGGTATTAATGAAATTTTCCTAATTTATATTTTTATACTTACTATATTTACAATTTTGTGGTTTTGATAAAACTTAAGCATTAAATAATAACATAGATGTAATAAATCACAATTAAGTTACTTTATTAAATAAAAATGTAAAGAACAATATATATTGTGTGATAAAATATATATGCTCTTATATAATACTGAAATTACACTACAAAGAAAATTATATTGCAGAATAAATTACATTTATTTTGTTATAATTGATATTAAACTGTATATTAAATTACACTGCATAATTATATTGCGTATAAAAATATACTGCAATTTTAGAAATTTTTGGAAGTACATATTCCTTTTTTCCAACAATTTTCTTTAAAACTGAAATGACTTAAAATCAGTCATTTAAATTATTAGACTACCATAATTGCTTCTTTTTTTCCAATAACTTTACGTCTTAGTTCCTAGAGTTACTAGCACGAAATGACTAAGAATTTTCATATGCAACAAGGATAGTGAAATATGTCATCGTACTGAGAATGTAGTGTATAAAAAAGTACTCCCTCTGTTCTTTTAAGTTTGTCCATATTACTATAACGGGCAGTTTCATAAGTTCGTCATATTTAGAATACTTTCCTATTTTTATACTCTCTTTATCCCTCATTTAACCCTCATTTCTCTCTCATAATACCAATACAATTATTAATTCACACCACTATCTATACTTAATACTAAAACAAGCACCACCTAGTGCCAAGTGTCGTGCTCTCAATGACTTTTTTCCCGCCTAAACTTGTTTACTCCACGTGCATCTATATTTGGAAAAATAAAAATTACCAAAACTGCTATGGTTTATATAATGGAGTATTTACTAAACAGATTCATTTGCTACTTTGACCAAGTGTAGTTATAATTACCATTTACTACCATAATTTACCTCAATTAATTTTATTTTAAATACTGCATATTTTTGTACAAATCTAATTTTAACATCACTTAATTATGAAAATAGCATGGCGATAATTTTTAACATCAATTAATTATGAAAATAACATCAAATCTAATTTTTGTACAAATCTTATTACCTCAATTAATTATGAAAATAGCATGACGATAAATAGTTTGACAATTCGAAAGAATATTATATAAAACGTATCTTCCAAATTAAAGCTTTTTAACATCTATACTTTTATACTTCCAACATTCAAATCCAAAAAAATAAATAAATAAAAGGTGATATATGATTTTATACAAAATTAGCTCAAATTTATAATTTCTTAGGAAAATTGAGAAGTTACGTTCAAATGTGGCTAACAAAAAGTAATAGACCCAATAATCAATTAGAAAATAAATTTTACTATCTTGGTGAATAATAAGAAATTAATTGTTTAGACTTAAATATTTATAATTTTTCAAAACAAATTATGTGATAAATCACAGCACAACCTTTGCTCGCACAATAATTTTTGTACTTGAATTTTTCAATTTAGGAATATCTATATAAAATTCAAGATTTGGTTAATATAGGTATCTTCATTAAAACATCAAGACTAAAAATATTAAAATAAGCCAAACAATTAAAATATTCGACATGTAGCCCTTGACCAAATATGATTATCAATACTCTACTGCAAAAAATGTACCTACAATTACGTGTGCTATAATTCTTTCCTTCATTAAATCATTTTCTTAATTATTTTTGAGATAAAATCATTTCCTTACTTCATATTATTCAACTTGCGATCACCTCTATTAATACTATTCTTTCCAATTTACCTATATAATTTTAAAACAAAGTTGAACAAAAAAATTATTCTAATGTTGTGATAATTTAAAGCACGAGATATATTCTCTATGACTGCAGATATATTTGACCAATTATTATACCTTTATATGTATTATTCTATTGCCAAAATTATTTAATATTATTATTCTATTGCCAAATTTAATTAGTAATATTCTATATCTAATAATTTGCAATATTGTTATATTGCCAGATTAATTCTATTTTCAGATATAAAAGGTGACAATAGATTAATTAAGGAGATTTATATCTTTATACGAATTGGAATAATATATGTGATTTATATCTTGAGAAGGATTGACAATAACAATTGTGATATTGTTTCCTAATACTAAAATTAGAATTCAATCATTTGATTATTACCTAATATAAATTTTAAATTTTTACCTATATGAATTCATGGATGATCAATCATATATAGTTGTTTTATGGGTCAAACTTAAGGAAAAATTAAAGATTTTAATATGTGATGATCATGATAATATTTATATACAATGTTGTATACAAAAAAGTGGTTCAATATTTATAGTTGATAAAATTTGTTATAAATGTATCTATTTCACTAGGTTTATATATAGTTTAATTTATTTCCGTTGCATGTGTATTAAGGTATACAAACCTATATTTCAAATTGAGTATCAATATAAATTTTTTTTCTTCATCTATTTTGATATTTTTTATTTATTTACCTAAAAATATATATTAAATATGATAAAATATTAAATAACCCGTGTTTAGCACGGGCAATCACCTAGTTTTAATACTAAATAACTAGTATAAACCCCGTGCATTGCACGGAATTTGTAGAGTAAATTTTTTTAAAACATAAATTTTAAGTAATTGTGCAATTGCATATTATCATCATGAAATTTTAGTTCAATAAATAATATTTGAGAATATATTCAAATGGTTTATAAAATTATAATGGCTCAATAAATAATTAAATAAAAGAAAAATAAAAAATTAAAGGAAAATATTGAAATTTAATACTTTTTATTAAAGTAATCTAATTACTTTGATTGTAATAATGTACTCTCTCCGTTCTTTTTTGTTCTTCCCATTTAGAATATTTCATTTTAGGAGAGAGAAATTTGGTTAAGATTTTTAAAACATTTATAGATGATAAAATATATCCATATGAGATCTCCTTAGATTCGTCTTCATGTATACTTTTTTATCATATATTTTTTATAATTTTTTATGAGGCGTATTTAGAAATATTTAGGCTCGAAAGTTGCATTGAAAACTGTGCAAAAAGTAAATGGGAAGAACAAAAAAGAACGGAGGGAGTATGTTGTAATTATTTTTATAAATTTCCTAACAATCTTATTATTTTTTGTATTAAAGAAAAATTTTAGATTTTTTTAGTACCTCATAATATTTTCAAAAGAATAGGATACTATTATTGCAATAATTTTAATAATTTCAAATTGTAAAACCATTTAATATATTGAGATTCTATGTATTTTATAATTAAATCACCATTAATTTTGATGCATTAAATGGCAAATGGCTATTAGATTGTCATTTGTCATTTAACATCAAAATTATAGTATTGTATGATTTTATGTATTTTATAATTAAATCACCATTAATTTTGATGCATTAAATGGCAAATGGCAAATGGCTATTAGATTGCCATTTGTCATTTAACATCAAAATTATAATATTGTATGATACCCACTATCTACAAAGATTCCACCTTTCTTAATAAAATAATACCCACTATCTACAAAGATTTCACCTTTCTTAATAAAATAATACACATTATCTACAAAGATTTCACCTTTCTTAATTTGTGTGAAATCTTCAAATAGGACAATCAAAAAAGAACGGAGGGAGTATTTCAAAACCTATAACTCTTTATTAACAAAAATATTTTTATTAATCTAAAATTTCATTAAAATATTAACGTATAAAAACATTCGTGCTTGCACGGGGTTCTATATTAGTTACTATATAATGGAATGGAGGAAGTATGACAAGTATTTAAATTGAAAATTTAGGATGAAATTTTATTTATAAATAGTTGTAAATACAAGACATTAAATCTTAATTGAGGAAAAAAATTGTGTTGCATCTGGCATAACCTATGTACTCATTATAGTATGTACAATTGATCAATGTGTAGGTAAGAGCCGTAAGGCTATCCCTATCCTATGGTACATACTTTCCGCTTTATAATTATTGTTACTAATCTATCATTTTTAGTTTGTTACTAAAAAGTAGGAGTAATATAGTGTGAATCCCAAATATAATGTAACCTTTATGTATGTTACTAATCTATTATTTTTAGTTTGTTACTAAAATGTAGTATATTGTGAAAAGAAACATTATTTTCAATTGCAAATTCAAAGAAATGAAATCAGTGTTTGACAAACAGCTGATAGCTGGTAGTTGATATCTAATTATATTGACTGATTTGATCAACTGATTTTATTAACTGGTTTGAGCAACTAATTTTGCAGTTGTAAAAACAACTTATTCACAACAATAAGATGTTTTAATCAGGTAATTTAACGAACACTAACATTAACTAATTTGACTATTTAACCCTCTATTTATATTAAAAAAATAAACTAAAATTGCCTAATAAATTATACTGTCAAACACCCTCAAAAGTAATTTTAGAGCAATGGATCCATGGACAAAAACCCAAATTGATTTGGTGACCACAACAAAATCTTTGGGTGGAGAATCTATTCACGATCATGAACAATGCATCATTGAAACGTGGATTACAAAACAATTTATAGCCTCCTTTTTCCAACCAAAGTAAAATTAGGAAGAATACTGTAAAGTTTCAGTAACCAAAGTGTGAAAAAAAAGGAAAAACTCTAAAGGGAAAGAAATCAATGAGTTTCTCCATACTTTCAAACAAAAAAAGCTTACAAAATTCATAAAAATGGCATAATAATCTTAGCTCACATAGATATATATTTGTTCAATGTTCAAATGATTGATAAATTTGACTAAGTTCTTAGGAGTAATTCCCAGTACAGAGTAGGGCTCACTCATCAAAATATGAGAACACTTAATTAGACAGTCATCATCAATTTATGAGTATGGATGTTGGAAAATTGGTCATTTTTTTCTTTGCTAGAGTAATCCAACGGACAACCTATCTACTGGTAATTGTCAACGAACCAACTCAACCAAAAGCTTAAATTTATGGTTGAGGTTATGAGATATGTTATATACTCTAACACACCCATAGGCGAAGCTAGGCGCCCTTTCGTGCACGTGATGGCACTGCATTTAAAAAAGTTATATATATGGCTATAATAGTATTTAAACCTTTGACTTGTGGGTTGTACACTTGTATGGCAAGACATAAACCAACTAAGCTATTCGATTTTCTTTATTAGTAAAGGGTTTTAATTGCACTTAATATGTATTCAGTTGTACAACAAAGCTTAATTAAATGCATTTACAATTTTCAATGCCTATTAAAAACCCAATTAATTTTTCTTAACTATCTCGTTTATATGTTTAACAAAACATCCAATTGTTTAAAACAATCCAATTGAAAAAATTTCTTTAATTATTTATTAAGTTTTTTTCACCACAGAACACACCCCCTTAATTGGTAATACAAAGATAATACTCCCTCCGTTCCTTTATGTTCTTCCACCTTACTATAACGGGTAGTTTCAAAAGTTCTTCCACTTTAGAATACTTTCTATTTTTGGAAAGTTTTCATCTCACTTTTACCCCTTAAAAGCCCATTTTTCTTACTTTACACTACTATTTAATTATTTTCTCTCTCATACTTCCAATACAATCATTACTTTACACTACTATTTAATTATTTTTTCTTTCATAATTCCAATATCATCATTACTTTCCACTACTATATAATTAAAATAATACACACTACCACCAAAGATTCTTTCTTTCTTAATATTTGTGAAAAATCCAAAGTGGAAGATCAAAAAGAAACGGAGGGAGTATCTATGTATTTTTCACCATCTATTGAAAGTATATTTAATTATCAAATAATCGTCATTAATTGTCACTTTACGCATGAAATTAATAAAGTTAAAACTTTATTATTCTAAAAGGCCAAGAACATTTTGATTAATACTATGCTTTGACTAATAAATGAAAATCTAAGTTACAATAGCACTGATAATGATGGAGAGTAATCACTTTGATTAGTGTGATTCCAATTCCATATTAATTCCGCGATTAAGACTACTATTAATTTGGTCAATGACTTGTAAAACTTAACACAAAAGTTGAGGAGGCTAAAGGTTTTGAATTTGGACTATCAAAATATATGGGTTTAAAAATGAGGGTTATTAATCGTTTGAAATCGCGTGACTAATTAATTTCTAAGATACTAATTTATCACTAATTTTTTAATCATTAATTTAGATATTTAAATAGTGGCGTTATACATTTTTATTGTAGTAGGGAAAAAATTATTTCACTACTCCTTTTCTTTTTAATTGCGCAATATTTATTAGCACATAATAAAAATATCTTACGATTCGATCTTACCTCTCTAAACGCTTCTAATTAGTTACCTGAATTTAACAACTTTGGTTGAATACACAATAAGTATTTAATTATATATTAAAATATATAGGATTAGTAATATTTATTAAAATAATATTTATAAATCGTATTTGGCACGAGAATCTATTTAGTAAACTAATACTCTATTATTATTATTATAATTTTAGAATTATCCAATAGAATATATATCTAATAAAATAATAGAATTGAATGTTGAAGACATAAAACAAAGACTACTTTTCAATAAATAAAGTTACAGGCGCTATCTTGACAGACCGTCTTTGTAACAATATATATTTAGAATTGGACTAGGCTCTTCAGTGCCGTCTTTACAAAAAACGGTCTCAAGTAAGAATTTGTAATAAAATTATGCATTCAATTCTCACCAAAATATTTCATTTTCTCGGTCTAACCTGCTCCATAAAAAATACATAGTTATGTAGTAAGCTCCACGAGCAAAACTAGTGGAATATCTCCCTCTATGGTAGGAGATAGAGAGATTACCAACCAACCAACCAAATATTTCTACAAAGCTAAACATTCCTTATGATGCCCATTTTTCACTTTCCTCTCCCTCTAAAAAAACACAATATATTATTATAATAATATGAAAATTATTGTTCCAGCCAATTTCTCCCCATGCATTGTAATGGTGGGCTCCACAGCATGCTTAGTAACATAGAGTTGTCTCTTTTGATTAATAATTGCACTTTTAGTCAAACAAAAATGCTTTAATCTTACTTTTATTTGTACATAATTATAAATTATATCATAACTAAGCTGGTAAGATTATAATTAGATGCATGAACTTGTATTATATTGTGAGGATAATAAGATTAGAACAAGATAATGTAGTGAACAATCACAGCCGGCTGGCTTAAGCTCATTTTATAACTATAATTAATAATTAATAATTAATAATTAATAATTAATAATTAAGTATATATAATCATTAGGCTCAAAGTATAATACAATTCAATCTGACTCGAAAATAATTTTATCGACTGTATAAGTAATTTTACGTGTAAAATTCAAAATAATCTTACGAGTTAAATTAATCCAAAAATTCAAATGAAGAAACTACTAAGCAAATTAGATAAAAATTCTAAGTAATTGAATATGTGATTAGTTAACGATGTTAATATTGATGGCTGAGCGGACAAATTATTGGTAGTTTAATCATGATTTTCAACTCATGTTCCCGAATACCTAGGCCAATTTATTTATAATTGGCAAAAAGAGGAGGAAACTTTATACTTTATCACTTTCCATATTAAATTTTGCTCCAGATATTTAAATCAAGAAAAATAAATAAATTATACTCACTAGTATTTTATGGAGAAATAAGATGAATATGTATATGATATAAAATATATGTTAAATATCTAAATAAAAATTAAAAAAAATAACATAAAACAGATTTGATGAGACAAACTAAAAAGAAAATTATGATAATAAATTTCGTAATACCAATCTCTTTTTTTATGCTATTAAATGCGTTTATCAGATTGTTTATTATTATAATTATATCAAATTGCTTATATTTAGAATCGTACATAATCAAATTTATAAAATATAATATTATGATATATACAACGAGACGAATAAAATAAAATAAAATCCACATTACTATTTTTCTACTTATATAATGATGATAGTTTGAAAAACATAAATTCTTGTTATAGACGGTCTATAGCATAGACGGGTGTAATGGACAAGCCAATTTTTACACTTTCCAAAAATAACAACTGAAATTTCCATTAGACTGGACCGTTGATAATGTTATTTATACTATAGACGGTCTCTCAGAAGACCTTCTGAAAAATAATTTGTGGGAGCAAAAATTCAAGGAAGACAATGGAGATAAAGTGGTTGGGTCAGACATTATTTTCACATTTGGTTCAATTTAGTTTGAGTTTTCTTGTCTTTGGTATTACAACAAATTGGAAAAAAAGTCAAGTTGGTTTGGCGGGCTAATGGGCAAATATGGTTAACAATTAGCTTTTGGGATTACACCAATAATAATATATAATAATAATTATTTATATTAAGATTACATTTTAAATTGTTTCATTTTTAAAGGTGATTTGGAAATGGATTAGTCAAAAACTAGGAGCAATGAATTTGAGGTAATTAATCAAGTGAAGTATTCAATCTCCGGTTTAACTTCATTTGTTTTTTTTGGAAATGTAATTATAATTTTTTACCATATTATAGCTAGGGACTAACAATTCAAAAATCAATGGTGTGCACTTTGATTAATGTCATATTTAGTTCGCTAATTTATTTTAATTAAACCTTTTCATTTAATTTTTTAATGGATTTGGATTAATTTAATTTAAGTTAATTTAAATGGATTTTACTCATAACATATTAAACAAAATTATTTTTAATCGTTTCTGTAATGTTCTTCTTCTTTTTGCACTATATGTTTTTAACTTAACTGAAGCTCACAAACTTTCTTTTTGTCTATCACGTTAAAAAGTTTGAACATCACGGTCACCACGTCGATAAACAAAAATGATTGTCTAACATATAAAAAGTCGAAAATGCAGAGTTATCACATGAAATTTCTTATTTATTTCTTAAGTGAAGCAAAATACTTCCTTCGTTCTAAAATAGCCGCTTGATAGGAGTATATTGGTATTATTCTCTTTTCAACTTATTTTATATATTGCGGCTAATGTTTTAGAAAAATATAAGATCTTGTTTGAATCGTCTAATCAAATACTTTTTATAATATTAAATTTTTATAAATTTTAACTAAGCATAACATAATATATAAACAATTTAAGTTACAGATTAAATTGCGTAAAAAAAATTGGTTTGACCAGTTGATTTTATTAACTGATTATAGTATCTGATTTGACCAGCGATTTTATTAACTGGTTTTACCAGCTGCTATAAGCAATTTGTTCAAAAACAACCTATTCATATCAATAAGTTGTTTCAACCAGCTAGTTTACCAATCACTAGCAATAGCATTAGTTAGTTTGACCACAACCCTCTATTTACATTAAAATCATACAATTTAATAATTTTGATGTAAATTATAAAAATGGCAATTTAACAGAATGTTGCCATGTGTAATTTTTTTATTGGCTGAATGTTTATTGATAGAGATTTTGCATTATTTGTTATTTAATTTGTTGCCTAATATAATTTCGCACAGATTAAAGGATGATTGACTATGATTTTAGCAATATAATCAATTTGCACATTTAAAACATGATTGCCATTTATATTTCCTTTTTTACTGGTTGAGACAAATTTGGCCTGATTGTTTTGTTGGCAATTATTATTTCATATTTAATATATAATGTGTTTATTATTACGTTTCTTTGATATTATATTTTTATATATTTTCATACTAAGAAATCCGTGCATTGTACGGGGTCTTATACTAGTAAGTTAAAATTGTTCAATAAACTAATTTACCAAATACCGGGAAAAATAAAAAAAAAAGATTGATGGTACAAAAAGTGAAAAGACCCTTGGGTATGTGGGTATTTTTGCAGTAACCTCATGAAACCACACAACAGTTCAAAAGGACACTGCTTACTGCTATGCTATCCTATGCCATGTTTGGCAGCCTAAGCAAAGCAAGCCAAGCATCTTCCCCTTTTTCCCTGCTCTTCCACACTCACACACAAACAGACACATACTTAAATCCCACAATCCTTTAAAGCCAAAGGAATTCTCTCATCTTCATCATTAGGCCCCACTTTCTCTCTCCTTCACATTCCCCTTTCCTTTTTCTCACTCTTAATATCTTCTACTTTCATCCTCATTCACTCTACAATGCACACTTGAAAGTTCTAACTCAAGATCTATCTATCTAGTATCTACCCTTTTCATATTTAATCCCAAGATTTGATTTTTATCATGAGTGTTTCATCAGAAGAAGATGGGTATGATGACCGCCCAGATGGTGCTGGGAGTTATTGTTTGAGTGCTGATGTTAGTGAATCAGAAAGTTCTAGTAGTTTCTCTCTTTTAAGATTTGATCCTGATGCTGCCCCTTCTACTTCTACTTCTTCTCCTGCTGTTTTTCAACGTCAGACTCCCGGAAACTTTAATTTTCCGGCCACCCATTTTGTTTTTCCGGCCATTTCTGGGAGAGATGTTGTTCTTTGGGATGAATCTAAACCTTCTAAATCTGATGACTCTGATTTATCAGGTACTTTTTCTTTTTTCTTTACCCACTTTTTTTTTTTTCAATTTAATTAGATAATGTACTGCTGTTGTTGTTCTTGTTTTATTGGAATTGGGGATGTAATGTTGTTGTGGATGTTTAATTATCAAAATTTTGGATCTTTGTCAAAAAAAGATGTGATTTTTCTATGTTATTTCCAAATTTAGATATTGGGTTTTTTTTCTTCTAATTTTTTTCATGGAAGAAAATGTGTCGGCATAATCTATGGAAATTTGTAATGTTAGTCAAAAAGGTTTTTTCTCATACGGAAAACTATGGCTAATTTTATGCTTTGATAATAATGTCATTTTGATGTTTTGGTGCTTAAATCATGTTGCAATTCTTTTATCTTTTTTGTGAATTTATAGATCTGTGGATAGTTTTTAATTTAGAATTTGATATTGTAAAGTTCAAGTCTTGGTTAAAATTTTGTTTTTTTTTCATGGGTTTTTTGTTTGACTGTTCTTGATGTCAACAACAGAAGTAGAATTAATGAAGGAAAGATTTGCAAAATTGTTACTGGGAGAGGATATGTCTGGTGGAGGAAAGGGTGTTTGTACTGCACTTGCAATCTCAAATGCAATTACCAATCTTGCAGGTAAATCACTCACTTTTTGGTCTTAGTTTTTGATGTTTTGGTGAAATTTGTCTGATTTTTTGTTTGTTTGTTGAAATATGTAGCTACTGTATTTGGGGAATTATGGAGATTAGAGCCTTTAGCAAGTCAGAGGAAGAAAATGTGGTGCAGAGAAATGGAGTGGTTGTTATGTGTGAGTGATTCCATTGTTGAATTAGTCCCTTCAGTGCAAGAATTTCCCGGTGGAGGCACATTCGAGGTCATGGCAACGAGACCGAGATCGGATTTATATGTGAATTTGCCTGCTCTTAAGAAATTGGATGCTATGTTGCTTAGTATGCTTGAAGGGTTTAAGGAGACCGAGTTTTGGTATGCTGACCGGGAGAGTGATGATCGAGATCCTCTAAAAAACACGGCATGTAATGGTAGACCGTCTGTTCGACAAGAGGATAAGTGGTGGTTGCCATGTCCCAAAGTTCCACCTCGTGGGTTGTCGGAGGATTCTAGGAAGAGGTTGCAGCAATGTCGGGATTGTACTAACCAGATTCTTAAGGCGGCTATGGCTATTAATACTAGTGTCATTGCTGAGATGGAGACTCCTTGTGTTTATTTAGAGTCCTTGCCTAAGGTGAGAACTGAGAAGCTTTTTTGTATCTTGTATCTGAAGTTAGTAATTCGAGATATGGATATGAATATGAAGTTTACAAAAGTACTATGATAGTTGTGTCTCTTCTTCATTGTCATGAAACTTGATTAGCTTAATGGCCTACGTAGTTGTCCCTCTGAATTCGCTACATTAGAAGTGAAAACATTTTGTGTATAATGTGGCAAATTGAAAGGGACAAAGAGAGTATTAGGGAATCCAAATCTAAATCCCTAGTTTCAAACGACGACAAATGAAAATGTCAACTTTGTGATGTTGGAACATACATGTCATTATTCGTTTTTCTGATTGCTGATTAGAAGTATTTCTTGAAGTGTTTACTGATATTAGGTTTACATTGTTTTGGCAGAACGGAAAAGACTGTCTTGGAGAGATCATATACCGCTACATAACAGCAGAGATTTTTACGCCTGAATGTCTCCTTGATTGCCTAGATTTATCTTCTGAACATCATATTTTGGAAGTAGCCAATAGGGTTGAGGCAGCTGTTCATGTTTGGAGACTGAAAGATCAGAAGAGACATGCCGGTCACTCCAAAAGTAAGCGAGGATCATGGGGTGGCAAGGTTAAAGGCCTTGTCGCTGACAATGATAAAAATCAGGTTCTTGCTCGACGAGCTGAGACTCTTTTGAGGTGTCTGAAGCTTCGGTTTCCTGTATTGCCACAAACGGCATTAGATATGAGTAAAATTCAGTTTAACAAGGTACTTTGCAAGGCTCCACTTGCTTCTGATTTACTTTTTTAGGCTTTTAGCTCGTTGCTAGGGTTGTTCAATGGGCTAGATAAGGGCCGGACCGGGCTTATGTAAATATGAGACCCGGTTCGGATAAGAGTCGTGCTCATATTCGCTTCCGACTTACTTTTATAGACGTGTTTAAGGACTTCTTACGGAATGACAAACTTTTGCTATGCAGCTGAATATCCTTTTCTTGTCGTGCAGGACGTTGGGCAAGCAATTCTTGAGAGCTATTCAAGAGTCATGGAAAGTTTAGCATTCAACATTATGGCGAGAATTGACGACTTACTATTTGTGGATGATGCCGCCAAACAATCAGCTTCGGAGTCCAAATCTCTTTTTTGCCGAGGAGGGTTTGGTGGTCTTCCTATTCAAAAGCGAATGTCACCTAGCCCTTTCTCCATTCAACACTCTCCATACGCTTCGCCTTTTGCTACTCCGAGCTTCTGTTTGACCCCCGCTAGTAGTAGTCCTGGGAGATCACTCTCAACCCTCAGTAAAATGAACCTTAGAGCAGCTGAAGACACAAAAGCCGAAAAAACACTCTCAGAAGAGTTCGAGAAGATTTGGGCTCATCCTGGGAACTTGAGTGCCCGAAAGGCATCCGGAGATGCTCCCGAGAGAGACTGACAATTCTTTATCGAAGCCCCCTCGGAAAACAGCTAAGCCGTGACTCTCTTCTCTGTAAATTATCTAGCAGCAGATTTTCTGTGCAGCATGTTTTTTATGTGCAAAGTCGGGTTAGTTGCAATATCCTCTACACTATCAACGATTTTGTCGAGGATTTTGTACGTGTTAGGGCATCTATTTTTGCAGTTCAGACTTTAAAATGTGTTTTTTTTTTCGTCTTAGTACTTCTGTGTATAACCAGGATCAGTAGGAGCGATAATGGGAAGATCGTAAGTTTAGGGGGAGTATCGTGCTAATGAATTAGTAGTGTAGTACTTGTATTTTTGCTAGGAAACCCGAGTTTATATGTAAAGAAAGGCTATTAACTATCTCTAATCAAATGTGCAACTATGAGTTGATTATTGAACACTATGTTTAGTCTATTGGTGGTAAATAAATACCGAAATCGCTTGGTTCTATTTGCAGTTCCGAATTTCCTGACCCGACCTGTTAAAGTGATTCATCTGAGAATACTTTGGATTTGTTTTTCAGTTTAGACTATTTTGATCAAAGCTGATTAGTTATCCTATCAGTAAATAGGAATTCAGCTCGACCTGATTTGTTTGACAGGTCTATTCCGACCCCAAAAATAAAAATAGCATGGCAAAAATGGACAAATCGACATTTTAAACAGGTGTTTCTGCAACTATGCTCCCCATATGTAAGTGTCAGGGGAATCCCCTTGAATTGGGGTGAAAACTGAAGCATTTGTTGGTAATTGGTAAACATGTACAATGTATCTACTCTATTTTGGAGGAAAATGTCACTATCAGTTATAAGTATAAAAGAACAGAGAAAATAGTTTTATTTAGGTTTCCAAATTATAGAAAATTGATATGACTACTCGAATTGCTGGGTACATTTTTGTGTATGAACACTACTTGCATTTACTCCTGCAAATAAATAATGGAAATCAGAGTGAATAAATACTCCCAAGAATTTGTCTGTACTGGTGCGAATTTGAGCAGATACTATAAATCATGTTACACCGGATGAACTTTAAGGTCGTTATTTAATGGCATGGGACTACTTTTCATTTCAAAACGCTTGTGGCTTAATGGATCGAGCATCTGCATGTAGAGCAGAAGGTTTGAGGTTCGACTCTTACTGGCGCAGGTATCAATTGGGGTTTCTTGACTGTGCGCTTGTCTCTTCACTCTATTTTTGGGGTGCCGAGTATGGGTATGATTTATCCGCATCTTTCAAGGAAAAGAAAACCCCCACTCGAACCCTGCCTTGGGCGGGATATCGGAAAGGTCTTTTACCTTTATCTTTAGACTACTTTTCGTTTCAATGAAACTGCTACATTAATTCTTATGCTACTTTTTTTTTTTAAAAATGTAGCAACTCTATTTAGACGAAAAATGTATATTATGTATTATTATGACGGGATACAAGTAATCATAATTAGGAAGTTCGTTTCATGAGTTTCAAAATAAATGGGATAAAAAAGTATGTTAGACGTGTGAATAAAAATTATAGAAAAAAATATGTATAATGATCAAAAATAGAAATGAGGCTGATTAAAAAGAAAAACTATGGACTAATTGATTACTCTCGATTTCTAGTAGAGAAATGAAGCTGTAGGGGTGAAAGTTCTTTTAGCTGAAAATAGTAGTACTTCTATTATCTACTTACCCCAAAAAGAGGTACAACTAACATGCTTCAACATCATTAGTGCCATTTTTAAACGACAATGACACCAAAATTGGCCAATATTCGTTACTAGAGCTGTTCAACGGGCCGGGTCGGGTTAAAATTTAAATGGGCCGGGGCGGGGCGGGTCATGTCAAATGATAAACGGGCCGGGCCAGGTCAAGCCCATTTAAATTCGACCCGCTTTGACCCTTTTTTAAAAAGTCCATAAAATAGCTTTTTTATTATTCTTTATGGCCCGTTGGGTCGATCCACTTATGTATATAATAATTACAATTAAATTTTTTTAAAAAAAGTGGTAATTTTTTTTCTACAATTATTATTTATAATTTTCCGACCCGGCCCTTTACACAAAGGCCCGTTAATGACCCGCCCCATTATTGACCCGACCCGCTAATGACCCATTAAAATGTGACCCGACCCTTGACCCGTTGGGTCGACCCGCCCCATTGAACACCTCTATTCGTTACCATTTGGTAGACTAGAGTCATGTGTAGTCATCATCATATTCAGTATATTTCGCCTATAGAAAACTATAACCAGGGTCTGGGAGGGAAGATGGAAACAACTCATACCCATAAAGGAGAGCACGACCAAAGAGTCTATCGGCTCGAGAAAGAATAAGATAAGATTCTGATTTTGCAACTAACGGACCGAGTGCGGTTGAAGCGAACAATTAAAAAAATATAACTAGAATGCATATGTATATAATAAAATATAGTAAAAAATACAATTAAAAATGAAAAAGAAAACAATAATAACAGTAGTAAAAACAACGAATAAAAGCCAAAGAATAAGAACACCGACAAGTCACGTAAAGTATGTTTTTCAAATACTTTTATTTTCTTAATGTTAGTTTAGTCCATAGATGATTGGATGTATGATAACATCAACAATTTGTTAATATTCCAAATCCCATCTTGTATATTTAATTTTCTTTATTTATTTGAAAAAAAATCAACATTTTAAGGTGAAATCAAGTTATTTATAAGAGATGAAAAAATACATTTGCGTCAACTTTTCAATGGAGTAACCTAATTGTAAATGAATGTGCAAACATTAGTTAATCTTGAGCTATTTTATGGGTTACCAATTTAATAATAATCAAAAAATAAATTTATTTATAGGACCAATAAAAAATTTAAATAATACATGTCAAAGGGCTCAATCCTTTTGAGTTTCAAATAATAACCACGTTTATATATGTCAAACGCCGAGAGGTACTAAAACTTAATTAACAGTTTTTATGATAATTAAACAGATTTAGGTAAAGTGGTATTAAGAAACCGAGATTAAATTTGTGGTAGGAAACACAATGCATATATTAATGATTTTGAATACAATTGCAACATTTTTCTTAAAAAAGGGTTACAAGTCAATTTCAAAATAAAAACATAATAAAGATGATGTAGCTAGCCTTGCTTCTCCCATACACAATAGTTTTTTCCATATGTCACCATTTTGTAATTCGGTGGAATAAGATTGCCAGTATCAAATTTTGATCCTATTTTCACGATTACTTTCTGATCAATCATTGCCACATACATATCTGCTTCACTCGCCATTATATTCACATTACTCGTTTCATGTATCCCATTTCTTGTTCTTATTGATGTCAATTTTATTATTTCTTCCTTCAATCCCCAATCAAAGAAATGGTCATAGAACTGCAAATATCATCATTAATTTAACTATGTTAGAGCAAAATCATCTAATGTAGATGTAATGAACAAGTGTAGTACTTAAAGTGGTCTCGTGATAGGATAAAGTGTCCATTATTACTCGCATGTGAGTTGTCCTACATATTAGAGAAAGAAAAGAATAACTTCTTTCTACTATTACCAATTAGTTACATTTTCTCTCTTTGTTTGGGTTTTCAAACTTATTTTCTAAAATGCTAATATGGTATCAGAGCTCAGTTTGTTATTGGGGCCTCTATGACTTTGATATTTTTCTCCACTGGGCCCTGGTTAATGGGCTTTAAATTAGATGTTCATTTCAATGTGGTCTGTACTTCTAATAAGATACATTTCCAAGGACACACATTATTACCGACGACACGTATATGAATTCTCCTAATCTACATCGGACAAACAGAAAATGATACGTCATTTTATAAACTTTGATAAGGACATGAGCGCACGTATTGGATCCATATTTCTAACCCAAACAAGTGTTGTGCGGTAGACTGTGCAGTGTTTATAACAGTATAATTAACCTTTTGATTGAGTCGGTCATTTGAAACACAAAAAAAGGACTTACTATTGTTGGAATTCCGGGATGAGTAAGAATATAGGCATATCCAAGCATGACTTTATCAGCAGGAAAAGCCCAAAGCTTTTGACTAGAACCAGTATCATGATTATCAATAAATGTAACGGCATTTTTAGGGGAAATCCCAATAAGCCCACTAGGTCTACCATTAGAATCCTTCATCCTCCACCATTGATCATCCACAGCATATTGAAGAATCCCTTTAGTTGTAAAATCAAAGGCAGAAACAACCCCACTACCCGAAGCATCGACCCATCGGGCCAACTCATTTCTATGCCCATCTTGATTATAATCCGGGGCTCCATTTAAATAAGTAATCGAATCCCATAATTCTCCAACTACAAAATCCGGTTTAGTTTGTTGCATATACATTTTAGTAATACTTGCTGAATACCCCTTTACAAAATCCAATCTCCACCCATCAAACCCGATTTCGGATTTAAGCCAATTCATCCAATCAATTAATTCTTTTTGTACTCTAGGGTTTAGATGATCGATATCAGGGGCGGCTGCATACCCATCACCCGTATCCAAATTACCCGACCCGTCTGAGTATTGGGTATCATCTCGACAAATTGCCCATGGGCCCCAATCTAAGCGATTGTCGGAGGTTCCTCCTTCAAAGATGCAGTATATGCCTCTTCCATCTTTGTGTTCTGCTGTTCTGTGATTAATCACAATGTCTGCAACACTTTTAATCCCTTTTTGATGGAAAGTGTTGATTAGTCTCTTTAATTCCATTTGATTTCCGTATCTGGATGCATCAAGATCGTATAATCTTCCAGGTAAGTATCCTGAAAATTTACAATTAAGTAAGTTAATCATTATTTTAGGGTTTATATTTAAGTGATTAATTAGTATCATATACTCCCTCCTATTCACTGAAAATGTCTCATTTCTAGTTTTGTCGTTCTTTTTTACCTTTTTACCCTTTTACCCTTACTATAATAAGACAACAACACATAAATATCAATACCCTTTATGAAAAAGAGAGTTTTCTATTCACTTTTAAATGGTCCCCACTCCTCCTTGGTTTTGGTGCAAAAACCAAATGCCCCATTCACTATGAATAGGAAGGAGTATAAATTTGTATTTATGTACAAAATCTTGTTTGTTGGTTACAAGTTAGCTAGGTAACATGTTGGAATCATAATATTATTTTTTTCTATGTAATGTAGTGACCTTTATAATTTAGTGCTTTTTTGATTGTGATTTAGATTTTTTTTTTCCTATTGAAATTAAGAGTATATAATGCCTCTTATCTTTCTTATTTTTGGACGCCGTTTTTAGATCTCTTATATATATGTGTGTGTGTTTAACTGATTGGTGTCATTTATAGTCAGATGTTTCGGGTCGACTTAAAATCGATACTGTGTCCATGTTGGTTATCAATTTTAAACATCGGATCAAATTGAATTTTGTTACAAAATCAAATAAA
Source organism: Amaranthus palmeri (assembly GCA_019776075.1). Classification (NCBI taxonomy): domain Eukaryota; kingdom Viridiplantae; phylum Streptophyta; class Magnoliopsida; order Caryophyllales; family Amaranthaceae; genus Amaranthus; species Amaranthus palmeri. Next base: position 68,754 of record JAAKBH010000286.1, on the reverse strand, counting down.
TATCGAATTATTGTATGTGTTTTGAACACATTTAATTGATTGGGTAAATCTTATAGGTAACATACGTTAGGCTTAATTACTACTTGAACGGTCCATTCATGGACCATGGTACGTGTGTTTCATACATTTATGACTCGTCAAGGATTGTTTGTCATTAAAATTTTTATAAAGATAATAGTGTTTATAATTTGGTATTTAAGTAAAATTGAATGAATGAAGATGTATCAAATATATAATTTTATTAGTAATAGTAATATAAATAGAGTTGTGTAATTTGAAGATGTATCAAATATATAATGAATGAAGATGTATCAAATATATAATTTGAAGAAAAAAAAGTTTAGATTCAAGTGAGAATTGATGATATGTGGAGAAAATGGATTGTTTTTTTCTTCTGAGTTTTTAATGCATGCATGGCTTATAGTCGTTTTGTGATAAATGAGGTCAAACCATGGTTGTTGCAACTTAGATATGGGTAACATTTTAATAAGACTATTGACACATGCGCATATACAGAAAATGATACTATGTTATAAATTAAGAATATTTTTTAGATTTATGACATAGTATTTTTCTGTGTAAATTAGTAACTTCTATAATTAAGTGTCTTGGCTCGATTTTGATTCATGACTTTAGATTTTTATCTTATTGAAATCAATGGCATGGAATGCTTCTTATCCGTATTTTTTGTCGAACAATTATCAAACAAAAATTCCTAATCAATAACCTTGCTTTGCAAAACACTACGAAAAAACAAAAAGAATAATAATAAATTAATAAACAAAACCCGAAAAAAATTAAATTAAAATAACAAAACTCTCGTCCTATCAAATCATACCACATATGAGTGATTTGTTAGCCTCACAAATAACCGTTATTTACTAAGACCTTCTCCTTCTCAAATTATATATATAAAATGAATACCTTGAGGTGAAACTGAATGGCTTGGAGGAGGAAGCCAGACATGGGTAACTCCAGCTCTAGCCAAATCATCAGCCGAGCTACATAAGAAGTTGTACAATCCTCCTTTCATATTCCATGAATCCCAGTTGAATCCCTAATAACACAATTAAATCAAAATAAAAGATTAATTAACTAAAATCAAAATGCATATTAAGCATTATGAGAGCTAGTTTTATTTCATTAATTAGCATTAATAACTCATAAGTACGAGCTTATAAGAACAAAATTGTTTACAAAATTTAAAATTAAAACCTCATCTTCCCTTAAGCTCTTTTATTCCAACAAGCCCTCTCTTGAGAGACCGTTTATAGTATAGACGTTTCTTAAGAGTTTAGCACATATCTCCCTTTGAACTTACAAAACCAACAATCAATTTTTTTAAAAATTCATAAATTGGGTCAGCCCCAAAACTTGAGACGTCTATTGTATAGACGGTCTCAAGTAAGAATTTGCTTTCTCTGATTATTTTAAACGCTAATTGATCATAAAAAAGTGGAGGCACACAAATAATCATAGAATGATATTTAGCCAATAAAACCATGAAAGTATATGATGCATTGTTTTTTAATCACAAATTCACAATATGAATATGTCCTAAGATGTTTAATTTGTAGCCATACATGTTGTCGTTATAAAAGGTCGGTCTAATTATATGGAGAGCAATTTTTCATAACAAAAATAAGTCGTCAACTAGACTATAATAAAAGTTGTTTTTTTTCAAAATAATTTACGTAGCATACTAGTACACAATATGTGCATGGATTTGGATAGAATTGAACAGACCTGAAACAACAAAGCAGGAGTAGCAAAAGTGAATAGAAAAGAAAAAGACAGGAAAAGGAAGCATAAATTGTAGCAATTCATGTTTAGAATGTAGGAAGTATTTTTTAGTTTTTTTGTTTTTGCATGAATGTACGTATGGCAAGAAGGGTATATATAGAGCTAAACAAAATAAACATAATGTGAAGATAAGAATGGAGAACGTTGATCGGTGCAAATGAAGGGGAAAGTGGATAATGTTTGGCCACCCACATTTATTGACATTTGCAAGTTGCATTAGTTGTGTTAACTGAGGTTTGCACCGTCCGTGCGCCAGAGTTTGTTTCCTTAGCACCACGGTTATTCAACCAATAAATTTGGTATTATCACCTATGTGCTTTCTTCTATTTATCAAATTGTCACTAATTTATTAACCCTAGTCAAACAAAGGTTGCCATTCCTTATAGGTTTAGATCATGTGCCTAGGGGCGAAACTTATTCGGATTAAAACCGCAAACCGAACTAGACCAAACCGAATAACAAATATGGTTTGGTGTTTTTAAAATTTGGTTTGGATTAGGTTTGAAAATTTAAAAACCGAAATATTAAGGTTTGGATTAGGTTTAGAATTTTCAAAAACCGCAAACCGAATTTCTAGACCGCAAACCGAAATATTTAAGAAATTACATATAGCCCACTAACATTAATGTATTAGCCCAAACTCAATACATTCTGAACCTAAAAAATTGAAAACCCTAACCCTTAATAATTTATGTACTACCGCCGTCCCATTTCGACACTTGTTTAGTATTTTGCAAGATATGTTATTTTGAATGACTTTGTAAGACATTATGTCTATTATTAATCTTGTATAATTTGCTATTGTCTTAATTATTGTAATTGTAGTTTAAATTGTTATTCGACACACAAAGAAAAATTCGGCCTAGGAAATTCGGTCTGGGTGGTTTGGTTTGGTCTACAAATAAAAAATGTGGTTCGATTTGGTTTGGTCTAGAAACTAATTTGGTTCGGTTTGGTCTGAAAATATGGAGACCGAATAAAATATGGTTCGATTTGGTTTCGATGAAAGTCCAAACCGTAGACCGAACTTTCACCCCTACATGTGCCCATCCAATTCTTTTGCTAGGTCTCATTGTAATAGGTAATGTAAATGTTCCGGCTGGATAAGAACAATCAACACTTTTTTCGATGGTGAGAAAGATGTCTTTTAAGACTCACAGTGGATGTATATCGTTGGGGATCGGGGGTATGAAATGCGTTCTAGCTTACTTCTTCGGGGTGATCTGCACAAAGTAACAAATGAGGGCCGAACAGGGGACTTTCGGGGGTCCTCCTCCTATGGTAAAGTCAGTAAGGAAACTGAGAATGTAGCTAGAAAAGCTTATGAGTATGAGAGTATTCTTGCACAAGGTAATGCACATGGTTGGATTTGGTCTGATCAAATACTAAATAATACCAAACTAAAAACCCGATCAAAAAAATTTTAGACCAGACCGAACCGATTAAACATTTAATACAGATCGGACCAGACTGTTTTACAATGATATGGTTTGGTTTACAGTTTTTTGGTTTTAATTTAATTTATATATTAATTTATTTTTTTAATGCAAATAACCTATTTAAAACAAATAAAAAATAATGCTTATTTTGATTTTAATTTGTTTTGATAATTTTCCTATACAAAATATAGGAAAATTTGTAAAAAATAGTCTTAACTATAATTCATTGACTCAAAATACTTTAAACTATAATTTAATCTTGAATACCCCTAAGTATGGGATACTTAACAATGTATAATCTCGACTATTTCTCATTAACTCAAAATACCCAAAATTAGCAGTTAAGTATAATGTGCATAGAGTTCAAGAATTCGTTTAATTTCCTAATACTTGAGGATATACAAAATTAAATAATTATATAATTAAACGTATTTGAGTCAATGGGTTAATTGTGAGTATTAGTTAAAAATTTTCTTAAAATATACATCCTTATCGTCAAAGTTCGTGTCTAAATATGGGTTAATACAAGTCCAAGTGACAAAGAAAGTATACAACTATGAGTATGCGTTAATTGAATTGATATGCGAGTAGTTAACTAGTACTTAAATGAAGTAATTGCAATAGATAATATTAATAGATCAAACAGTTAATATACTACTAAGTACCGTCTCATTTTCTTATTTGGTCAAGTTACCCCAAATGTCTCATTTCTATTTTGGGTATATTATCTTTACTAATTTATTCCTATTAAATTTAGCTTTTTCACACCTTTGCACCTATTAATTCCACTTTTTTTTTTTTTTTTTTTTTTTTTTTTGAGATAACCTATTAACCCCACTTTAATCCTAATTTATTCAGTGATGTCATTTCCGTGGTAATAAAATTAAAAAAACATTATACAAGTTAATGGGTTGGGCGGATTTGTCTAAACAATTTGTTTTGCCACTCATACTTACTCGTTGGTCTTAATAGACGGAAATCAAACACATATTTTGTAGAATTGTTGGCCCTGTAACCTTATCCACACGCTAAGTACTTCTTTAATTTCATAATACTTGCTACTGAGTGTGACATGTTATGTAAGAAAATGTTTCTATTAATAGCAAGTATTTAGAAACAGAGAAAGTATGTGATACAAGAAAAAGTTTACAAACACATTTGAGATAAAGGGAATGAGTAGGAAATTAGTCAAAAATGATGAAAAGACACAGGTGATGCATACAGATTTATGCACAAACCACATGCGTGCGTGACGATGTAACTGTGCGCGTTGTCTCAGCGAAACTAATCCCCAACTGCGCTTCTTCTTTCTCCGCCTTATCAGTTATGTAACCGCTTGCTAACAACTTTCACAACCTATAATTCATCCATTAATATTATGAAGAACATGTGGACTTGGTGTACACTAAAATAGTATGACTAAATTTTAACACTGTTACTCCTACTCTTTTTAGTCTTCATTATATTCACTCTTTATTACGTAATCTAAAGTAATCGGTAAAAAATTTTTTAGAAAAACATATTTTAATTATCTTTAAAATTTTTTTAATTATAATTTTAATTTTTAAATTTTAATTTTGTTTATTTTTAAAATTTTTAGTTTATTAAATTTTAAATTTTAACTTCAATTTTTTAATTTAAATTTTTAAAATTTTTTATTTTTAAAAATTTTAAATTATTTAATTTTTTATTTTAAAAAAGTATAAGAGTGGAGTGGAAGTGTGTACGAGTGGAGTGGAGTAAAAGAGTGGAGGGGAGAGTATAATGAAGTGACGTGAAATGTAAGAGTTGGTTCTCACTAATATTTGTATGGACCAAGTTCATATTAGACTTTATCAAACATTATACTAATTCTCTATTTTAAATTGGATCAGCCAAAACTATTTTAAAAAAATTGTCTTTTGTACAGGAGGAAATTCAGTTTTCATTTTATTTGTTGTATCTAATGGGCCTTTTGTATAGACCCGCCTTATAAGAAGACAATTTCAAACAAGACGAACTATTAACATTATCAATGAATATTATGCTATTAGACACTTAATAGGAGGATAATTTCGTTTTTCAAATGAAAATTAAAAAGAATCCCAAAAATTGAAGGCGTAACGTAATAAATTATATATTGTTTTATTTTGTATATTTAGAAACCAAGTATTTAGAGACAAATAAGGGGTTGGCCCTATTTCACAATAAAATGCGGGAAACTAGATTGAGGTGCTATGGACAGGTGAAGAAAAAGACTTTTAACTCCCTGGCCCCAGTGAGGAGAGTCAATAATGTTAGCAATGGTATATGTTAGCTTATTATTAAATTTAAACCACACAATTACTCCTATCAAAATTTGATGTTTAATATTTTGAAAATGCAATCACCTTATCACAATTAGCTTATCAACATCCATGAAACAAACTGATCTCATATATATAACCTATTTTATATTCCCAAGGCTAACTATATATATATATATATATAGTCAAACAAAACTATATTTGTAAATGGATAATCCTAAAAAAATCCAGATCATCATCAAATTAATGTTGTTCGTTCCACATCCTCATAAAACCTCTGATCAATATTATGTATGGTTCAAGCTTCTATCTTGCGTCATTCAAGATGAAATCAGTGAACCAATCTTATTTAGATAAACATTAGCCTTCTTTGGCCCACCAATTGACCGCTAGGGAATTACCTTGTAATTCGCATTCAAGCTTTCATTTAGAGCTGGGTCCTAGTTGGTTGCACCTCAAAAGTCAAAACAGCCCTCGGAACGCCTTGTGGCTCAAACAATTCATAGGTTATGTTCCACCCATCTTATATCAATATTCTAGATTACGAGTTCTTATCTCAACCATTCCTCATTTAAGTGAAGAGTATAGAGCTAGGGGACATTTAGCAGGGGGCAAAGCCAAAAATTTGAATCACGGCGCGGGGCCAGATAGTCGATATAATAGCAAATTATTTACTATATGAAAACTAATCAAACTATGGAAATATTAAAATGATAATGTAGGCTGCTCTTAACTTGAATAATAGCAAAAATTATATTCAACAAATGGAGCTAAAACTTCCCTATAAAAATAAAATCCTGTTTGAAAAAATAAAGTGTTTTTGATTCCATATATTTGCCTAGTAAGTATCCAAGAAAACACTATTTAAACTAAGATAATAAAAGTATAAATCCACACACTTTAATTGAGATTTAATCCTCTAATCTTAGATTACACGTCCATTGAGCTATAGAGTTGAGCTATAATAATTTTTGTTTTCTTTAAACCATATATCATAGAATATTAGATAAGGAAGCCAAAGCTAAAAATATAAATAATCGCCCTTACATGTTAGATTATATATAACATTACTTAAAACAAGGGCGTATCTAAACCCAGGCTGGCATAAGCCATGACCTGGTTCATGAAAAATATAGTAGTATATTAAACTGATGTTTAGTGTTTCAACCCACGACTTTCTATCCGCTTTGACAAAGGCATTTTCAGATAATTACACCATGCTAATTAGAGGTCATATAATATTGACTCTTGTAATAACTTTTTTCTGATTCACCCCTGACTTAAGGCGTCAAGCTGCAACTATCAAATTAAGCTTTTGATCGAGTGAGTCCCATCTTTGAAATATATCCTTGAAATTAATGTAATGACTCAGCAATTTACAGCAGCAGACTTAGCAGATGGATGAATAAATGTAGGTATTATTTAAATAAAAATAATTTGTTATGCGAAGGGATTGCTTGATTCCTCCTAGATTTTCTAAACCCTATTGCAATATGAAATACTAGTAGGTTGTTGCAGTGCTGTTATTGTTTAATTAATTGATAATGTTATGATGAAGTTATTATTGTTGATTGTTGAATATGGATATGGATCACATTAACTACCTGCAAACTGCTAACGGAACTCTATGCTAAGTTCGTTACAACACCTGTCCTTTCTACATTTTCTGCTCAACTGGATTTGGATAGGATCGAATAAGCTGTTAGCTAGCTACTCTCCTATTTTAATTTTAATTCAGGTGCTCTCTTGAGAGACTGTTGTTAGAGTATATAACATATCCTGGGGCCTCAACCATCAGCTTAAGCTTTTGGTTGAGTTGGTTCTTTGACATGGTATCAGAAGCCAGGGTGACAAGAGGTCACAGGTTCGAATCTCAACCACCCCTCATTTAAAGTGGAAAAATTTAGCGCCATGTATGAGGAGGGCATGTGCTGCATCCACACTTCTAGCCAAAAAGGCTGTCGTGTGAGGGGGCGTGTTAGAGTATATAACATATCCTGGGGCCTCAACCATCAGAACAATATATATTTAGAATTGGACCGAGTTTTTGAGAGTCATCTTTACAAAAGACAGTCTCAAATAAAAATTGATTTTAATTTTGTTTTAGAGAATTAGTTCTTGTTTTAGTGAGACTAAGTATATTTTTTTAAAATAAAATTCTGAGATTGTATCGAATTTAATTTTTTTTCTCTAATTATCTTATAATCTAAAAATAACAAAATGATGGTCAATGGACCATTTGTGAATTGGGAAGGTATTAGCTTTGGATCGGATTGTATGAATAAGGTGATGAGTCTATCTATTCAATTCATCAATTTTAGATTTAAGGGTCTTTGGTTAAAGGAAAATGCATTTTCACATATTTTCAACACAGACTAGATAATTTGATATTTGTTCGTTCTTATAACCGAATTTGATTTGACCCCATATTTACCCGACCTTGTAACACAAAACCTAATTTTAAATCAATCCGAAATACGTACATAACCTGAAATCGACCCAATAACCCAAATGAAGACCAATATTTTATGTTTTTCAAATAATAGTTTTTTAAAAAAAATTAATAAATACTTGGTCTATTGTACCAGATATAATTTTATATAATAAAAAGATAGTTTTAGTAAAATCTTATGATTTATAAAAAGAATTTTAAAACTCTTAATTTATGTATGGAACAAAACTTAGTCAAACCAAAATGATTATGTGATCTAAAAAATGTCAAACTAATTTTCAAAAAAAAAAAAAAATCCAACTTAAAAGGGTATCTATGACCAGCTAACAATTCTTTATTCATGTCAAGACCAAGAACCCTAAATTCAAGCACATGTTACATAGGGTGTTTCATCGCTCCCTTAACTTGACCTCAACAAATTAATTGCCAATAAAAAATTCCAAATTAGAATTTGATGCAAAGTAAAACTAAAGCACTAAGCTGTGACCTGTGATTATATAAGTAAAAAATTCTAATTAGGTTTATAATCGGGTTTTTGAGAATTTATTTTGATTAGGATTTTTAAGGGTTTTATTATAAATCCCTTTTAATCTACTGATTTGTATTCTGTATATGGCTGTTTCATATATATTTAGCGATATTTAATTTAAATGTCGCTATTTCATATTTCTTATCATATATAGAGGATTTAGTGACATTTATTAGACTCTTTAGCAGTATATTAAAAAGTCTTAAAGCTTTTAGCTACATATATAGGATCTAGTGACATTTCTCACAAATGTCACTATAGACTATATTGACAATTACATATGTCACTAAAGACCAAATTTAGTGTCGCTGAATCACTTTATGGTGGAATTTAAAATGAAAACCAATAATTATTATCAATGACATTTTTTTAATGCCACTAAATCTAATGTCGTAAAAGGTAAATTTGTTGTAGTGAGTTTACAAATTACAACCTCAACACAACATTTAATTTAACAAAGAAAGCGTTGGATTCTCCATAATTGTTGTATTCAATTCTGATAAGGACTTGTCAAATGTCATACATGCATAATAATGGTAATGGTAAGGTCTAATTTTGGTCATTCTCTTGACGGATACTCTCTAAAAACCCTACCTGATACCCAAATGCACAATAATAATTTTTATAAACTTGATGAGGATTCAATTAATCTCACAAATCCAAATTACAAGTACTCCCAAATATTCTATTCATAATTTGGTCATAAAAACTATCCATATGTTTACTAGTCTAAAATAAATGTTAGAAATGTTGATGAAAATTTAGTATGTATTATATGGTAGGAATGATATTGAAATATTAGTGTAATATTGGTAAGAAAAATCTCTTGATAAGTTTAATAGTCATGTTTGTTTAATTTAAATATCTCATTTAATTCATAAAATTCATTTCAATGTTTACCCCATAAGATGTGATATATAAGATGATGAATAATTGCGATTTTTTAATGTTACCATGGAAACGACAAGTTTAATATTGCACTAAATTATCTAGCTTGTATCGACAACCAAACGAACTAATTAATATTGATTTGACATGTTCTGACGCTAAAGCAACTCATAAGAATATGTTATACTCCCTCCAATTCTATTTATATGTCCCATTTGCTTGGGCACGGTTATTAAAGATGGTGTGGGGTTCATTGAAAATGAGTAGTTGGAGTATTTTAAATGATTATTTTAATTGTAAAGGTGGTAGTGAAGGTATTTTAAATAGTAAAAGTGGGGAGATTATGGACATTACTTGTGCGAACATAGGGTATTTAGATAAAAAAAATATGACAATTAATATGAATTTGCCAAATAAGAAAATTAAAAATATGCATTTTAAATATCACATTGATCCAATGTTATTAATGTTATTAATAAAGTAGCGCATGACGTACGTATACAATAATAGGGAAGCTTAAAGCTTCAAATAATTAGATGAAACAATGAGAGATATATTGCCTAGAATTAATCATGATTTTATAAGCAAATCATGTAATAATCTTGATGAATTATTGCATAGTTAATTAAAAACTGCATATATATGATAATATGAATGTCTTGTTGAGGCTTGTTTCTTAGGCTTGTTTCTCCCAAACACAATAATCTTTACCATAGGTTGATACCTTAAAGTTTGAAGGAATGAGATTTCCAAGATCCATTTTTGGGCCAAGCTTAAGAATAATCTTTCCATCAATCATTGCTGCATATAAATCTGCTTCTGAAGCCATTATATTCACATTACTTGTTTCTGTTATTTCATTTCTTTGCCTTATTGAAGTCAGCTTTATGATTTCTTCCTTCAATCCCCATTCAATGAAATGATCATAGAACTGCACATTATTATATACCCAACAATTAGATAACATAAAAGTGGACTCCATTACTTTAATTTTGTTGGGTGTTTGGCAATCAGCTGTCCGATATTGGTTATTGACTGGTTTAGTTGACTTATTTAATCAGCTTTACATGATGTGTAACTATTTATTTAGAAAATGTAAGCACAAACTTTGTGTTGGTATTTGGTTGTACGTTGCATGTTTATAGAAGAAAAATTAAGCCAGAAAGTCGAAAGTTAAAGGCCACTAAAAAAGAAACTTTTTGATCGATTTTGACTAAAAGTAAAATTTTTGTAGTCAAAGCAAACAAAAATCTAGCAAAAAGATCATTGGAACATTAAATTTGTAAAAATTTTGATCCAAAAACTCCAATATAATTAGAAAGAAAATAAGTATAGGATATGTTAGGCCGTGACAATTTTCGTCACATAATCTAATCGTGGACCACTTATGGGTCAAGAGCGTTGTCTTGCACATACACTTGGTGAGGTTCATTTTTCCCAAAACAATATAATAGTAACAAGATTAGCCTACCCAATGTATGTGCAAGTCCACAATCCACTATTTTATCGATGTGGGATCTTGTCTCACATGTAAAGTGTTCCTATGGGATATGCATATAGAGAAAAAAGAACTTACAATAGATGGAATCCCAGGATGTGTTAAGATATAAGCATATCCAAGCATGACCTTATCAGAAGGAAAAGGCCATAACTTTTGTGTAGATCCTGTGTCATGATTATCAATAAAAGTCACTGCATTCTTAGGCATAATTCCAATCAAACCACTTGGTCTTCCATTGGCATCTTTCATTCTCCACCATTCTCCTTCAACAGCAGCTTGAAGAACACCTTTTGTTGTGAAATCAAATGCAGAAACAACACCACCCCCTGCATTTTGAATCCACCCAGCTAACTCATTTCTTGGCCCATCTTGATTATAATCAGGTTTACCATCTGGGTCATATGTTATTGAATCCCAAAGTTCTCCAACTGCAAAATCAGGCCTAGTTTTCTCCATATAAATCTTAGTAATACTTGGAGAATATCCCTTTACAAAATCAAATCTCCACCCATCAAATCCGATTTCGGACTTAAGCCAATTCATCCAATCAATTAACTCTTTTTGAACTCTTGGGTTAAGATGGTCGATATCTGGTGCAGCACCATAGCTGGCCCCAGTGTCTAGGTTGCCACTTCCATCGGAGTATTGAGTGTCATCCCTACAAATAGCCCATGGACCCCAATCTAGACGATCATCAGGAGTACCACCTTCGAAAATGCACCAGATTCCTCGACCATCTTGTTTATCAGCACATCTATGGTTGATGACTATATCAGCAAGACACTTGATTCCTCTTTGGTGGAATGCACTGATCAAGCTCTTTAAAGTAGCCTCATTTCCATATTTTGAAGAGTCAAGATCATATAATCTACCTGGTAAATAACCTGAAATCAAACATGTAATGATTTATCAAAATAAACGCCATATTATATGACAATAGAATAGTCATGGAAATTGGAAAATGTTAAATGGTGGAAACTCATCAACTAAATGATTGTATCCCTATCAAGATATATTAGGTAGACGTCAAGACGTGTGAACACAGCACAAACTCTCTCATACTGATACAATTGGTCGGCACTTTATACAATTTTTTATGAATAAGAGGTAAATGAGAATCTTAAGAACTCAACTAAATTGTAATTTATCTTCTCAATTTAATGTAATAACTAATCAAGTGTAACGATTTCTATCACATTATAATTCATTTTCTCAATTACTTGCAACACTTTCTTAAATCAATATTATATTGTAGCAAATGACCATATTACCCTCATTTACTTTCCATGGTTTTTGTCGCACTACGTACTTTTGGTGTTGCATTTGATTAGGGTGGAAGAAGTACAAATAGACTCAATCAGAGAATTAAGATGTCATTAGTTACAATTACTACTCCATCACCTTATTTAATTAGCAATTTTTGCGAGTTTTTTTTTTTTTTTTTTCAAATGAGCCGCACTTTAAGCCCATGTTTGGATGGAGGGTGTGGGAAATAAAATATTTAGGAAATTATATGCACAAATCAAGTATTCACCAGATTAAACCCAAACTGAATTCCGCATTATGATTTTCTACAGAGGGAAATAGAGGGAAAAGAAAGGAAAGAAATTGAGGGATGAAATATACAAACAATGTAGTCTTTCCCTTTCGGCCCCTTCCATTTCTTTCTTTTCTCTCTTAATTTGCTATCCAAACATGTTGTAAGCGGGACGAAGGGAGTAATTAACTAATTATTATTATATAATTGAAAGAGTGATGTGAATAAGAAAAAAAAGAATGTAAGTGTACCTTGAGGTGAAACGGAGTGAGTGGGTGGAGGAAGCCAAACATGGGTAACTCCAGCTCTAGCCAAATCATCGATTGAGTTCTTCAGTGAATTGTATAATCCTCCTGCTTTGTTGCATGATTCCCAATTGAAACCCTGTTCATCATATCATCCAATTAATTAATACTCCTATCACATTTTATTTTTTTAAACTTCTTATTTTTAATTACAAATTATAATATAATGTGGGAAAATTGTATGCATTACGTTTGAATTCAATTCCATGACTATCTCAACAATGGGTAACTGGGCAAGCGTCGAATCACATTTTAACAGGTTATTTGCGGGTCGGGTTATTAGTGGGTCTTGGTGTAAAGGGTCAGATAATTATAAGTATTAATTGCGAAAAAATAATTTACTACTTTTTTTAAATACTTTGAAATAATATTATTCTATACATAAGTGAGTCGACCAACAGACCATAAAGTATAATAAAAAACTATTTTATAAACTTTTATAAAATGGGTCAAAGTGAGTTGGATTTAAACGGGCTTTGACCCACCCTGCCCTGTTTAACATTTGACATGACTCGACCCGCCCCTGAACACCTCTAATATATACACCAAGAATATGATCAAGTAATTGCATAAATTTAAACACTTTTCTAGCACTTTAGAATACACTATATATTTTTACATTACTCTCTCTTTTTTCTCAGTCTACTATGTAATCCAAAAAAGACTACTCACCTGAAACAATAAGGTAGGAGCAACAAAATCAAAGACGAAGGAAAATGAGAAACATAGGCAAGCAAGAGCAAGAATATTTAAATTCCTCATTTTCCTTGCTTTGCAAACTCACAAATCAACTCAAGGTGTGGAATAAAGGACAACCATGAGAGGTATTTATAGGAATAATTTCATGGGAAACTTTGATTAAATAATAATATAATATCTATTCAATCGAGGAATTGATTGGTTAGTTGGTATTAATGTATTATGATCATGCATGTAGCCGCATATCAAACGGTTGCATTGCTTGTAGTTAAATCATACAACAACTTGGATGCACCATATCTTAATGTTTTTACATAATACTTGTAATTGTAATTTTTACATTAAAATAATACTTTCATATGTGAAAGTTTATTGTTAGTGTTAGGGTTTTTGTTAAGAGATATTGCTTGCTAATAGATTTGTTTTCGCTATCTATCTCTTCTTGCAATTTGAGCACCTTAAAGATTGTATTTAAATTATACAAGGAACAAGGATTATAGGAGGGCCAACGATGTTTTCTGAAAACATTATCCAATCCCCAAGTCAGTAATAATATGAGATGAGTACCTAATATGCCATCACTCTAAATAACTAATGAGATGGCGACTAATGTTGCCGGCTAAATAAAAAGAGTCGTCAAAATTAACGACTAAATCACTACCTAAGCATGCAGATCGCCAAAACAGGCAAATTTGCGACTCAGATTGGAGTTCATATATTATTATTCAAATTTTAAGCCTAAATTACATAAATAATATATATCACTAAATTTATGTAAATTTGAGAAATAAGTTTCATAATAAATTTTTAAAAATATTCTTGTACAATATATAAGTAACGTCTAATAAATATTTTCCCTGATTCATGATATAATTAGATATACAATTTGAACAATAGTGTCAGTTCATGTCCCATTTTTCATATGTTGACCTAGCTGCTTCATTTTCCAAATGGGTTGCTGGATTCTCCTTGAACTACTAACCTTATTCTTACGAAGTTATTGCTATGCTATAGTGTTCGATATATATACTCCCTCCATTCCTTTTTGTTTTTCCACCTTACTAAAACGGACAGTTCCATAAGTTTTTCCACTTTAGAATACTTTCCATTTTTGGAAAGTTTTCATCCTACTTTTACCCCTTAAAACCCCACTTTCCTTACTTCACACTACTATTTAATTATTTTCTCTCTCATACTTCCAATACAATCATTATATTACACTATTATTTAATTATTTTTTCTCTCATACTTCCAATAAAATCATTACTTCCCACTGCTATATAATTAAAATAATACCCACTACCATCAAAGATACCACTTTTCTTAATTTTGGTGAAAAACCCAAATAGGAACATCAAAAAGGAACGGAGGGAGTATTTATTTTCTATTTTGTTGTTCTTCTCAAATGAAATTTATGAAACTTTTTTGTGAAATTTTAATTACGATTTTCATCGATTTATAAATATATATTCATATAAATCAGATTTTGTTAGATTCATTTTAATACATACTTTTAAAGTATCAACTTTTTAAAATATTTAAATTAAAATTATTTGATTTTAAAATTTGTATTGGGATCTGCTTAAAAAAGCAAATGCCAAGATAGGAGTAACGACTAACAATTAAAATTATTTTATTTTAAAATTTGCATTGACATCTGTAAAAAAAAGTGAATATTAAGATAAGAGTAACGTCTAACTGCTCAATCCATTATATATCATCTCTCCACTTGGTTTTTTAAGTTTTGATAGTAACGATGTATAGATAGGGTTATCCACCATCGTAAATTTATGGTTTGAGACTTTGAATAATTGAGATATTGATCAACTTGT
The DNA here is from genome assembly GCA_019776075.1 of Amaranthus palmeri. Lineage (NCBI taxonomy): Eukaryota > Viridiplantae > Streptophyta > Magnoliopsida > Caryophyllales > Amaranthaceae > Amaranthus > Amaranthus palmeri. The sequence goes on along the minus strand of JAAKBH010000286.1, from coordinate 53,484 downwards.
CATATGAATAATTCGGTGGCCTAAACTTTCAGTGGCCTAGGGCGAGATTGAAAATAGGGACCCTTATAAAGAAGATTAAAAATAGAGGCTCTTATGTAGAAAATTAAAAAGCCACCATTTGAATATAAAGGTTTAGGTATAGAAAAGAACGAGAGAAAAAACTTGAAGCTCTAGAATGCTCCACTTCATCCCAATTTTCTAGTTAGTTTGAAATATCTTTCAAATTTCCTTGTTCTAATTTAGAGACTTAAAGCTACATAATTTTTAAAATATGGGGCCCAGGGCCTTTGCCCCACCCGCCCTAGGCCAGATACGGCCCTATATGAATATTGTCTAAATAAGTACTCATCATCGTCATCTAATTTATGTGTAGTTTTATACTAAATTTTAATATTATAAATTAACTATGATCTGTATCTAATGAGTGTCCTATAATTAAATAATAATCTTTAAAAAAAATGATAAACAACATTTGATTAATTCAGGTGGTTATAGTGTTTGGGTATAAATCAACTACTATGATTAGTATGTAATAGAATTAATTTACTATTTACTAAATTAATTATAATCAGGGTATATGAGGTTACACTATATTGGATCAATTAAATGTAGAGGCGCGTACGTTAATTAGTGAGTTAAAAACACAAATTAATTAAGTTGACATATGTATGACATCAAGTCACCATAAGTTTGTCATGTGTTATGTAACGTGTAACTTCACTTTGAAAAGGTCACTACAACATAATTTGCTTTTAGTGGGATATATTTAGCGACATTTAATTTAAATGTCGCTATTTCAAATTTTTTATAGTTTGTATAGAGGATTTAGTGACATTTGTTAAACCCTTTAGCAGCATATTAAAAAGTCACACTAAAGATTTTAGCGATATAGGATTTAGTGACATTTCTCACAAATGTCACTATAGACTATTGTGACAATTACATATGCTATTAAAGACCAAATTAAGTGTCGCTAAATCACTTTATGGTGGAACTAAAAATTAAAACCAACAATTATTACATTAAAAATATGAATCGATGACATTTTTTTAATGCCACTAAACTCAATGACACAAAAAGTTAAATTTGTTGTAGTGAGTGGAGAGTTTTGATGAACTAATATATATTGGCATATATTTGTTCATCAAAATATATTTTTCACATTCTAATTCTAATATATATTTGTATACTTCATATCTATTATACAATATTTGGACGCGTCTTTCTTAATTTATGAGTATGTTTTCGTATTAAAATTAATTTAAACCAAATTCCACCCAACGTATCATTTAAACATATTTTTGTTGAACCCGACCTTCAAATTTTCAATTAGTAAATTGAAGAACCGTATTGATTGATGGTAGAACCGAACTTTTATCTTTATTTTAGTTATTTGTTCAAATTCTATTTACTCTTTTTTGTAAGTTGTAGTAGGTTTTTCTTTCTTTGAAAACCTCTCTCGAGCCGAGGTACTTTTGACAACTCTCTTCTCTATGGGTATGAACTTGACGTCTTTCTTCCTTCTTCAGATCCTGACCATAGTTTTCTATGAGCGGGATACACTAAGTATGATGATGATAATTTATTGATTGATGGTAGTCAATGGTGACATACTCGTCTAACGTGACTAAATAAGTAGGGGCAGATTCAATATAGGGTTAATAATGTCAACTGACATCACTTAAATTTTCATGAAAAAAAATAAGTTTTATTGACTAATAAGTTAGTAAGAATTTGTGGGTTTTTTTTTTTTTTTTCTTTTCTGATTTAATAACTTACTTTTCCTTGCATCCGACCATTCAATTTTAATTCCCTTTTTCAAAAAAAATACAGCCCATTTTCAGAAAAATAATACCCTTCCCTTCTCTTCTCCCCATCTTCGATCACGAAACATCAAGTGTAGTAACTAAGTGAACAAGGCGGCAGCAACAGTCGGCACTCGGCAGGCGTAACGGCAAGCCGGAAATTCCTGACCGGCGTCAAATCAAGTAGTTTCTCTTCTCTTTCTCAGTTTCTCTTCTTAGTTAAATAAATTATTAGGGCTTTTATAATCTTTATATTTATGAGTTATCTGTTTGTTAAAAACTTAGGGTTTTTATAATTTAAATGTTTATCTATTTAGATAAATTAGGGCTTTGAGTTTTCTTATTAGTTATGTAATTAACATTACTGTTAAAAAAATTAGGGTTTTTTGTATTGTTTACCTAATTAATTACTAGCAATTGACAATTGTGATTAATATATTAGTTAGTTTTTTTTAAGAGGAGTACTTGATTTTTTAAAGGTAATTACCTTAATCACTTGTTGTTCAACAAGAAAAATTTAGTTCTAAAGATAGTTATATTTTAAGGGTCCAATCTTTAATTAATTTATCGTTCTATTTAATAAAGATTGGACCTTTAAAACTAAAATCTTCTGTATTACGTAAAAAAAAGGTTATAAGAAGGAACGATATGATAAATATATCAAATCATTAATTTAATTTATTCATTACATATGTTGATGCTTTGATAACATGAATATAACTTGCACCAATTACATGAATAATGGCAAGAGTCTTATTCACCATCATGGTTATATATATCTAAATAAACCATACATGGTACAAATTAAATCTCTTGAAAAATGTCATCTAGAAAATTAAAAACTACCATTAATTATGGTGGTTTAATTTTATTGATTGTGCATTATTATTCTAAGCATTATAGTATTAGCTAGGAAGCTAGCTAATTATGTAGGAATGGATGCATCATGTTGTCTTGAACTAGCCTTGCTTCTCCCAAACACAATAATCCTTTCCATAGGTTGATACCTTAAAATTAGAGGGAATCAGATTCCCAACATCATATCTTGGGCCAAGCTTGACTATGACCTTTCCTTGAATCATTGCTACATACACATCTGCATCTGATGCCATTATATTCACATTACTTGTTTCTGTTATTCCATTTCTCTGCCTTATTGTTGTTAGTTTTATGATTTCTTCCTTCAATCCCCATTCAACAAAATGATCATAGAACTGCACAATTACAACACTTTTTTTTATTAATCAAAATTAAAACAGTACTTTATAATTTGTTGGGATGGTTTATCCAACAACATCGACAAATCAAAGATGATGTGCACAGTTTATAAGTTATTGGAGTCATTCTGGGGTAGTATATGTCTCATTGGCTTATGATTATATTATCATTGAAGTATGTTAGTGAAATTTAAAAGAAGATACTAAAGCAATAAAAGAAAAGTACTTACAATGGATGGAATTCCGGGGTGTGTTAAGATATAAGCATATCCAAGCATGACCTTATCAGAAGGAAATGGCCATAATCTTTGAGTGGAGCCAGTATCATGATTATCAATGAAAGTCACTGCATTTCTCGGCATGATTCCGATCAAACCACTTGGTCTTCCACTTGAATCTTTCATTCTCCACCATTCTCCTTCCACAGCAGCTTGAAGAACACCTTTTGTTGTAAAATCAAAAGCAGAAATAACACCCCCACCTGCATTCTGAACCCAAGTAGCCAATTCATTTCTAGGCCCATCTTGATTATAATCAGGCTTACCATCTGGATCATAGTTTATTGAATCCCAAAGTTCTCCAACTGCAAAATCTGGGTTTGTTCTGTCCATGTAAATCTTAGTAATACTGGGTGCGTATCCCTTTACAAAATCAAATCTCCACCCATCAAACCCGATTTCGGACTTAAGCCAATTCATCCAATCGATTAACTCTTTTTGAACTCTTGGGTTAAGATGGTCGATATCTGGGGCAGCACCATAGCTGGCCCCAGTATCTTGGTTGCCGCTACCATCAGAGTATTGAGTGTCATCCCTACAAATAGCCCATGGACCCCAATCTAGACGATCATCAGAAGTACCACCTTCAAAAATGCACCAGATTCCTCTGTTGTCTTTTTTATCAGCACATCTATGATTGATGACTATGTCAGCAAGACACTTGATTCCTCTTCCATGGAAGGCACTGATTAAGCTCTTCAAATCAGCTTGATTTCCATACTTGGAGGAGTCAAGATCATATAATCTTCCGGGTAAATATCCTGATCATCAAAAGTATATATTTTGAGCAATAATGTAATAAGCATTCATTAAATTCTTAATTAGGGCATGAATGAGACCGTCTATGGCAAAGACGGCTCTCCCAACAGCCCAGCCCAACGATTTTAAATTTAAAAATAAGGTTGATGATTAATCAGGTACTTATTTTGCAAAATGGGTTGACCTATATTTACCCGTCTATGTTATAGACGGTCTATAGCACAAGAATTTGTGAAATAATAATACCTTGAGGGGAAACTGATTGAGTTGGGGGAGGAAGCCAAACATGTGTAATTCCAGCTCGAGCAATATCATCAATGGAGTTTTTCAGTGAATTGTATAGTCCTCCAGCTTTGTTGCATGATTCCCAATTGAAACCCTGATCAATTGAGAACGAAAAATATTAGATGTACGACATAAATTACATCGATAAAAAAAAGTTTATTAATTTATCGCTTTAAATTTGTCTTATTTTGACTAATTTTTTAAAAATAAGTATTGATATTTTTTGGTTTTAAAAAATACCGGAAACTTTTTTAGTAAATGGCAAACTCTAAATGATGGATAACATTTGAAATCAGATTTGTTACTGTTATACTCCCTCCTATTCACATAAAAGGGACCTTTGAGTTGGGCACGATTTTTATGAGTGGAATGGTGGGGTATTTTAATTGATTAAATTAATTGTAAAGGTAGTAGTTGGGTATTGGGAGTAGTAAAAGTGGAGATAGTTGGATATTTTAATTGATTAAATTAATTGTAAATGTGAGAGTAAAATAGAATTGGGACATTTTGTGTGAATTAGCCCAGAATAGAAATGTCCCCTTTTGTGTGAACAGGAGGGAGTATTAAAATATACTTAGTTATAAAATTAAATGTTACTGTTCCGATTTTAATTTGATTTTATATTGGCTTTCTTACATTAAAATTTCACATATCAAGTCAAATCTAACAAAACGACCACACACAAATATTTTTAATATTTATATATTCATGATATATATTTATATGAAATATTTTAAATATAATTAACAAAACAAAAAAAGCCGAAATAGTCATTATCATCATCATCCTACCCTGTGCATCCCACTCATAGAAAACTATGAACAGGATCTAGAAAGGGAAAGACGGCGACAACTCATATCCATAAAGGAGAACACGACCAAAATGAGTAAAAAAAACTGAAATAGTACTAACCTGAAACAATAAAGTGGGAGACACAAAGTTAAAGAGAAAAGAGAAAGTGATAACATAGAGGCAACTAAGAGTGACGAGATGAGTTAAGCTCTTCATATTCACTCTTAGTTTTAGAAGCTATGAATTTGTGTACAACCATTAAGAGGTATTTACTATTTATAGTAACCAATCCATGGGAATGAAACATTAAAATAATACTAGAATGAGTAAATCGAGGATTGGTTTAATAGTCAAAGTGATAAAAAAAGCAAGTTGTATCTCCCAATCCCATGCTATTTAATTTTGGTTTTATCATTTTGTAACCAATTAAGGCCTACATATGTATGTTGTCCAATTGGATCAATAATAACACTCTGATTTTAAATATCTATCAAATACCAAACTTGATCATCAATTGATCAAAATGGCCGAACACCTTAAGGGGCAGACTTAGGATTAGAGGTGTTCAACGGGCCGGGTCGGGGCGGGTCGGGTCAAAATTTAAATGGACCGGACGGGGCGGGTCATGACAAATTATAAACGGGCCGGGGTGGGTCAAGCCCATTTAAATTCGACCCTCTTTGACCCTTTTTAAAAAAGTTCATAGAATAGTTTTTTTATTATACTTTATGGCCCGTTGAGTGACCCACTTATGTATATAATACTATCATTTAAAAAAATTTTTAAAAAGTGGTAAATTTTTTTTCCGCAATTAATACTTATAATTATCCGGCCCGGCCCGACCCTTTACACCAAGGCCCGTTAATGACCCGTCCCATTATTGACCTGACCCGCTAATGACCCGTTAAAATGTGACCCGACCCTTAACCCGTTGGGTCGACCCGCCCCATTGAACACCTCTACATAGGATTCTAATTTAAACGATGAGTTTGTCTGATAATCAAAGGCGGATACAATGTTGAATGAGTTAGTCTGATAATGAAAGGTGGGTACAATGCTTGATGAGTTGTTAATATCTCTAGTTTTATAGGTTTTAGACTAAGGTTTAATTTTCACTTTCAGCAATAATACGCTTCAAACATATTTTTGTTGATTACTATTAAGATGCATTTAGCTAGTATACATTTTTGAGTTGAGGGTCTCTTTGACCTCATTTTCCTTTTTAGATATGAGTTGCCGTCTGTTTTCTCTCCCCAAACCCTGAACATAGTTTTTTTATGTACGGGATACACTAGATATGATGATGACATTTTTTGGTTCTTTTTGTTCATTGATTTGGTACAAAGTTTTTTTTTTGAGTATAAAGGACACCCTCAGTATCCCGCACAAGTCATGGTCCTGGTGGGGGGGGTTTATTTTTCAAGGTGCGGACAAATTATACCCTTTCCCCCAAGGAGGGAGTAAAGAGAGATGGGCGCAGTCAAGAAACTCCTCAATTGATATCTGCGCCCAGACTCCTCAATTGATATCTGCGTCCAGTAAGAGTCAAATTCCAAACCTTTTGCTTCACATGCAGACGCTTTATTTATTGAACCACAAGCGATTTTAATTAGTATAAATTTTGGTTCAACTTTGAAAGACAATTGTTAAATTAATAGTATTTCTTTGAAAACTTTGATTCATATATATATGCACAAATCACAATATTATTGGATGTTTTGTATTTTAATTATCGACATGATCACTTTTTTTATCTGAATTTGCCTTTGACACGGTTCAATTGATTAAGGATAATTTTACAAGATGAAATTTATATTAAGCTATATAAAGTGGTTTAAGTATTAGTTCTCAAAAAAAAAAGAGATTTAAGTATTAAAATGAAAAAGTTAATTAGTATAAAAAATCCTATATATCCTTAATTAGACCGATAAATTATTTATCTTTTAGTAGGTAAGCCTATAGGGCATCTATTCTTGTTTGCCTCTGTTAATGTACCCATACATATAGAACAATACATTTTATTATTGTAATAGGGGTTTATTTTTCACCATGTATGAAAAATTAATTCTTACTTGGGATTTTCCTTCATCTAAATAAAAAAATACACATGGGAAATATAAGGTTATACTCCCTTCAAGGGAGATAGTCCCTTTAATTCATATTAATTGTCCAAGCTTGTTTTTATATATACTCTATTTAATGTACTAATTCACTTTTAAAAATCTCTCATTGTGTATAACTAAATATTATAAAAAACTAATATTAATAAAATTTAAATTGAAATGAACCAAATAAAATATCACAGACTATATTTTGACATTTAAATTAAAAATAAAATACAAATTAAAAATGATTAATATAGATAATACTCAAAAAATCAAATAAGATAATTTTCTCAATATTCTAGATGGTACAACTTGCATTGTATGTTGTAACATATCCATTTATATACTTTTAATTAGCAGTTGACAGTTAGACCGTTACTTTTATCTATAGCCAATTGGTAGTAATTGCATCATAGGAATAGGTTTTATTATAAGCTTTAGGAAAATAAAATAATATCTGACCATATGAAAAATGGGACATGTATCTGCATTAATTTCATTAAAAATCATCGAATTGTGCGCACCTCCATTTATTGATTGCCATGCAACTTATTGAAACATCTATTTAGTGAATGATTGAACATCTACTCATGCCTAATTAAAATATGAATGGGAATTTCATGTAATTTTAATGATCGAAAATAAGTTAGAAAATTTCTACAACTTCCTCTGAATCATTTTAGATGTCCCATTTGGTTTTTCACGGTTATTAAAGATGGTGTGGGGTCCATTAAAAAAGTGGTAATTAGGTATTTTAATTGATTAAATTAATTGTAAAAGTGGTATTTGAGTATTGGAAATTGAAAAAGTGGGAATATTTAGGTAAAAAAAAATAGATAAAAAAAATGAGACAATTGATATAATTTTGCCAAATAAAGAAATGGGACATCTAAAATGATTCGGAGGGAGTATATGTTAAGAGAAGAGGAAGTTAAATAATCTTTTTTTATAGGCGATGAATTTTAGAATTATGTTTCAAAGAAAAAAAATTTTTCACTTACTATGCTAACATATAATTCTTGTGATATAAATTAAAAGTGACAAAAACTTGAATTTTCTATTGTCAGAATAACTTATATATAATCCTCCTTTAAACATATGTGGACTGATCAATGCATGTCACACATACAAATGGATAAAATATCAATAAAGTTCTTAATCATATTAGTAATTGATCGGTGTAGATAGCCATACATAAATGTGTTAGAAAATAATTCAAATGTGATTTCATATCGAAAAATTAAAGACATTGATCAATATATAAGTATGATGGGCTACTCCTCTCAAAAATAACCGATTGATATTAGAATGAAATCTCATCTGATCGAATTTGTTTGTAGACCTATAGTTAATTCTTCTCTTGTACAGTCTTATTGTTTACATGCCCAATAACAAATTTATCAAAATGTGTGAGGTAAAAATGTGATTTAATTTAGGTCCCAAACATTGTTGCTCATATACAAAGTCTAAAATTACTTTTAGAATATATTGTTGGTTTCGTTTTATTTTTTAAAGTTGGTGATTGTTCATTACAAAAATAAAGGTGGAACTTGTTAGTTTAGTTTTCAAGGGAAAAACGAATGTGAGTAAAATATAGCAAAAGGTAATTAATGAAATCTTCTCTTATTAATCTTACGCTCTAAGTAATTGATGAAAAAGATTCGAATCCAAGAGGTTAAGATTAGAACAATCCAGGGCGAAACTAGGCAATTTATGGTTCAATCGGCCTCTTTAGCAATTGTTCGTGTTTTGTCTAAGTTTTTACTCCACATTTGTTTTCAACATTATTATTCAGTAAGCAATCTTCTGCACATGAAACGCCACCTTTAAAGTAATCTTCAAATATTAAAAACATATTTCAGCTAAATCTATAAATCACTCTACTTCTCTATTCACCCCTTTAGAGATAAGTTTCCATATCCTATTTACCTTTAAACATATTCTAAGTTATTGGTGCTATGCATTTTGTAAATGGGCACTAGACAATGATAGACACTAAAGGATGGAAGAGCATTTGTTTGTTGCTCATATCAAAAAGATCATGAATTATCTTATTTTGACTATATGGAAATATTTTTCAACAATATGAGTATATTAATCAATTAATTATCCTCAACCAATTAAAAAAGCATGGCCCTTTCAAGTTGGTTATTCATCAAGATATATTGCAAGTAACCCTCATATTGTTTTATTTTATTATTATTTTATGAAAATTTCCCATGCATTTCTTCCTATAAATACTTGTCATAGTTGTGCCCTCTTCCATATCTCAGCTTATTTTCATCTTCCTTATTTTAGAAGCTTCTAAAAATGGGAATAAGCATGAGAAGTATAAACCTTGTCACTCTTGTTTGCTTCTTTAGTTCATACTTTCTTCTTAACTTGGCTAATTCTACCTTATTATTTCAAGTGAGTAACCTACCCTCTTCTTTTCTTGTATTTATACTTATTTATTTATGTCATTTTATTTTTGATGAAGTAAATGATACCCACAATCTATAAATTTATATCTAACTTAATTCTAGCTATAAGCAAAGCAACTTACAACCTAATCTTTTAAAGAATGTACTAATAATTTTGATGATATATATTATATAAAGAAGCTTCTTGGGCCATAAAGGTTGGCCACACCCAACATTTTCTTATATAATTATTACAAATTTTCAAATGAGATGGTATATGAATCATTTCTATTATACGGTTCCATATACATTTAATGTGCTAGATTGATTATTGTAAAGAAATAAACTACTTATATCGACACGTCTCATACAAGAAGTGAAGTATAATTGTTACTATTTTTCTATATGATCAGGGTTTCAATTGGGAATCATGCAACAAAGCTGGAGGACTATACAATTCACTGAAAAACTCGATTGATGATATTGCTCGTGCTGGAATTACACATGTTTGGCTTCCTCCTCCAACCCAATCAGTTTCCCCTCAAGGTATTATTATTTCGCAAATTCTTGCTATAGGATGTCTATAGCATAGACGGGTAAATATGAGTCAGCCCATTTTGCAAAATGAATGAGTGGATTAATCATCAGTCTTATTTTTAAGTTTAAAATCATTGGGTTGGGCTGTTGGGAGAGCCGTCTTTGCCATAAATGGTCTCTCAAGAATACTTAATTCATGCCCTAATTAAGAATTTGATTAATGCTTATTACATTATTGCTCAAAATATATACTTTTGATGATCAGGATATTTACCGGGAAGATTATATGATCTTGATTCCTCCAAGTATGGAAATGAAGCTGATTTGAAGAGCTTAATCAGTGCCTTCCATGGAAGAGGAATCAAGTGTCTTGCTGACATAGTCATCAATCATAGATGTGCCGATAAAAAAGACAACAGAGGAATCTGGTGCATTTTTGAAGGTGGTACTTCTGATGATCGTCTAGATTGGGGTCCATGGGCTATTTGTAGGGATGACACTCAATACTCGGATGGTAGTGGCAACCAAGATACTGGGGCCAGCTATGGTGCTGCCCCAGATATCGACCATCTTAACCCAAGAGTTCAAAAAGAGTTAATTGATTGGATGAATTGGCTTAAGTCCGAAATCGGGTTTGATGGGTGGAGATTTGATTTTGTAAAGGGATACGCACCCAGCATTACTAAGATTTACATGGACAGAACAAACCCAGATTTTGCAGTTGGGGAACTTTGGGATTCAATAAACTATGATCCAGATGGTAAGCCTGATTATAATCAAGATGGGCCTAGAAATGAATTGGCTGCTTGGGTTCAGAATGCAGGTGGGGGTGTTATTTCTGCTTTTGATTTTACAACAAAAGGTGTTCTTCAAGCAGCTGTTGAAGGAGAATGGTGGAGAATGAAAGATTCAAGTGGAAGACCAAGTGGTTTGATCGGAATCATGCCGAGAAATGCCGTGACTTTCATTGATAATCATGATACTGGCTCCACTCAAAGATTATGGCCATTTCCTTCTGATAAGGTCATGCTTGGATATGCTTATATCTTAACACACCCTGGAATTCCATCCATTGTGAGTAATTTTCTTTTATTGCTTTAGTATATATCCTCTTTTAAAATTCACTTACATATTTTAATGATAATGTAAATGATCAATTATGTCAAATTAAGCTGGACTTATTGAGAATGCCAGCACATTAACCGCAAGACACGAGGCTCAACTAAATTATAAACTGAGCACACCATCTTTGATTTGTCGATGTCGTTGGATAAACCATCCCAACAAATTATAAAGTACTATTTAAATTTTGATTAATAAAAAAAAGTGTTGTAATTGTGCAGTTCTATGATCATTATGTTGAATGGGGATTGAAGGAAGAAATCATAAAACTAACAACAATAAGGCAGAGAAATGGAATAACAGAAACAAGTAATGTGAATATAATGGCATCAGATGCAGATGTGTATGTAGCAATGATTCAAGGAAAGGTCATAGTCAAGCTTGGCCCAAGATATGATGTTGGGAATCTGATTCCCTCCAATTTTAAGGTATCAACCTATGGAAAGGATTATTGTGTCTGGGAGAAGCAGGGCTAGTTCAACACAGCATAAATCACCTTTTTGTCATGGAAATAAGAAGGATAATGGAGATTAATAATCCCAACTTTGCGTGATCCGCTCAAAACAATCCCAACTTTCGCATATTTTCTGTTATAACCGGTTACCATATTAAAGGGTATGTCCTGAGCAACAAAGTGGCAAAGTTAGGTATATTAGAAAATAATCGAAAGTTGGGATTGTTTTGAGCGGATCACGCAAAGTTGGGATTATTAATCTCCATTTATCCATTAAGATATTTGTAATAATTAATTCAAAAAAAAAAAGATATTTGTAATATTTAATTAGCTTCCTTATTTCATGGCATATCTTTTGTATTTAAGGTAGCATGTGCTCTCTTTGATTGATGAATAAGAATGAAAACCGAATGAATTGATTCTTAAACCTAAACCAAATTACTATACGCTGTTATTAATTTTATCAATTAGTATTAAACATCTTTACTCCGGCCTATTTCTTAAATTCTATCACTAATAATCCCTCAGAGATCAATAATTTGGGATTGACTAAGCTGACCATATTTACTTCATTCAAAGGATATTATAATTGTGAGTGACGTTGTTTAGTGTGGGGGCATGAGTTAGTTATTAGTTTACCACTGAAATTCAAGTGAAAAGTGAGTAGAAATTTGAGTGAATTAAGATGTTGATGATCTACTCCTTTCACATACAACAAACACTTTTTCTAAATTTTTTCTATATTCTATGGAAACTTCCAAATGGTCAATTTACTAATTTTTACAATCATGCAATAGTCGTGTTCATACTACACTATCACAATACCTACGTACGTACAACGTAGCTGTACAAGTATTACTTTTTCCATTCAGCTACCACAAATTTTTGTGAGAGACGGCTCTAATTAAACAGCTTCATTGTATATTTTTTAAAATATTATTATTAGGCATTAAGAATGACGTAAGTAATTATTTAAGATATTGAAAGTAGGCATTAAGAATAAAGAATTAAACATTAAGAATAATGTAAGTAGTCATTAGGATTACGGTAAATAGACATTAATCTTTAATGGATTGGGCTTGAGATACGTCTCTCAAGAGACTTGTTGTTCAATTACTTTTGCGAAAAATCGTCTCTTAAATAGACAACATCAAAAGAAGAAGCTCACATTCTTATTTTCTCTTTAATTTGTATTGATTTTGATTGAGTCATTTAGCCCATATATCTAATGTGTCTGTCGGAGAAAACGTCTAACACAACAATTTTAAAATTAGTGTTCTCCATTCTATTGACGTACATTTGCTATTCTTTTACAATTTTACAATTAGTACTAATTGTTACATTATTATGTATGTCTTAAAAGTAATTTATAAATCATAATAATTAAATCTTTATTTTATTCATACTTCATTAACTCTTACACTGTTATCATTATTTCAGGACAACATTGATATTTTGCTATCGATTATTTTTTTTCTTGATATTTATAATAAGTCGAAATGATACAAATATAAAAAAGTTTTGTATTAAATTTCAAATTTAATGATCATACTTTATCAACTTGAGATTATAATACTATTGTCATATGCCCAATAGATATATGGTGTATTTTAAAAAAAAAATTCTCATAGTTTTGATCTCTTCAATGGCCAACTTAAAATTGGACGAGAACAATTTATTATAAAGGTTAAGTCAGATTTTTAATTTGATCTCTGTCATGGACAAGTTCCAGCTCCCTTTGACTAAGTCATGAAATTAGCTCAGTCTTTGACTACATATCGGTCAAGTCCAGTCAAGGTACGACTTTCCAACTTCCAGCAAGGTAACCGTCAAGCAGTTACTTTCATAACTGCCATCTCCAGTCAAAGTAACCGCAATGGTTACCATGATCGGGATCCTCAACTTCCATGTTCCCCACTCCCCCTACAGAGGTAACCACCATCGGATGGGTATAAAAGGAGTGCGTTAGACGAAATCGGGGGCCTAAGCCTTATTCTGATACCAAAACTCTGTCAAAATACATACTCACTATCTTCGCCCACCATCGCTACCTATAACAACCTTACTCAGGTGATAAACAACCACTCAAAACACTCTTACCTATTCATTTCCAGTTATTATTCCCTGCTTTTCCCCTATTACATCATCTGACTTGAGCGTCGGAGAGGGTTTCCGGGAAAACCCCCCGGGCTAGGCTAACTTGTTATTGTGTAGGGCAAACGTGCTGCTTTCAGGAGGTGTCGCTTCCCAGCTTGACCAACGTTTGACTACCATACGACTTCCATTTCAGGTATCTCACGTGCCTTTCATACTTCAACCGTTTCATATTCGAAACAATCTCATTGATTTTGATTAAGATTTTATTTGAAAAAGGATGTCGTAAATCGTAATATTGTATTTTTTGAAATGTAGAATAATTTGGATTGACTTTTCTATTGAATAATTGTTATAAAAAATCTGCATAAATTTTCCAATCATAAAAATAAAGGAAAAGTCTACGTGCTGACTCTAAGTTTTTGGTTTTTTTACGTGGTAGACAATAAATTCACATTGTGTTCTTGAGCTTTAATTTTAACATTTTTACGTGGTGAAAAATATGTTAAATTTTTGGTTAAAATAAATACTCATTTCGACTCGATTATGAAATATGTGGTCGTCTATTATAAGGTGATCAAATTAAATTTGGTTATAACATCAATAAATATTAAATTATCGAGTCTATTTCAAAAATCCCTACCATTAACTCTCTTCTTCTCTCATCTAGCCATATAATAAAAAAAAAAAATAGACATAGTTATCTTGTCTATAATTTGACAATTTCATTCTCTACCCCCACCTAGACCCTATCTTGTGCGGGATATCAAAAAGGTCCATTACATTCTCTACTTTGTGATTCATTGTTGTCCCAAATTTTAGACTGGACTTTGTATTACAATTATACAGTATTAATACGGCCATACTTTTTTGACGGTCCTACACATTGTCATCACTCATTAGTCACTAGTCATTGATCAAGAAACAACAGATAATTCTTTGACTGTCCTTAACTTCCAGATTTTGAATTCTATATCTAGATTTTTTTGAATTTTATTTTTTTTTTAATCACATGACCAAAGAAAATGAAGAATAAGTTGAGAATATAACAAAGAATTTTGCTTTGAAAATTTGATATTTACTCTAATTGAAATACATTTTGATTTTCAGAAATTATAAACTTTTAATTAACGTTATTGAAGTTTAAATAAACAAACCTTACATATGGGAGCCAACCATTTAATACACTTGATCAGTAATTTTTTTTTTTTTTGAATAATACCTGATTCATTAATGAATCTGATCAGTAATTATTTTATCAATATATATTACTTTTTCTTTATATATTATTCTTAATTATAAAAAAATTGCCGTATGAATTGTTTCATTGATTTATTTTAATGTATTTACTTTTTTAGTATAATATCAATTTTTATGAACATATTCTTCTACATGGGTATGAGTTGTCGTCTATCTTCTCTCCCCAAACCCTGACCATAGTTTATCTATGAGCGGGATACATTAGGTATATGATGATGATGATCAATTTTTATAATTTTTAATTATATGCAAATAAATATAATAAGAATGAAAAAATTCCTTAAATAACATTATTATAAAAAGTGTAGCAATTAATTTAAATTATAGGAAAATAGTATGTAGGTTTATGTTCTTTGTTTGGTATGATGGCTAGTTTAACTTCCTATCTAGATAGATTAGGAAGAAGTGTTGTCCCCTTAATTAATTAGAAATTGTCTAGACAATATGGTAGCTAAAAGTTGTCTTATTGCATAATCTTGTATTTAACCTTAATTAAGTGTTAGATAAGTTATGCACATCTTATTTATCGATGAGTCAATAAAATTAGTTATTACAAAATAAAAGTTGTCTAGACAATATGGTAATTCAACTGGTTATAATTGTCCAATAAACGCTTCAATATAGAAGGTCTTAGGTTCAAATCCGAGATCCGCCCTTAGAGATGAAAGTGAAATTTATTAAGTATAATAAAACGAAGGATTCACTTGGTCAAATATAATATGCTAGTCATTACTCCTTAATTCCACTTAATATGTCATATTTTTCATTTTATTCTAATCTAATTAATTTGTCTCGTGTCTATCAATGGATTATATATATATATATATATATATATATATATATATATATATATATATATATATATATATATATATATATATATATATATATATATATATATATATATATATATATATATATATATATATATATATATATATATATATATATATAGTCCCAATACTTTTACTCTTTATATTATCTCTTTTATTTCTAATTATTCTACTATTTTAAATCGATTATATCCAGGTTCGTAGTCTCTCAGTAAAAAACAAATTATAGTTAAGGGCTTAAACAAAATAGGAGTAGCATTTTTGAGTTTGCAAAAGAATTAATATGTTCCCTAACTAATAGATTTAGTCAAAGTCAAGAATAAAGAATTGTATTACTTTCTTTGAAAGATAATTAATACATGTTCTTAAACTAATAGTTTTAGTCAAGTCAAGAATAAAGAATTTATACATAAATAATATTGTGATGAATTGGTATCATACTTTATACATTATAGATAAAATCAATAATGGAGTGATAAGCTAATTAAAAGTCTTTAATCAATAAATGTGATTTGTAAATCACTATAAAAGGGAAAAGAATAATACTCCCTCCGTTCTTTTTTGTTTTTCCCGTTTAGAATATTCCATTTTTGGAGAGAGAAATTTGATTAAGATTTTTAAGACATTTATAGATGACAAAATATATCCATATGAGATCTCCTTAGATTCGTCTTAATATATACTTTTTTATCATATATTTTTTATAATTTTTTACATTGCGTATTTAGAGATATTTAGGCTCAAAAGTTGCTTTGAAAACTGTGCAAAAAGTAAATGGGAAGAACAAAAAAGAACGAAGGGAGTAATAAGATAAATAAAATTTAAAAAATAAATTAAAATAACAAAACTCTCATCGTATCAAATCCTACTACATAAGAGTTATTTGTTAACCTCACAAATAACGTTATTTATTAAGACTTTCCTATAAGCTAATTAATTTTTTTTCTTTTTCAAAATTAGTTCAATCTCATTCAACCCAAACAGTCACCGAAACAAAATGAGAAAAATAAACGGACATGAATATATTTAAGGAGAAATAATTTTATACTATAAAAATTCACAAATTCTTATTGTAGACGGTCTTTGCCATATACCACTCATCTTGAGTCAGTCCAATTATAAAATTAGTTTCTAATTTCTAATATTTTGATTTTGCATTGTAATTAATGTAAAGAGTAAATATGAAAAACAAATGAAAACCGAGAGAGTAAAAAATTGTTATTGATTTTTGTTGCACCCTTAAATAGTTTCATAGAAGTCAAAAAAAAGACTAATCGAGATTCAAATCAAATCTTAGCTCATATAGGACACATATATACCACTATAGGCGGATCCAGGATTTAAAAGCATAGGTAGCACCATTCATGATTCACCAACGGGTTTTGGTTCTAGGACAGTTTTTTGGCGATTCGTCGTTGGTTCTAGAATATAATATTAATTTTTTTAAAAAAACATTCCGCCTATGCATACCACTCTTTAATTCGATTCCTACTGTGGTTTTTTAGTTTTCTCTTTCCCTCATCCTTTTCTATACAATAAAAAACAAAACGAAAAAACGATCAAGTATCTTTCAAGTTTCATAGTTAACATAATTAGTAATTACTCCTTTTGTCCCACTTATAGTATTCCACTGATTTTGCATCATTTTTATTTTTAAATAATAATTTACCATTTTCTTTTAATATCATCATCTATTTTTTTTTGAAAAAATTATTTATACTTCTTCCATTCTGAAATACTTGCTACATTTCGCTTTTGTGCACTATTCATCGTTCAAGCTTATTTTACATATTGCGACTAATGTGAAAGTAAAAATATAGTCAAGTGGGATCTTGTTTGAATCGTCTAACCACATACTTTCATAATATTAAATTTTTATAATTTTTAGATAAGTGTAGTTTAAAATATTAATGATCAAAATTGTGCATTAGATTGCGTAAAAAAGTAAAATGTAGCAAGTATAATTTATGTTTATTTCGTACTAAATTTATAAACTTTCTTTTAAAATACTTTATTTCCTTTTAATGCAAATTCAATTAAACGGTCTAGTAGAAAAGACTAGTAATTTTCAAAAAAGAAAAAAAAATACTAGTAAAGTAACTAACTTTATTTGTAGAGTTAAATTAGGATTCCATACCAAGACAAAAACCCTAACATCATCATCCACAATGACTTGACCCATGAAATTCATCTTCAATTAGGCCGAAATTTCTAACTAATTCCTTTCTTTTTTACATCAAAAAACTTCATTTATAAATACCATCCAAAACCCCATATTTTTTCTTCATCCCTTCCCAATTTTTTCTTCCCTAACACTCTCTTCTTCAAGCTTTAAACCCTTCAACAATGGCGGACTGGTCTGAACTCCCATTAGACCTCTTACAACTCATCTCTAACCTTAACAACACATCCTCAAATACCCGCCATTTTCGCTCTGTTTGTTCTTCATGGCGATCCTCTGTTCCTCCTAACCCATCCACCCATTTTCACCCTCAAACCATCAAATTCTTCAGCTCTCATCTCCATCATCTCGATCTTCGCCTCGCCAAACAAACCATTTTTCTTCTTTCTCATTCCTCTGATCCAAACTCTTCATGGGTAATCAAAACAGAGGAAAAAAAACCAGGGGTGTTTCACCTCTTAAGCCCTTTTTCCAATAAGAATCTAATAAAGGATTCTTCCTCTAATGTTCTAGAACTTTCTAATGTAAATACTTTGGAAATTGGTCATGAATATGTTCTTCATAGTATTGGTGATAATGGTGTTGGTGATTTATACTTGTATAATATGGAGAATGAGAAAGTAGCTTTTGTGGGTGAAAATGGTAATTTTACTATTTTATCTACCCATAATATAAGTGGTAAATTATTGATGTACAAGTCTAATTTACAAGAATGGGCTTTTTTGGAGGATGATGCACTTGGGTATGATGATAGAAGTGAATTTGTTTATGATTGGTCATTGCGTTATGTTGATGTGGCGGATTATGATGGGAGATTCTATGCGGTAACAGATTATGGTAGAACTGTGATTATTGATTATGTCGATGACTATTCAGTAATGGTCACTTTAATGGTTAAGTCGATTACTGGAGGTGATAAAAAATATTTAGTAAAATCAGGTGATGAGTTGTTGTTAGTGGATCTGTATACTTGTTCGGCTGATGGATCGTTAGAGGTGAATGCCATCGATGTTTATAAGTTAGAAAATGATGAAAAAAAGTGGACCGTGCTTACTAGTTTAGGGGGGCGTACAATTTTTTTGAGCAAATATTTTACATTTTCTACCTCTAATGTGATGGGATTAAAAAGAAATTGCATATACTTTTGCCCTAAGAATTTAGGGAGAGAGTTTTTTTATGAGAAAAAGGATGGAAATGTTGATGATGATTGGGATGAAGATGTAGTGAAGAGTAGTGATGAGATTGGAGTTTTTGATTATGAAAAGGGAAACTTTGGATCACTTGAAGATTCCAAATGTTTTTGTTGGCCACCTCCTTCTTGGGTCAACATTTTGAATCAAGAAATGTTTTGAATTTTTTTTTTTTTTTTTTTTTGAAGCTTTAGGGAATGATATGTACTTAGAATTTAGTCACTTAAGTACTTCAATCTTTAATGTACTTTTCTATTGAACTCTTCTACAATTAAGAATGAAATTACTCTAGCATTTACAAAGACCTAATTTAAAATTATTCCTTCATATAAATGGGATTCAATTAATTAATGATTGGATTAGGATTAGTTTAAAGTTGTGTCCTAAGTAACAGTGGGATTTTAGGGGTTTGTTCTTGCTATCAGTCAATTTTGCAATAAAACCACTTTTCGAAATGCTTGATAACCTACATAGTCAACAAGAGTTTAGAAAGGCCCAAAATGATTTTCGGCATTTTTCTCCAACGCCAAGTCGGTGTTTGAACAAAATATTGCCTAATAAATTCCTTTCCAAGTGCATAATGGCTTTTAGCTTGAAGGATGTTATTAGGGTTTCTTTGTTGCGTGTGGCTTAAGTAATTGATGTAACAAACTAATGTTTGTCCTATTGAATAAATGTTTATCAATGTTCAAATAATTTCTTGACACTAGTACAAAAATGACTTTATATAACACATAATTGTAACACATTTTGATATCCAACTTCTTAAGAATATTATGTAACACTTTTGTAACACTTTATCTTTAAGTAACATAATCATGTAACACTTTTAAAATTAGTAACACTTATATGTAACACTTTCAAATGTGGTAGCACTAATATGTAACACTTTAAAAATTGGTAACACTTATATGTAACACTTTAAAAATTGGTAACACTAACATGTAACACTTTAAAAATTGGTAACACTTGTATGTAACACTTTAATAATTGGTAACACTTATATGTAACACTTTAAGAATTGATAACATTAATATGTAACACTTTAAAAATTGGTAACACTAATTAATACTCCCTCAGTTCTTTTAAGTTTGTCCACATTACTATAACGGGCAGTTTTATAAGTTTGTCCTATTTAGAATATTTTCCTATTTTGGAAAGTTTTTATCTTCCATATACTCTCTTTAACCCTCAATTCTCTCATAATACCAATACAATTATTAATTCACATTACTATTTTAATAAAATAATACCCACTATCTACAAAGATTCCACATTTCTTAATAAAATAATACACACTATCTACAAAGATTTCACCTTTCTTAACCTGTGTGAAATCTTCAAATATATAGGACAATAAAAAAAGAACGGAGGGAGTATGTAACATTCTTTACATTACTAAGTACTAAGTACTAACCCATTTGTAACACTGTTTTAATTATATATTATATTTTTTATTTTTGAAATAAAATTGGCAAAATAATTTTTGAATTTTAGTTAATATAATATTCTTAAAATATTGATATCAGTCCCATACTATTTTTTAATATATTATATTATTCAAGCTATGGCAAATTAATTTTTCAAAATTTACAATTATTAATTAATTATCCAAGATAACTTTTAATGATGTAGATTAAGATTATATTATGTTGTATGTGCTTATAGTTATTTGCAAATAGGAATATATCCATTTGATTTCATAACAAATCACTAATATCATGCATCTCAGTTGGCAGTGGATGCAATCAATTTCAGAGGCATTGGGGCACACAGACTGCGTGCTCGATTCCTACAAGCAACAATTAATTGCAAAATTTTAGTTTTTTAAAGTGTTACATTAGTTTAATTGATTTGAAAAAGTGTTACCTAAAATGAAAAATATGTTACCTAATCCTCAGCAAAGTGTTACATAAAGTAGTTCAAAGTGATACATTATTGAAAAGTGTTACAATAGCTTAATTGATGAGGTGAAAAAGTGATACCTAATTAGAAAAAAGTGTTACAAAAGAAATGATAAGTAACACTATGAAAATGATACATATGCAAAAAAAGTGTTACCTAAAGTTATTTAATATAACACTTTTAAAAGTGTTACCATATGCATGTAAAAGTGTTACTTAAGAGAATAGGTAACACCGCCAGATGTAGCACCCAAAAATGTGTTACCTTAGGTCTATAGTAACACTTTCAGCACTTTAGGTTACACTTTTAGGGTGTTACCTAAAACCAATTATGTAGTAGTGTGAAGATGTATTGAATGTAGTTTGTTCTCAATAAATATGTGTTTATGTGTAAATTGCTAAAAAATTGTTGTCTCTTGAGAGATCGTCTTTGTGAAAAATGTCTCTTAGGCCCAATCTATTAAAGCTTACTTAAACTAAAAGATGATAATAGCCGGTCGAATATTGGAATAGTCTTTTAAAGAAACTATCTTTCACAAGAATTTGTAAAAAATTAATACCTTCTCAATGGTGTAAATGGGGGTATTCATAGCACATTATTGAGTTGTCATGGAATATCTCAAATAACCTTCTTGGAATGTCGTTTATAATCCAAGATAACATCCTTGTAAAGTCAGCTACAACCTTTAACGTGACAATCTTTTATTGTTCTCCTGGTAATGCATTAAATGTGCTAAACAAAATTCTCTCTTTTATAAGCCGACACGTATCCTTGTTCAAAAAAACAACCTCTTGACCTTACTACTTAAGGTAGCTATATGACTATATATTGTAAATTTGTAATTATATTTATTGAACTAGTTTACAACCAAACAAAGAAAGACAAAGCAATATTAATTTTCAATTTCAAAGATTAGTCTAAACAAACAAGCATTCAATATGAGTAGACTTGAGAAAATCCTTGCATTACCTATTCAATTTCTTGATAAAAGAAAGATAAACATCCGTAATCCAATTTCAAATACATTAATAAATTGTACTGGACAAAAATTCGTGAACAGCAGGATTTGGCTTTAGCTTCAAAAAAATTGACGTATCTAAAAAAAACCGTGGACGGCAGGATTCGAACCTGCGCGGGCAGAGCCCACATGATTTCTAGTCATGCCCGATAACCACTCCGGCACGTCCACTTGATGCGTAAATCATGATTTCTTTTTAATTAGTAATGATTATCACTAAATCGAGATTCAAGATTCACTAAATCAACAATTCGCCATAATATCCCCATTCATTCCTTCTTGTTCTTCCATAACTGCATCCTTCCCCTTCTCCCATTTTCGTCATCATCATCAGGTATTTGTATATAATTAATTACAGTTTAAAAGCTTTTGTAAACCCTAATTGTTATTTTTTTTCTTTTTCTTGATGAATAAAATTATGTTTTCCATTTTGATTGCAATTTGTATGATGAATCGTTGAGTGAATTACTCTTTTGATTTGAAGTAAATTGTCAAGATGAATGTGACTTTTGTGTGTTAGGGTTTCATTGATTTGTATTTGTTGGATGATAAAAGCCCCAAAACCCATTCATCTCTACGCAGAAATTTTGTGTGTTCCTTTTTTAATTCTGATTTTTTGTGTTTAATGTGTAATAATTTTAATGAAGATAGTAAATTCCAAACTCAAGTTGTCTGGTAGTGCATCTTCTGGATGAAAAAAAATGTTCATTGTCACTTTTTAATCATCCTTCTCTTCTACCGTACACTGGATCTTACATTTACATCTCTATTTTGAACATGAATTGGCAATAAGAAGCCAAACACTAGCAAAATTCACACACTTCCAATCCTCTATAAATTGATTTAGTAATCCTGCTCCTGTTCTTTTGTTTGACATATATAATGTTTAAGCTTAGCATTACAAGAAACTCAAAAAGATTACTGGATTAGGAGTGTACATTATAGTGCAATAATGCATTAACCGTGGCAATTGTGTTTTCGACAATGATGATGTATGATGCAGTCATATCCATAAAGGAGAGTGCGGTCAAAGAGTCTCCCGGCTCGAGAAAGGTCTTCCAAGCAAGAGAAATCTACAACTTACACAAACAATGATGCGTTTATCATAAGTCAAATAATTACTTAAAACATGAGCGTAATTTTTTACCTCTTTATAACGCGGAAATCTTGGTTTAGTTTTTGAAAATCATTACAACCCAAATGAGGTATGATGTGGCCTTATTTTTATACTATGGTGCATATAACTATAGGGCATAAAAGCTCAACATTCTGTCAAATCTTCTTTTAGAGGTTGATTATGCTTTTGATGTTTACATTTAGCATGTTAATCTTCATGGTATAAGTGGCAAGACAAAATCAGGTCAAGCTATTGAGAGTCTAGTGGTCTCTTAAGGTATAAATTTAGCTCTAAGTTATCAAAGGGAAAACAATATTACTAATATTAGTAATTGCTATACAATGTCTAATTCTTTTGATCATGGCTATATGTTTCATTTCATTGGTCTCTTAAGGTATAAATTTAGCTCTAAGTTATCAAAGGGAAAACAATATTACTAATATTAGTAATTGCTATGCAATGTCTAATTTTTTTGATCATGGCTTATATGTTTCATTTCATTGTTCTGTGTATGTTGATTCATATGTGTTGTTTGTGTGTTTGTTCTATTTTCTTGGTTTGTGAAAGATTCATTTTGTTCAACATTTTATGTGTAAGGTAATGGAACTATCCTTGGTTCGGCCACCTGCTCATCTAGAATTTCTTATCTTACGGCACATAAGGAAACGAAATAGGGTGAATATTCTATTAATGTTATGTATTCTGATGATGTTAACATTCAATATAAACGGCCACATGTTGGTACGATCCAAAAATTCGAGATTAACAATTTAGTTTGTTCGATGGAGATGGAACTATAGAACTTGGAGATGTGTCACATGGAAGATGAAGCAGAAATCAAAAGTAAATACAATGCGATTGCGAGAAACTTGTACAACCAATACTCCTGCTTCTATGCGATCTTATAGATGTCGAAAAGGAGTGCATTAGTCATGACTCACGAATGACATTAAGAAAGCATTTACATACCAAATTGATGTTCATGAACAAACTTCTGATAAGAGAAAGCTGCTTGTGTGCTGATGGTTCACTTACTGGTGTGTTGGTGTGCTGATGCTTCTGCCTATTGTTGTTGGATGTGTTCATGTGCAGTGTGCTGGCTTAGGCTATAAAATGTTGCTATGCACAAGTCATAAATTAAATTACCATTGTTTTTTTTATATATATTTGCAAATTAAAGTAAAAGTTAAGTTTTCTACAAATTACAGCCTTAACCTTACTATTTGCGAATGACAGAACCACCAAACTATTAATTCTACTAACATTCAGGCAAAATTACAATATTCTAGCTATTTAACCTAAAATTTCGAGCACTAAAATGATTGAAATCATGTGATTTAGCTCGAGCATTGTAGACGTTGATATTTGGTGGCTGTAATTTGAAAAAAAATAATTATGATTTTAAGTCGCACATAACCTAAATTGGCTATAATTCGCAATAATTCTTATTTTAACCTTTATTTTGATCATTAATTGATTAAATATTTTAAAATAAAATGTCCTAAGGTGTGTTTGCCTAGAGGGAATTAAGCTTAAGGATTGGACTTTGTGGTAGGAATCAGGATTATGCAAAGTTTTGTTGTTTGCTAAAGGGGAATGAAAATTGGTAAAGGTTGCGAGTTGCGACTTAAAGAGGAAAGTCCCACAAAAAAGCTATTGGGGAAAGAGTGATAATTTGAGTTGATACTTCGGTTAGTTGTTTAAAGACATTTTTGCCATTAACGAAAGTAAAGAAAAAAAATTATAAAAATAACTTTGTTAACATAATAAACTATTATCTGATTTATCATTTGCCAAATAAAAATATTTATTTTCAAAACTTTAAATTTCGTCAAAAAGTCACGTTTTAATTCTCATTCTCACGTGCCAAACACGTGAGTCAGGATTTTGATGTATCTTTGAAAAAGAGGACAGTTTCTAACTCGGTCCTTAAGCACTTGCACAGTTGCAAGTCCATGTTCCCCTCATTTGGCGTAGAAAATGGTTTTGTTATCCTTAACGTCGTCGTTTCATACTCTCAACATCCTAAACCTCCACCACTCCTCACCTTATCGTCAATCAAACAACCGCATCACAAGGGTAATAATCAGGTGCTCCTCGCCCTCATCATCCGCCATGGCAACAACCCCATCATCCACCGTTGATCATCAATTTGATCTGCGCACATATTGGACGGCCTTGATTGAAGAAATTAATCAGAAACTTGATGAATCAATCCCGGTTTCTTATCCTGAAGTAATCTATGAAGCTATGCGATACACTGCCCTTGATAAAGCCGCTAAGCGGGCCCCACCTGTTATGTGTATCACCGCCTGTGAGCTTTTTGGTGGTCACCGTTCTGCTGCCTTTCCTACTGCCTGTGCCCTTGAAATGGTATGTTAATCCTCTTATTGTTTTACCACTTTTTGTTTTTGTTTTTGATGGGTTATTTCTTAGTTGATTTGAATTTGATGTAATGTTCAAGTATTTTTGGGTGAAGGTAATTATTGCTTTGTTGATAAATTCAGGTTGAAATTGGATGAGCATTTAATTGGGTATATTTGGGTGGAAATTTTTATTTTATGGTTGATGAATTTCATGAGAAATTTTATGGTTTAGGATTTGTTTAGTTCACCTTAAGAAATTAAATAACCACTAAAAATTAGTTTTAATCGGTATAAATCAGTTGCATTAAGGAAAAATAAGTTGCAATTGATAAAAACCAGTTTCAATCGGTAAACTCACTTATAATTTATAACTAGAAAATCAGGTACAACCGGTATGAAATCACTCAAAATTAGCTGAACTAAATAAGGCCTTAGAGGGTTTAGTATTAGGAGTATAATTTATATGGATATGATTATCACATTATTGAAGGTGTATTCTGTGGTGAAATTTGGGATAGTAATTGATATGTGTGAAAATTTTATCTTCTGCCTGGTTGATAGAGTGCCTTTATGTTTTGAGTCATCCCTGTTAATATATGGTTGGTTTGTATCTGTGATTGACAATGTCTTCTCATATCACATCATCATGCCCGATTGCCCGGTGTATCTTGTTTATAGAAACTATGATCAAGGTGTGTGGATGGATGTAATACCACAGATCATACTGATAAATCAATGCGGCTTTCTATCATACATTGTAGTGGAGAATGAATAACAAGGAATTTCTACTTTACTTCTTGCTCAATGTGTTAAAAGTTGGGGGTTTTAAGAAGCCTCTTTGCTGGCCTAATACTATTGGTATTACTCTTTTACTTGTTAGTAACTGTGGTAGAGATGGGTTTCCAGGGCTTCTAGTCATCTTGGAATCCACAGACCCCACTCTTATCGAGCAGTACACTGCAATCGTTTTCGACAATTGTCCTGTTATTGCAAGTCTACAAATTAAGCAAGTTTATTTGTACAGACTACAAGTAGTATACATTACACTCACACAAGGGATCTTTACCCGTTTTATCTCATTTAGTTTGAAGCTTTATTGGATCAGTATCTGTACTCGGTTCTGGTGAATTAATGTGATAATCTGCAAACAGGTACATGCTGCTTCTTTGATTCATGATGACCTACCGTGCATGGACAATGATCAAGTAAGACGAGGCCATGCAGCTAACCACGTCGTATATGGTGAAGACATGGCGATTCTTGCAGGAGATGCACTTTTCCCTCTTGGCTTCAGTCACATTGTCACACATACCCCCCGTGAACTGGTCCCTGAGACCCGAATCCTGCAGGTCATTGCAGAGATAGCCCGAACTGTGGGGTCCACAGGTATGGCTGCAGGTGAATATTTGGCTCTTGAAGGTGGCCCAGAAGTTCTTGACTTCATTCAAGAAAAGAAATTTGGGGAGCTTGCCGAGTGCTCAGCTGTTTGTGGAGGAATATTGGCTGGTGCTAACGATGATGAGATTCAACGACTTAGAAGATATGGTAAATCTGTTGGTATCCTATACCAGGTTGTGGACGACATTTTAAAAGAGAAACAAAATACTGAAGGAGAGGCGAAAAGAAGGAAGAAGAGCTATGTGAGTGTTTATGGGCTGGAGAAGGCAAAAGAAGTAGCTGAAAATCTACGAGCTCAAGCAAGGAAGGAGTTGGACGGTTTCGAAAAATACGGAGAAAAGGTACTCCCACTCTACAGCTTTGTGGATTATGCAGCAGATAGAGGCTTTAGTGTTGGTGGGTGAAATTTGATGAGGTACAGGCTTCCGTTTTCGTTTATTGTCGTAGAGTAGTAAACTAGGATGTAACTGTAACGCGTTCGAAAGAGCTCGTCTAGTTTTTCTTAATACTTTTTTGATGTTAACAAAAAGAGAATAGAGGTCTTGTATGATTCATGAATGTTTGCAAATGGAAAAAATTATAGGGCACAAGTGACAAGACAATGTTGATAATATTATCAGAGAATCCTTCTTTGTATGTAATTGGTATTGAGCATATGTATTTAGCTGCCCAGAACCTTTGCATTTGATATGCTGTAAAAAACACAGAGTATGTGTTGGCTACTTGGCTTATATATTTTCCATATTAGATTGTTCAATTGGCCAATTCAAATATTTTTCGTTGTCGTTTCTCAATAACGGTGTTTTGCTCTTCAAGAGACGAAGAGACGGAGGGAGTAATTTAAAAATGAATTCGAACCTTATTACTCAAAATTTGACTCGATACTCAAAATGCCCACTTGTGAGAATTTTATTTGATCCTAACATAATTAGGTAACAAATAAATTGATTTAAATTCATGCGTGTTCATGTCAATCTAAACCCAAAAGGATTTGAAATTGAAAAACTCAAATCGTATTAACACAACTTGGTATAGGCGAAATGAACCGGACTAGTTTGATCCATGTTGAATTTTTTTAAGGTAATCTAATACGGCTAGCATAAAAAATGATCTAATTTGAAAAAATCCAAACAATATCCCGCTTCACAAGCACATAAACACACACAAACATACTTGCTAATTTTGGAACATGTACTAAAATAGTTCTATGAAATAATACTACCACATATATACAATCATAATTCATACATATGTGATGTATAAACTAATAAAGATCTTGTACAAATTTCTCTAAGACCAATTATGAGACATACAAATTGTGGAATCAATCATGCAAAACCCAATTTTTGTGGTAGTATTACATATGAACACATGAAACTAATTCATGTTTGGGCCCGCCAATAATGTCCCATGCACTCATCAGTGGACAAGAATGGATAGAGACTAATTTGTTGCATAGTAATTAGTATATAACAGAAATGTGAACACCTTTAAAGCTTTATCTCTACAAATTGATGGTTTTGTTTTAACAAATAAAATAAAACAAGTAGGAGTATATGAATTATTCTTATGATCTATGGAGACCGCAAGAATTAAATTTTTTTATGTGAGAGTTTTTAGTTTAATTGTTGTAATTTCTATGAAATATAGAGAATAGCATACTGTAATTGTAGAAGAATCCGCCAACTAAACAACATACAACATTCTCGATGGACCTAATTGGTAAGAGATACTCACGTTTTAGAAGTAAAATGAGGTATAGATATTTAGGTGGTATACGCCCTATCAAAATTTATTAAAAAATTAAGTTTTGTCTCAGTTGGAGAAAAATACTATCATTTTTAAAAATATGTCCTAGATACATAAAAATTTAGGTGTTATACGCCTTAACGTTTTAGAAGTATAGGTATTTGAGTATTCAACCCACTATTTTTTTTTTTTAAGTTATTCAACCCACTATTTTAGGTAGAGTTCAATATAATGCTCCACTAAATTGGATTCTCAACTCGAGTTACCTGAAATGGATTCTCAACGCGGCTTCCATATATTGTTGTCAATCATAACTACCGATTCTCATGTTACCCTGTATAACTCTGCCACGTAATCTATTCGTTGGTTTTATTTTTGAAATTTACTTTTTACACTGTTATTAAAGCAAGTTTTAAGTTTTAATATTTCTAAATATATATATAAATATTAATTAAATTTTTTTCTCCTTGAAGTGAAACATTTCTAATAGAATAAACATTAAAAATAAGAGAATAGTATATTAATAACCTAAAAGGCTATAACTCAACAAATATTTATATTTTGAATTTGTATCCCATTTAATGAAATATTATAAATTTCTAAAATTAATGAATCAAAAATCTTAAATCATTAAGGTCACTATGTTAAGTATTTGGGAAACACCTGTGTGGACTTGAAGCATTCTAAAATAGAGTGGATCAAGTTTTAACACCCCTATTTTATACCCTCTTTAACTTTACTCCCTTCACTCTTTATTACATGCATACTTCAAAATAACCGGTAAAAAAACTTTTTGAAAAAATAATATTCAGCTTTTTTATCAGTAGGGCCGGCCCTAGATATTTTGGGACCCTAGGCGAAATAACTTATTGGGCCTTTTTTCATTGTAATTCATCACTTATATGAACCCTTTTACAACCATTAACTTTGTTTTTTTGACATGGGACTCTGGGCAACGGCCCCTCTTGCCTACCCTTAGGGCCGACCCTGTTTTTATGCAATGATTAGAACAAAATATTTTTATCCTCTTATTTAAAATGACTTTTTTTATTATTTGATTCTAAATCCATAATATTTTATCCTCTTATATATATATGCATGTCCTCCCTCACCATATTGATCTACTTCAACTTACTATATATAGTTTATCTTTCAAATACAGTGAAGATAAATTAAAAGATTATGAATCTTATTACAATTTGCTGCCTCTATCTCTTACACTCTCTTTTCATCACTAATAATACTGGTACTGCTACTTTATTGTTTCAGGTTAGCACTTATTTTTTATTTAATGCTTGTATATATAATTATATTTTCACTATGTACTCCACAGAACTTAAAGCAAAATAAATTAAGAAGTGAAAAGTTATAAATTTGAGATTAGAAATAGGAGATAAGCTTTGTGACTTCTTTGTTATTATAACTTTAGCTAATTATCCAGAATAATACGACCTTTCACCTATTTTCCAAGAATAATACGAACTTTCAATTAACCACCAATAATACGAACTTTGACATGTATTTTCCAGTGGTATACCTTACCTATTTACAACCGGTTCTACAGGTCAAATTATGACCGTTGCTTCTCACAACATGTTGAGGAAGACCAAAAAAGGCTGTGCAGACATGTTCCTCAACATGTTGTGAGAAGCAACGGTCATAATTTGACCTGTAGAACCGGTTGTAAACAGGTAAGGTATACCACTGGAAAATATATGTCAAAGTTCGTATTATTGGTGGTTAATTGAAAGTTCGTATTATTCGTGGGAAATAGGTGAAAGGTCGTATTATTCTGGGTAATTTTTCCTTAGTATTAAACCTACCACTTTTACTTGAAATTATAATGTGTACGTTATTATTATATACTCCCCCAGTACAATTTAATTGTCTCATTTTTTTATTTGGGCAATTCACTTCAATTGTCCATTTTCTTTTTTGTTTATATTTTTTTAACTAAATATCCCCACTTTTCCTATTACAAATGCCCAATTACCGCCTTTATAATTAATTTAATCAATTAAAATACTCAACTACCACATTTTTGGTGGACTCCATCCCACTCTTAATATCTGTGTCCAACTCAAATGGGACAATTGAATTGTGATGAAGGGAATATATTATATTGAGAAAAAAAGTTTTAGGACGACCTAATTTTCACCACTGATTGCATGCAACAATATTTTATTTCATTATATGAATTATATCAATGTCAACCTAATTTCGCATTTTTATCCTTATGAGATAACAAATTTATGGCAAAAACAACTCTCTCAATAGCTCAGTCTAATAATTTTAAATTTAAAAATAAGACTAATGACTAATACTTATTTTGCAAATTAGACTGGCCCATATTTATCTGTCTATGCTGTAGACGGTCTATAGGAAGAATTTGTTAACAAAGAATCACTTGCTTATCCATGTTTAAAGTGAAGAGGAATGCTATTTAATTATTTATTACGATGAAACGTCATCAACTTTATTATAATACTTATCAGAAATTATAGAAAATTTAAATATTTTTACTCCTTTAAGAATAGACAGTTATAAAATGAAACTGTAAATCATAAAGAAATGAGTCACTTTTTATTTTGTGATTTGCTAATAAATTGTTGTTTGTTGATATAATTAGGGATTTAACTGGGAATCATGCAACAAACAAGGTGGATTGTATAATTCACTCAAAAACTCCATAGATGATTTAGCTAGTGCAGGTGTTACACATATTTGGCTTCCTCCACCATCTCACTCTGTTTCTCCTCAAGGTGTACAAATTATAATACTAACATAAATCATAATACTATTTTTATTTAGGAAAAATTAGCTAGAATAATCCAAAATTTTTATGATTTTCCTACAACAATCTCAACTTTCAGGAGTATTTTCCTTGAGTAAACCCAGTAACAGGATGACTTGCTATAGCAAGTTATAATTTTTTAAAAAAAAGATAAATTAAAATAAAATGTTCAAAAAGAATTTATCATTTTTTTATTATTTAGAATTTTTTATGTAAATTTTCAAAAATTTTATCTAATTTTAAATTAATATTCAATTTTAATTTTTTTTTGAATTACCTACTATAGCAGGTCATCAGGTTATCCAAGTTTATTCTAGCCAAATAGCCTTTAAAATTGAATTATTCATGGTTAACCAATAGTTAGAATTATTGTAGGAAAATCATAAAAAATTTGGATTATTCTAGCTAATTTTTCCTTTTATTTATTGAAATTATTAATTTTCTTGTTGATAAATAGGATATTTACCTGGAAGATTATATGATCTTGATGCTTCCAAGTATGGAAATAAGACTGAATTAAAGGACTTGATCAACACCCTCCATCAAAAAGGAATCAAGTGTCTTGCTGATATAGTCATCAATCATAGATGTGCTGATAAAAAAGATGGTCGAGGTATTTATTGCATTTTCGAAGGTGGTACTTCCGATGATCGTCTAGATTGGGGTCCATGGGCTATTTGTAGGGATGACACCCAATATTCAGATGGTAGTGGGAACCAAGATACTGGAGCTGATTATGGTGCAGCTCCAGATATTGATCATCTTAACCCAAGAGTTCAAAAGGAGTTAATTGATTGGATGAATTGGCTCAAGTCCGAAATCGGATTTGATGGGTGGAGATTTGATTTTGTAAAGGGATATTCTCCAAGCATTACTAAGATTTATATGGAGAAAACTAGGCCTGATTTTGCAGTTGGGGAACTTTGGGATTCAATAACATATGACCCAGATGGTAAACCTGATTATAATCAAGACGGGCCTAGAAATGAGTTAGCTGGGTGGATTCAAAATGCAGGGGGTGGTGTTGTTTCTGCGTTTGATTTCACAACAAAAGGTGTTCTTCAAGCTGCTGTGGAAGGAGAATGGTGGAGAATGAAAGATGCCAATGGAAGACCAAGTGGTTTGATTGGGATGATGCCCAAAAATGCAGTGACTTTTATTGATAATCATGACACAGGATCTACACAAAAGTTATGGCCTTTTCCTTCTGATAAGGTCATGCTTGGATATGCTTATATCTTAACACATCCTGGAATTCCATCTATAGTAAGTTCTTTGACTTCTCATAACTGATAAGGATATGGTATGTCGTCATCTAATTCTCCTCAGCCCGGATCATAGATACTGGATATGTGTTGGGAACTTGGGATGGTTTATTTTACATGAACAAATTTAAGATGGTGAGCACACTTTATAAGTTATTGGAACCTTTCTCTCCATTGTCGTATGGTTTTGGATGGTATATGTCTCCCTAGTTTATGAAGTGTGTGCATCTCATATTTTCTTCAATAATATGCTGACATTCACAATAAGTTCTGACTAATTTAACAGTATGATGATGATGATGAATCGATGATGACTTATATGTAATATTTTTGGTGTTATGATCTAATTTAAAATGAGTTTATTGATGTATGTTTTACTTGCATTATGCAGTTTTATGATCATTTCATTGAGTGGGGATTGAAAGAAGAAATAACTAAACTATGTAGTATCAGGATGAGGAATGGGATAAGTGAATCAAGCAGTGTAAAAATAATGGCTTTAGATGCTGATTTGTATGTAGCCATGATTGATGGAAATGTTATTGTTAAGATAGGTTCAAGATATGAAGTTGGTAATCTCATTCCATCAAACTTTAAAGTATCTTTTTCTGGCAAAGACTTTTGTGTTTGGGAAAAGCAAGGCTAAGTAATAAGTTATGCATATTCTTCTACTACTTCTATATTGGGAAACAAATTTATTGTACATGTATTTGGGAGAAGCAAATTTAAGTAATGCATATGCACTATAAAAGTTAAGTAATGCATATGCACTATAAGTGATGCACATGCACTACATCTTGAATTACAAAATAGATTTGTTACATTATGCTCATATGTATGTTGTAATTTCAAATTTTATTACATTAAATATGTAAATATGGAATTTTGTGTTGTTTATTTGTCTTTTTATTTAAACTAAGGGGTATTTTCATATTATTGTTTGAATTACAACGTGAATGTTCTGAGGCGATCACATTATGTCATTTTTAGACTTTGTGCATACTTGATGAATAATTAAATAGTGAAAATTAAGTTAGGTACAAAAATAGATCGCTTTATTCACCCATTTAAATAATAAAATATATCAAATTTAATAGACAAATGGTACTCCATCTAATATGAGTCTCAGGCTCTCAGCAACTCTTGTATGAGACAGTCTTATTATAAGAGATCAATACAAATAGTCTATTTATGATTTTTTTTAAAAAATAATTAAGTAAATCGAAATGTAATTGAACATGATGTACTTGATAACTCTTTCTTTTATTTTTTTAAATTAAATATTAAGTCGACTTATATTAAATTGTCTCACGATTAGACAGTTTATCCACAAAGATTAGACTTGTGCTAGACTAATCCACAAGTGCAAGTGTGCAAGATTAGTTAACGGTAAGATGAACGATAATCAACCAACAAATGAAATTTAGGGCAAATTACGTCTGGTAAACAGGTAAAGCACATGCTCGGTTTCTTAATCCAATAACAAAACTTTTGCCGCAATTTATTATTCAGATTCCAAACCCAATTACCCAAACAATTGAATCAATATTTGTTTTTCCAACCCATTTACAAATCTTATTTGTCTTCACCTTTGGATCCCCAAATCTGCAATCGATCCCATCTTTTTTCTTCGATTCTTGTCTGTAAATTGCTGTTTATCAATCAAATTTCCAATCTTTGAAGATCCTATTGAAAAATTTTTCAGCAAAAGTGAAAGAAAATGGAGAGAATAGAAGAAGGAGATCAAGGTGAAGAAGAAAAAATGGGGTTGGAACATTTGCCTTCAGCTTTGCTTGCTACTATAATTGCTAAGTTAGATATGGCTTCGATTTGCTCTGTTGCTTCAACTTGCCGAACTTTCAAATCTTGTGCTTCTCATATCCTTACTTTCCTCCCTACTATTCACCTTATGGTAATTTCTCAATTATTTTTGTCTTTTTTACTCATTTGTGTTGGTTTTTGGGGTTGGATTTGATGGTTTTTTAGTGGGTTTTTTAAATGTGAAATTTATAGTGAATTTTTGTCCTTTGATAAATTTGGGTGTTTTATTGTTGGATTTGATTGGCCTGTTTAAATGAAAGGTAGAATCTTCCTGTAATTTAGGGAAAAGTTTACTACTTTGCTTGTTTGAATAGAAAATTTTGGTTTGATGAGATTTTGGGCTAGTTAATCCTGCAGTTGATTCTATTCTTTAGGGATTTGAGGATAGTCATATTTGATAGGCCAATGAAATGATATTTAAAGTTTTGTGAGATTTAGGGAAATAATGGCGCTTTGCTTGAAAAGGTTGAAGAAATGTAAGATTTGATGAGATTTAGGGTTAAATTATCTTGCATTTGGTATATTTTGTGAAAATTTTGAATTGGTTTGATTAGTTGAAATTTAGAATCTTAAAAGTGAAATTTTACCAATGATGCCATTTTGGTAATCATGAAAGGGTGTTAATTGATTTCATTTGATGGAGCTTGTTAATTAAAGGAATCTCTAGTGTTTTGTGATGTACTTTTAATGGGTTATATGAATCATGGACTCATAAGAACAATTGGATTTCAGGATATTGCTCCATCAATGGATTTGTTGGTTCCCCTTTTACCACCAAACCCTTATCTCACTAGCTTGAAGATTGATTGTTGTCGGCTAGACGATTCTGCAATTAACCATCTCATTCGGCCTTCATTACGAGAGCTTTTTCTACATAATTGTGGTGATTTTAGTGGTAGATTGCTCTCTGAGATCGGTACACAATGTTGTGATTTAAGGTATGATTTCTTCCTTTTGTTTGTAATCAGCTAATAATGCTTCTATTGATAAAAGTGATGATTTAAGTGATACTATTTGTTTTTAGATCTGAGGAAGTTTATGTAATTGCAATGTCTGATGGGTTTTGATTTTCCGAGTGTTGTGAAATGTTTAGTTGCGGTTTTTTCGCCTTTTCGGTGATGTTGTCATCTCTCTTTTCTTGCTTTTCCCCCTTCAGGTCTCTTTACCTAGGTTCTGTGGGTGAGAAAAGGGGTCGTGCAATTCATATTACTGATCTGGAGGAGTTACTCAGAGGTTGCATTGAACTGGAAGTAAGATCCAAGCGCCAAAGTAAATTTCTAACAACCTAGATAAACTTAAAAACGGAAACCATGGACATTAAAAAGGAGAATTCTGAAAACTAAGAAAATTCCCAACTCTATTCTGCAATTATTTACCATTGATTGTGAGGATAACGTTTTATTTTACTTAATAAATCATGTGATATGCTCTTAACAGTTTGTCTGACATTTTTTTTTGAATCTGTAGTTTTTGATTTTTGTGATTGACATCGACGCTAAGAAATCGTACAATCTTTAACAGTCTTGATAAAGATGAACAAATTTTATAATGTTTTGCTTTATAAGTCTGTTGATATTTTGTGCTTTTTTAAGCGATGTTTATATTAAATCTACGTGATTAAATCTACTTCCATTAACGCAACTCTTGTCGTGAATTTATGTTAACTTTGATTTGGGTGTTAGTTTTAGAGCTTCCTTAAAAGCATACTATTGTTGCATTGTATGTTTTCAGTCACTAAAGTTCACTTAAATACATATGTATCGTGGCTTAGCTAAGGTGATTGCTGGAGTTATATTTCCCTGAAGCTTTATATGTTAATTTCAAGATGTTTGTCTTTTTTTAAATAAAAATTCTGTTTTCTAGTTCATGAAAGTATATAGGCATCCTTGTCTTGTAGCTATGAGTTGTAGTTTGAAATGTAACTTCGTTTGTTTCTTGAATTGTATCCGAGATAAAGTTGGACTCGTGTTAAGTGTTTTATGCTAAAAATGGTTTTTGTGTGGTTCTTTCTCTACCTATATTTTTCATAAAGAATGCTTGCTGATGTTATGCAAAGCTTGATTTAAAAGGGATCATCTAATGTGTCTTCCCATGCTTGTAGACACTCAATCTGATGTTTGATGTTTCGATATTTCTTCGGCACAATTTTGCCCGTGCGTGGACTTTGGCATCTGCAAATTTAACTTCTCTAGAAATCGGCTACATCTCATCAGTCATGGTGACAGAATTGCTTAGCCCAACTCCCGGGCCTACTCAGTTCCTGCAGCAAGAACAGCCACCTGTACTACCAAATCTTCAGA
The DNA here is from genome assembly GCA_019776075.1 of Amaranthus palmeri. NCBI lineage: Eukaryota > Viridiplantae > Streptophyta > Magnoliopsida > Caryophyllales > Amaranthaceae > Amaranthus > Amaranthus palmeri. Next base: position 16,436 of record JAAKBH010000286.1, on the reverse strand, counting down.
AGTTATCCCTATCTGTAGATTATATTACCGACACTATGATCAACACAATATCCCAGAATCTCACATCATTGATTCATTTAGATCTTCGTGATGCTCCTATCATCGAACCAAGGGTAACTTTTGATCTTACAAACAATGGCCTTCAACACATAAACCAACATGGAAAGTTGAAACATCTTTCGTTGGTCCGTAGCCAAGAGTTCCTCATAACTTATTTTCGCCGAATCAATGATCTAGGTATCCTCCTTATGGCCGATAAATGTGCAAGTATGGAAAGTATTTGTCTTGGTGGCTTTTGCCGGGTTACAGACACGGGTTTTCGGGCTATTTTGCATGCGTGCACAAACCTTTACAAAATCAAAATATCCCATGGCACCCAACTAACCGACCTTGTTTTCCATGACATCTCAGCTACCCCACTGTCATTAACTCATGTCGGGTTGAGATGGTGTAATCTCTTGACAAATTTTGCAATTTTACACTTGGCCACAAATTTGGATCTTACGGTTCTTGACCTTCGAGATTGCCGAAGCCTTGGTGATGAAGCGCTGTTAGCAATCAGCAGTCTTCCTAAACTAAAGTCATTACTTGTAGATGGATCTGATATAACTGATGCAGGAATTTTACATCTGAGGGAAAGAGCCGCTAGCTCGCTCGTCTCCCTTTCTGTTAGAGGCTGCAAGAGACTTACTGATAAATGCATCACGGCCCTGTTTGGTGGCAGTTCAAATCCCGTGCTGCAAGAATTGGATTTGTCAAATCTGCCTAATCTCAGTGATAACGGCGTTCTACTGCTGGCTAAAAGCCGAGTTCCAATCTGTGAGCTCCGAATGAGGCAATGCCCACTCATTGGTGACACTTCCGTCATGGCATTGGCCTCGATGCAGGTAGATGACGACAAATGGCACGGGAACTGCCTTCGTTTGCTGGATCTCTATAATTGTGGGCGTATAACAGCTCTTTCATTCCGCTGGCTTAAGAAACCATACTTTCCGAGGTTGAAATGGTTGGGAGTGACAGGAAGTGTAAACAGAGACATGGTCGATGCATTAGCTCGAAGTAGACCTTATCTACATGTTGCTGGTCGTGGTGAGGAGCTAGGAACCGGCCAATGGGACCATGGAGATGGATTTTACATCCATGATTATGAAGAAACGGACGAACTTGAACAATTTATCATGGAAGACGATGATGAAATCAGCGATGAAGAGATCATGGAAGCTGAACATAATGAAGAATTCGAAGAATAACAAACTGCGAGGTAAAAGCTCTTTGCAAATATCGTCTTTGTTATATTGTTGTACTTTTAGTCCATTTTTGATCAAGTTTCTTCTGTTGCATTTATTTACTTTTTCGAGAGTGGTTTATCGCCGTGTAGTATTGATTATTGGCCTTTTGTGAACTGATTGCTACAAGTTGTGTCGAAATTGTAACATGCTGATTACCTTATGTACTGAAAAATAAACAAATAGAACTGAAATTCTAATTTTACTCGTGCAACAGTTTTCGCTGCTGAATTCATTTTCAGCTACGAAAGTAAGTTCATGTCGTATAAAACTGATAATTGGCTCGGTCGTAAACACCCGAGCCGGAAGCATCTGATTAGCATCCCATATACGGGTTGGTTTGTGTTAGGACTTGGGACGTCCTCAATTAGGTAAATCGTAGCGCCAGTCAGGTGCTCGACCTCAAATGTTCTTTGTGTTTGAAAAATTATGTCTACTTTACCGATCTTGTTCCAATTTCAAGATTTTGACTCTATATTACATCAATACTCCATCCTTATGAGTTATGACCTTGTTCACCTTAAACCTCCCACCGTTCGTAATTCCATGGTTCTTGTTTAGCTAGTGTGTCGCTGATAGACTATTTGGCCGCATTCTCCTTTACGTGTATGGGTTTGTCGTTTTCTTTCGCTCCTCAAACCTTGTGAAGTCTCTGTGAGCGGGATACACAAGTATAATGATGATGATGATGATGATGAAAGTTTAGGGTTCGTTTTCGATTGAGCAAATGATATGCCTTGATTTCAGATTATAATGGATAATAGTAAAATGTGTTATATTTAAGATTGCAGATGATTTTGCTATTTAGGGTCAATTTATAAAATCTTTGTCATTATTAATACGTAAAATTACGTTTGTCCAATTATCTCAACCCCTAAACATCTTTGGCAGAAGCCACTTAATGGTAATGAGGTTTTGAAACATTGGATTGTTTAGCTGATTTTGTATATAGCTAGTTAATCGCAACATTCCAAATTTGTCTTATGTAATTAATGTTTTTTACATGAAATTTAAATTTTAACGTTCCAAAAATAACTTAATGTGATTAATGTTTTGTACATAAAATTCAAATTTACTAGTTACTACCAATATCCCAAGTACGAGTGAGATTACGTTTTGTTAAAACGATTGAGGATTGGATTAAGAGAATTTAACTGCTTAGCCCATGTCCGCTGTATCAAAGATCACAAATTGTTATGAGAGACGGTCTCTCCGAGAAACGCATTAGATATATGGGTGAAATAACCCAATTAATATAATTAAAGAGAAAATAAGAATATGAGCTTCTTGTTTTGAGGTCGTCTCTTTGAGGGACGGTCTCTCACAAGAGGAGCTGATCAAAGATAGGTCATTGAGGATTGGGTTTGGGGCCTTTGGGCTTTCTGCAATGGTCCAGTTACCACTTAAGAATAGCTAGCTTAAATAGTTGGCTTAGCGGTTGACAGCCAACAAATCAACTTGAGAATTTTAGATAAGTCTATTAATTAAGAGAAAGTCTAAGTAATTAACGGTTATTTGTGAAGTCAATAAATCACCCTTATGTGGTAAGATGTGATAGGGTGAGACTGAGAGGTTTGTTGTTTTAATTTATCTTTTTTGATTTTTGTTATTTTAATATTATTCTTTTTGTCTTTTTGTGGTGATTTATAAATCACGGTTATTAATTAAGAATTTTTGTATTAATTAAAGGCTTTCCTTTTACTCCTGTGGCATAGGTTCAATTCTTATCATCTACAGGATGAATTAATTGGATTTATTTCCTACTTCCTTGTCTATAGAGATTCTTAAGCTACACTACACACAAATAAAAAAATACAAATTTTTATACGTGACAGTCCCACTGTAAGACATGCATTCTTAGATTATTTAACCCAATAATAGTGACTTTTAGCTTATGAGTTTCTTGTTTTGAGATCCTCTCACTGTGAGACGATCTCATATAAAACACAGGCTGGATTAAAAAAAAGGGTACTAACTAAAAGCTTCCTAATACCACAAAAACAACCAAAAGAAACACATGGGCATTTATTTATGGTGGTGGATGAAATTTACTACGAGAAAATGGGAATGGGAATGTCAGTGAATCTTGGGTTATCAACTTTATGGCATATAAGTTAAACCACAAAACCACCCAAAAGAAATATACTTTTGATTACTAATTAGGATTTTTTGGACCTTATATAAAATAATTTGAGAATAAAGTTGAAACAAATGGAGCTTTTGGCATTTGAGAAAATAATAGGCATATGAGGCTACATAGAAAATTTGAGAATAAAGTCTAGCTTTTTAGTTCAATTAGGTTCACTCAAAATGCTAGCTTTTTGGTTATAGACAAAAATTGTGTGAACTTTTTGGTTAAAGTATAATCAACAAACTAAAACAGAGAAAATAATAAATTGACAACACTGAAACTTAAAAAATATACCTAAAAAACGAGTCGAAACACTTAATAATTAATGTCTAATTCTTTAAGTTGTTTTTTTCAGTTATATTATTTATATATTTACTGTATTGTCTATTAATAAAAATGCTATTAGTTATCCATATTTTAAAACTCACTTTATTAGGATCTTTCTCGAACCGAAAATCTTTTTTGTTACGTTTAGTCATTTAGAGGTGTTCAATAGGCCGGATAAGGGTCTGGTCGGGCATAAGTAAATATGGACCTGGTTGGATAAGGGCCCTTTAAACATAATATGAACTTTAAATAGGCCGAGCTTTGAAAGCCTGGCTCGGCCCAACCCGGACAATTTTTATTACTAAAACTTATTTTAATCCTCATATATCAATTTATAACAATTAAACTATCATTTATAATAATTAAATTGAAAAAATATTAATAATCTCATCAATTATAATATTTAAATTATGCATTAACTATGCTATTTACAAATGCCCAACTCTGACCCCTCTTAAGTCTTTTTATAGCCCACTTCATTTTAATTTTAGTAGAGCTCATTTTTTGCCCGACTCTTATAAAGCCCTTCTAAAAACGTGCCGAATAAGAGCTCAAAATGCGGCTCGACCCATTAAACAACCTATTTGCATTTGTGTGACGCCTTCTTTATGAATATTTTAAAACTTCATATTTTGAGTTAATTTTATTTATGTGTATTGCTTTCACTTTCACTTTTTACTACTCGATCAAACCCAAAATTTTGATTAGTTTATAAACCCTTATCTCATTATTTGCTGACGGTGGAGATTACACGTTGTGAAAGTTACAAGTTGGAAGGATATTTAAAATTCTTTTTTATTTAGGTGAAAATAAAAAATAATAATATTTGTATTTGACTGGTATACAATAATAAGAATGTATGTACTTGGACAATAACTCCCTTGGTCATGGGATATTGGATAACTAAAAACCTAAAAGATAATAAGTCATTTTCTAATGATGTAGTCATGTAAAATTATCTTTCTCAAAATCAATAGAACCAAAAATATATAAAATAAAAGACAAGTTGTATTAATTAATAAGAATAACACCACATGTGCCTTATTTGTGCTATATCTTGACAAGTTATGTTAAGGTCAATTTTTTTTTAAATTTTTCACTACGGGGTAGGCCGTAGGAAGAGCAAAGATGGAAAAGGCGAGAATTAAACGTATGACTTTATCAAAATGCTGATTTTAAAGTTCATAATTATTTAGCTATTAAGATTGATCTTTTTCTTTTAGAAATTAATACAAAAATAAAGATTGTATTATTATATATGATTTTGTTATATATTTCTATATATCTTTTTGTACAATGTTTTTTTATGTAATTTTTAAAAGAATGTAAAAAAAATGGTGAGGCAATTAAAAATAATATTTTAAAGTCCTACCCTTAGGATAAAGTTGACATCGTCATCAATGATTCAATCTTCCTAAAAGTAAAGATAACAATTTGAATTTGGTTCATGGTATATATTTTATTGATTGTGGAAAGCAAAAGTCTCTTTGCCCATAAGCAACTACTTCTAATAAGAAAGAGAATAGGGAAATGGTAAGTAAAGAAGATGGTGCATATCATGGATCATGATATGATTTTGCACTCATAGCTAGGTTTTGTTAGGAGGGAATTAATTTCAAAAACAATTGTCCTAGGAGTAGGTAATACAATTGATTTACTATATAAAATTAACATAAATTCACCATTTTTAATAGGGTCAGTTTATTATATATTTTTTAAAATATTAAAAGTAGTCATTATAAATAATGTAAGTAGACATTTAAGATGTTTAAAGTAGGCATTAAAGATATGATAGGTAAACATTAAGAATAATTTAAGTTAATTAGACATTAAGAATATGATAACTAAACATAATCTTAATAGGTTAGAGTTTTGCCTTATCCTTAATTTCCATCTCAAGGATATGAGTATATGACCTTTAAAGATTGGATTGGTCACTTTGAGTGGTAATAGGTTTAGTTGAATTTTTCATCTTGTTATTAAATAAAAAAATTATATAGCTTGGCAACAACTAATTATACTAAAAACATTGACATGGACTATAGGTAGTGTTTTGCTTGGGTTTTAAAATAAATTAATAACAAAGTTAGAGTAAGACACTGTTACTTAAAATTTTCCACCGTTAGATTGACACAAGAAAATCTTGAGTTAGTTTAATGGTTCAGTGATTAAATTTTTACATGTGTGACAAAAATTCAATATTATATATATATTTTGTCTTTCTTAAAAATCTATTTAACTTGAATGAATATATGAGTTTTTTTTTTGTTTTTTGCTTTCTCAGAGCTACAAAGATTCTCCATAACTTTTTCTCTCTTTCTTTCTATCCAAACGCGTCCAAATTGATCAAACGTGATAAATGCTCATCAATTACACGTCCATCATACGCCTACATTATAAGCTAAAAATGACATTTCAATCCAAGTCAAAATAAAATTGGTTCTAAATCACATGTATTGTTGGACTTTTTATTCCGACGACGACAATAGTACGATAATCCACCTATTTGATAGCTAAGATGTTACAATGCAAAAAATGTGCTCCATTACTTCTAACAAAAGTCCATTGTCTTTTTTTGACTGAATAAAATAATGACTTTTATAAAAAAAATTAACGCATATGAAGTTATAAATGTTGTTGGATATTTATAGCATTGTAATATAAATATTCAAGTTGGGAATAGTTATGAAAATATTGCATTGTTTTAATGTGTTACTTAGAGATGTAAATAAAAAGTATGTGATATCTTATTATATTATTTAGTTTTTAAATAGAGATATTAGACCTCATTTTTAAACACTATTTACGGAATTTATATTTATATTTTTTGAATTTCTCCTACCTTTGCTAGGTGTTTATTATCTTAGAGTTTTGCAAACTCTACTATCATAAAACACGCTTGTACCTTCACATTGTTACATTATATAGTGCTTATATTGTAGTGCAAACCATTGTATCTCTATAGCGTATTATCGAAGTTCAACCCAAGCACTATTACGGGCAAAATAACGCTATAAGGAAAATATCTAGATGTGCCTCGATTTGGTATCAAATTTCTTAAGACTTACCGTTGTATCTTTGTATCGTATTATCAAAGTTCAACCCAAGCACTATTATGGGCAAATTAAATAATGCTAAAAGGAAAATATCTAGATGTGTCTCGGTTTGGTATCAAGTTTCTGAAGACTTAAGAGTCTAAATGATCTTTGGTTTACACTACAACATATATATTTTACTTTTAGTGGGATATATTTAGCGACATTTAATTTAAATGTCGCTATTTTGTGTTTAGATCTCCGGGTATTTTGTGTTTAGGTCTCCTGGTGAGGATAATACTACTATTTATAGTAGTAGGATGTCATATGCCAATAATGGATCATTTCAATTGATAATTATTATTAGACCGAACTATAAATTGAAACAAAGTTTACATTATTTGTAAAATTAGATCGTTTGACTTATTATAAATGTCAACATATAATTAAAGTTGGTTAACTAAAGGTTTTCAATATCCCTTGCATCATGGAGTACATTAGATTTTGTATTAATCAGTAAGTCTCATGGGAGACGGTCTATTCTATAGACGGAATCCATGAAGCCCAGCCCAAAATATAACATAGTATATTTGGGGTTATAATAAATTATTTGGGGTTATAATAACTTATATTTGGGGTTATAGAATAGTATATTCGAGGTTATAATACCTTACATTTAGGATTATAACATAATATAATTGATATTATAATAAAAAAAAATCAGTTAAGGGATGAAATGGGCTGGCCCAATTTTATGGTCTATTCTATAGACTGTCTCTTGTGAGATTTTGTATTAATTCTATATGCTTCTAAATCATTAATATAATAATATAAGAGAATATTTTTATTTAAAATATTTTAAAAAGTAAAGTAGCCACTGCAAAATGGAGAAAGCAATGGGCATCCACTGAATGAATCGAGATATGATGCGAATCGTCCAAGTAAAATGCCCAACTTGGTCTGCTACTGCCACTGCTAGTGGCCATGTGACTCACTGTACAACCACCCATGATCCATCTAATTTCTAATGCCTATTTTCCGCGTCTACTCAATAATATTGGAGCTTCGTTATAACAAAACCCTAGATACTCCTCCTGTCCTCCTTACTATTTCTATTCTTATATTTTTAGGGATTTATTTATGTACAACTTTTCTGATATAAATTAAATCAACATTTGATACCGGCCAGGTTAGCCAAATATAAAGTTATCATCAAATATTTACCAATTATAACTCGATGATGTTGTATTTATGTATACAAAAAATTAACTATGACGAAGAAGTATTTTTATGTTCCTTTAATTTAATTTAGTAAATTGTGGAATATGAAATGGAAACCTTTTAGATCTATTGTGACCTGAAGCGAATTCAAATCTAAAAAAAAAAGATAGACTAAGGGGGTGTTTGCCTGTTTGGCACAAGGGAATAAAGAATAGGTTTTGTGAGATTTTAATATGCGACTTTTAAGATGAAACTTTTAAGATAAAAAAAAATCATATCCATTGTTTGTCAAGTTAGTGACTTGGAACAAATAGATGAAAATGAAAGTTTCGCCAATTACCACAATTCCCCCAAAGACTTAATTCTTAGGGATTTTCTCATTTTTTGCATCCATTTTCTGTTCTCATTCCCTTTTTAACAAACAAATTAGACTTTTTTTTGGAACAATGTCTCAACAAACAACATAAAGCTTAATTCAAATTTATTCTTAATCCTACTTTACAATAAACATAGACTAAATGATAAATTTAATTATTTTTATAAATATTTACACTTAGATAATTGAATATATGCGTCTATAACCATGCATTAACTTAAGTTTTTGGTTTGGTTAGTTATTAAAAAATGAAATTAAAATATAACGTGATAAAAGATCATAAATTTGATTCTCAATCGGCCTTTGCCCCCTCATCATTTCTAGCCCATGGACTCTAATGTGATAATATTTAATAGTTTAGAAGTCTAAAAGCTCAAATTAAATAGGGCATAAAAATATAACGTGTCATGCTTAATTATTTATAAAGCATCATGATCTTCTTATGAAAACTGAAAACGATGGTCGTCTTAGTGGACAATAATAATAATTAAAGAAAACAAAGTGATTAAGTAAAACTAATTATTTCCTCGACAATATCTTTGGGTTCACTTTCAAGTTGCTTAGCAATTATCATCCCACCTTAATGATCTTCTTCTACTCATCCCCCACTAGCTAATAGTTTTACAATGCTGGTTAATTTATTTAGTTGTCAACGTAATTACTTATTAGTAGGGCGAACTATACTTAATTACATTATTTATCTGTATAAGATAGCAATATTAATTAATTATATCATTCATACATCATATAATAACTAATACTATATAATTATTTGATTGGTAATTTTTTTCTACTTTTCAAACATTCATACATTTAAGAGTCAACTCAAAGAAAGGAAATAATTATCACCACGATTAAATGACATGTTATAAACGGAATTTGATTTTGTTATTATAGAAAAAAAGTCAATGAGCTAAGAGTCATATTTCACATAACAACTTTAATTTTGTTTTGAAAAATTTAACAAACAATTTTATTTTAATTATTTAGCCAATTAATAAGAATAAACCTAGCTATGTATATCATACTCCCTGCATTTCAGTTGACTAGTCTCATTTGACTTTTCACGGATTTTAAGGGTTGAGTGGGGTTTATTAAAAAGGTGGTAGTTGGGTATTTTAATTGATTAAATTAATTGTAAAGGTGGTAGTGGAGTATTGAAAATTGGAAAAGTGGGGGTATTTAGGTAAAAGAAATAGGACAAGTAGTATGAAAATGTCAAAAAAGAAAATGGGACAAGTAAACTGAAACGAAGGGAGTATTAAATACATTATACCTAAGTACCTAGATAAGTTGTACACGTACTAGAATGTGAAGTGAAGGCTTGGGTTGATGACTCGTACGTACCAATCATCTACCAACTCTAAGTGTGGGGTCAAATCTTTATAAATCATGGGGAGATTAGCTAGCTAGGTTTTGAAATAATTAAAAACCATATTCTGGTTGTAATTTTCATCAAAATATTATAAAAAGAATGTTCATGTATAACGTTTCATTGAAATAATTCAAATTGAAAATTGAATATAGAACATTATACTTATGAATTAATATTTTTGTACTACGTAGTGATAAAATGTTCTTCTTAATTTTAGTTTGATTAATATTTTTAAAATTACTCACACATTACATGAATTATCTCGCGGTTATTTTTATTTAGACATGAAAAGTTAAGCCTTCAAGTTTAAAAATCTCTTTCTCCAATTGAATCATGAAATATAATCAATCTTAATCATAACAAATAACAATAATGTTAGATCTTATGTATTTTATTAAAGAAAAATAATGAGCAATGTGGGTTATAAGTTGCAGACTTCTGGGTAGTTGTACGTTTCTTTATTTGAAGACCCTTCTCAAGTCGATGGACTCTTTGACCGCACTCCATCTATGAGTATGAGCCATCGTCTTTCTTCCCTCTTCAGACCCTGACCATAGTGTTTTATGAGCGTAATACTCTGGGTTGACGATGATGAATAAATGATCATTTAAAGTTACATCTTAATTTGATTAATGAGGCAAAACTTTATAATTTACTACTATATAACAAAAGAACTAAAGAAGTATTAAGTAAATTGATGAAGCTTATAATATCATTTTGTTTATAATAACAATAGCCATTAAAAATAACTATATAAAAGATAAATTCTAAAAAAATGGAAGAATACTATAAGATATATTATATTGTGTTTTTTAATTAAACTTGTAAGCAATAAAGCCAATAACCTCAATTTCGTTAAAATTGAAATTTAATCATTTTACAAAGGGTTGCCCTACTTTGAAAGACAACCAACGTACCAACTTCAATATATGTACTTATTTTAACTAGTCCATATGACATTTCACATTATATTTTTTTTTTCATGATTTTGCTCACCTAGAAGAATCCAGCCAAGAAACAGATGTGTCTATGTAAGTTCAATGAATGTAGATCATATGCTGTCCAAATTCATTGAATCCCTCTAAAATTAAAAAGTTTTCTTAATTAGGCGTTCGTCATATAAAAATTTCATTTTATTTATCATTGAGTAAGCACTTTGGGATAGAATTATGGATGCAGGCTGCAGTACATGGTTCCATCATTCAAGGCACTAAATTATCCAGTTTGAAAGGAAGGTGAATAAGATTCGAACTTATGACTTTCCAAGTTTCCATCACGTTGCTTTGATACCATTTTGAGGAACCAACGATCAACCAAATGTTTAAATCTAACGGTTGAAACTATAAGATATAATATGCACTCTCTCACTAAAATTAATTGTGGTTACTGGTGATAACAATTAGAACATATCCTTATATGATTTATATAATTTACGACCTAATTCATGCTAATTAAAATAGCAAAATATCATGTCATTTTAATTAACCCTAAATGAAACATGTGAATAAAGTGTATCATTCCAATATTCAAGGCTATATACATTTAGATCCAAAATCAAAATTTTTTAAAAAGTAGATCAAATTTTTTTAAGTAGATCTAAAATCAATTTCTAGAATACATGATTAACAAGATTTTTAAATAATATCATCTCAACTATATATCGTTATTCCGACTTAATTCTTCATGCATTATTATTAATTAATTAATTCAACATCTCAATAATTTATTAACATGGAATTTGACAAATATTTTGTCTTATAACGTATATACTCCAGATGATCAAAGAATGAACGGTCTATAATTTATGGTACTACGTGGAAGTGTTTAAATTATTTTCTAAGGTAGGGCAAACCTCTAACAATCATCACCAACTGCTTCAAAGTGATCTAGCTCACAAGGAGGGTATATAGGCCAGCCATGCATGCATGCCCATTTTGAAGATTGATAAGGACGGAGGCCCGGCCCTTCTTGTCGAAAATGTAATCCTTTGTACTTTTGGTTTCGGCCCCCCTTACTTATATGGAGTAGTATTATATAATTTAAAGAGTACATAATTGTAATAAAAATTACTATAGGTCAATGGAGGTAACATATTTGTAATTTAAACTAAAAGATCAAACCCAAATTTGAACTATTATTTTTTAATAGACTAATAAATTTAATTTACACAAAAATCCTTATATGAGACGGTCTCACGGTGAGACCATTTTAATTGTCTTGGCCTAATGTAAATTTATTTTTAAAGTGATGACTTTTTAGTCTTAAAGTTACACTTATAATTAACCTTAAACTGATCACTCAAAGTGATCACTTAGACAAATAGGCTTACTTGTATATACTCGTCTCATCTCAGGGTGAGACGGTTTCATAATAAACGGGCTGATTTAATTTATACTATATATAAAGTCATTACTATCTATCTTTCATATTCACATTCATCTTTTTAGTGTGTTTTTTTGTTTTTGTTACCTTAATTTTAATAGTAATTTTTTTGAAGACTAAAAAGACAAATATATGAAGTCACAAACACTTAGTTTCTTTTTCAAAAGTATAGGGAAGCTTTAACTCTATCGTCAAAGATAGTTTTTGCTATAATTCAAGTTAATTATGTCTATATGATTCAAATTTTCATAGTTTAACTAGTTTATATATAATAAAAAACTTGCGAGTATATCAACATTTCGGCCCCCCCTAACTGTAAATCCTGGCTTTGCCCCTGGCTACACGGTAAAAAATAATTGTACATTAATACATTTATTGTTATTTTGCTATGAAAATAAAGTGAAAATCCATAATCTAATCATTTTTTTATATGAAGTTCATATATAGCCATTATATATTTAATGAATAAATTATTAAAGATAAAATGGGTAACAACTGCCTTTTCTTACTGGAGAATTGTTCGGGTAAGGAAAAAAAAGTACTTCATTAAAAGCACAAAAATATTTATTATAATGAACTATTTTATTAAGTGAAATTTTATTTGAAGAATTGCTTTTTTATTAATAAAATGTAAAACTTTAAAAAATAATAATAACGAAAAACATAATCAAATAAAAATACGTATATTTTATTATGAATGGAGAAAGATTCAAATAGAAAATATAGCTACTAGCTATAATATAAAAATTGACTTCAAAATTTTAGTACTCCTAATAAATATAAGAACAATTATTTTATTAAATGCAAAATTTATAGTACAAAATTAATCCATGTGTATTTAGTATTTACTACTAGTTGCATTATTTAATCATGCCATATGGGTCTGAGGTCTACTAAACCTTTCTTGTATTGTGGATAAGCTTTTGTAAGTGTGTTTTGCTTCTTCCTTCTTTTCTTTTTTTTTTTTTTAATTTTTAAAAGCATGCATATTCTTACTAGATTCCCAACGGCGACAACTCGCCACATCACGCTGTCTGCCTAATGTTTTATTTTTTGCCCCTTCTTCTTCTCCAAAGGCCATTTCGCCACGTCGGAATTGAAAGTCCTTCTGTATTCACGTGATCTCCTCGTGGCTAACTCATCTACCCTAATGTTATTCACACCCCCTTTTATTCAACTCTACTTTAATCTTTATTCCCTTCTATTTAGTCCATATTTCTCATTTGACTTCTAATATTAATATCTATAATCGAATTAATAATAAAATTAATATTAATAATTTTTATATTTTCACGAATTAAGTAAAATTTCATATGACTATGTTTTTTCTTGTGAACTAAAGGTGCTATTTTATTTTACAAGTAGTATATATTTTTAAGAAATAATGATCGATGTAGATGAGATTAATATTTTTTCCTTGTGAGTTAATAAAATTAAATAATTTGAGATATAGACATTGTAATGTGTATGCAACATTGTCATCCTAAAGTATATACATTTAAACAAGCAAGATTATATTAATTGGATTGTTTTGGACATTTTAAATGAAAATTAAAACTTTGACATTTAAAATTATGAGTGTTAAGGACACTATTACTATTCCATGCAAGGTAGGGTTCGGGTGGGAGATTTACTTTTTCCTGAAAGATGCGGACAAATCATACCCGTTTCTTCAAGGAGAGAGTAAAGAGAAATGCGCGCAGTCAAGAAACCCCCAACTAATACCTGCACATAGTAGGGATCTAACCACAAACAATCTGCTTCACGTACATATACTATATCCATTGAGTCACAAGCGCTTTTAATTAAATTTGTGAGTTTATATATTATTTTTTTTTGAAGTGACAATGGACGAAGTACTTTTTTTTTTTAAATAGACAAATGCACCAATTTCTTCATTAATCTAATTAACCTAGAAAAATTCATTAATTGAATGATTCTCACTAAAGATAATAAAAACCTAAAAATAGACACTAACCACTATATTTTGATATTAATAATTAAGAAAAAAAACACGAACCCACTAACTATTGTTCGTCATTGATTATGGAAAAATACTATTATCATAGTCTATGAGATGGCCAATAGTTGTTTTATTATATTACAATAATGGTTAATTTTTAATGTTAATAAATATCGTGTATATCAAAATTTTGGGCCGTCAAAAAATTCAATAAGTCATGATGCTAGGGAGTCGGTCCTTATAAGAACTACTAAATTTCCTACATTCTTTTATGCATATACTTTAGGTAATAATTACCTAAAATAATTCAATTTTTTTATAATATTCTGATAATATTTACCTTCAGTAATTGAATTACTTCCTGTAGTAAATTTTAGCTTTTGAAAAAATTAATTAAAATTAATGTCAAGAGAATGCAAAAAAAATAATGTTAAATTTCTTTCTAATTTTATTCATGATTATTTTATGTAATTTTCAAAAGTTTTTACTAATTGGAAAAATTACCCAGAATAATACGACCTTTCACCTATTTTCCAAGAATAATACGAACTTTCAATTAACCACCAATAATACGAACTTTGACATGTATTTACCAGTGGTATACCTTACCTGTTTACAACCGGTTCTACAGGTCAAATAATTTAATTTTGATCTATTAAAAATTATAAAAAACTTGATATTATAAAATATACATTTTAATGAATTAAATTAAGTATCAGTTCACTATTATAAAATACGTTGGTAAACAGTGGAGAGTATATGAGCCCAGGTGCCCAACCGCCCAACCGGCCAATAATGGAATAGGAATATCCCATCGCGTATTCCATGTCAAAACGGATGCTACACGCCGCTTGCCAAATGGCACAAATCTATCATTTTTAAGTTACTTCCAAAATTTAGATGTCACGTAGGATACCTCCCTCACCAACCGTACCATCCCTGACTTATGAATTCTCTCCACGTCAGCGTACCTTTTTTTTTTTTTGAGAAAATACTCCACGTTATCGTATTTGATCCAATCTGTTTTGGCGCAATTGAAGTCTTAACTCTTAACCAATTTTATTAGGTTTTCGCTCCTAATCCAATAAGTAACTACTTCCTCAAGATTTTATTAACTGCTATAATTTATATAGTAATTACTATTGATCGATTGATTTTATTTTGTATATATTTTTTCATGTAGAATGTAAAATATAGTCAAGTGAATTTTTTTTATTGGTCTTAATACGTATTTTCATAATATTAATTTTTTAGATTAATTTTATCATATGAAATTAAATATATTAAAGACTAAAATCGTGCATTGATTAGCGTGAAAAATTAAAATTTAACAACTATTAAATATTAGAAGAATTAGATACTTAATAGAAGTATCTAGTAGAGGGGAAAAATGATACCGTAGTCTCACCTATATAAATAATATATACTCCATATAGATTAATAGTTTACTAAATATATTTTAATATATACTATCACAATTTAAATTCTAATTCTAATTGTAGGAAAATTGTTGAATAAAAACCAAATCCATTCTCGGAGATGTTTCGATAAGACTTTGGAGACTTTATTTTAGGTTGTTAACCTCAGTGATAAATCAATTATACGCTAGAGAAGAAACTCCAACGGAGTGCAAAACAAACATGTATTATTAAGTGTCGCTAAATATATTCCACTAAATTATGTTGTATTATAACACTATCTTTTAACTTGGGGGTGGTACCTTGACGGAATTTATTTTTGTGGGGTTAATAGTTGATGGTTCCTTTGTAATTCCATAAATAATGCAAATTAAACTAGACATGAGAGTTCTTTATATTGGGCTCATTGCATCTTGAAAATTATTTTTTAACGTCTCTTTGTATACTCTATCAGCCCCTTTCAATTTCCAATATATGACTAAAATACTCTCATATATTTCATGTTGCACACAAATTCCAAGGAATTGAGAGAAAGTAATAACATTCAAACTAAAAGCTTCATCAACAACCATTTGTAAGATAAACCCTACCCTTTATATACTTGTAAAAGTTATATACAAAAAATTAATTAAATTGTACATAAAGATACTAATTAATTAAGTTGAGATTCTATTATTGATTAAACTATGCATTAAAATTTCAAAAAAAAACTATGCATTATTAATAATCACTCCTTATATATATATATATATATATATATATATATATATATATATATATATATATATACTATATATATATATATATGTAATATATATATATATAATATATATATATATTATATATATCTATATATATATATATAGATATATATATATATATATATATAGATATATATATATATATATATATTATATATATA